>LPNX010398589.1:5057-198884 GCA_001517045.1 Pseudotsuga menziesii
CAATGGCTACCACCAGATCAGAATTGCAGAAAGTGATGTGTGGAAGACGACCTTCAAGACCAAGCAAGGTCTATTTGAGTGGTTGGTGATGGCCTTTGGGCTTTGCAATGCACCTGCAACCTTCATGCAAGTAATGAATGATGTTTTCTGGCCATTCTTAGATTATTTTTTCATTGTATACTTAGATGATATCTTGGTCTTTAGCAAAACTTGGGAAGCACATGTGGGGCATGTAAAGCAAGTATTAGATACTTTGAAAAAGGAGAAATTGTATGTAAAATTGTCAAAGTGTGAATTTGGCAAAACTTCATTAGTTTACTTGGGTCATATTGTAGGAGGTGGAAAATTAAAAATTGATCCTTCAAAAGTTTATGTAATTGTCAATTGGCCTAAGCCTACTAACGCTACTGAAGTGAGAAGCTTTTTAGGAGCTATTCAATATTGGAGGAGGTTCATTCAGAACTTCTCATACATAGCATCTAAGTTTGCGTGCCTTAACAAGTGTGAAGAAAGCCTTACGATGGGGGGGTAAGTAGCAGAAAGCCTTCAACACATTGAAGGGAAAGATCAGCACCGCCCCAGTCCTAGCCTTGCCCGATTTGCAACAGCCATTTGAGATAGAGACAGATGCCATTGGATATGCCATGGGGGTAGTATTGATGCAGCACCACAAGCCTATTTTCTACCATTTAGATACTTTTACTCAAGCAGTGATCAACTACCCCACCTATGACAAAGAGTTGTATGCTTTGGTTCAGAGTGTCCAGAAGTGGAAACACTACTTGATGGGTAAGGAGACGATCATCCATACCTATCATCAGCCCTTGCAGTATCTCCAGTCCCAGACTAAGCTCCAGTAAGCTCGTCATTTCAGGTGGATGGGATCTCTTCAACAATTCTATCTAGTGATCAAGTACAATAAGGGTACTAGTAACAAAGTGGCAGATATGCTTTCTAGACCTCCTATTGTTGCATCTATTGTTTTGAAAAATGCTTCTTTATCCCATGAAAGTTATATTGAGTAGTATGCTACTGCGGATGATTTCAAGGAGATTTATGAGAAGCTAACCAATGGCACACAGGTGGAAGACTACTATTTGCAGGGAAATTTGCTCTATCATTTGGGCAAGCTATGTGTTCCTATCAGTGAAAGATTCCATGTAATACGAGATGCTCATACTTCTCTTGTATCAAGGCATTTTGGGGTAGGTAAGACTTTGGCTCATTTGCAAAGACTCGTGTATTAGCCTCGCATGAAAGACATTGTAACAAAATATGTAAAGGGGTGTGTGATGTGCTCTACTTGTAAGCCCACTAATAGAAAATTGGGGTTGTACTCACCACTTCCTATTCCTTCCCATCCTTGGGAAAGCATTTCCATGGATTTTGTGGGGGGTTTTCCTATGTCTACGAGGGGTCATGACTACTTGTATGTGGTCGTGGATAGGTTTAGCAAGATGTGTATTCTTATGCCATGTAAAAAGCAGGTCACTGCAGAGCAGGCTTCTTCTCTCTTCTTTCAGCATGTATGGGTTCACTTTGGACTTCCTACGTCCATTATCTTAGATCGGGACTCCTGATTCCTTGGAGAGTTTTGGACAAAGTTATGGTGTATGATGGACACCAAGCTGAAGAGGAGCACCACTTTCCATCCACAGACCAATGGATAGACAGAGGTAGTCAACAGGATAGTTTTCCATTTTCTTCGAGGCTATTTCAATAAGCATCCTAAGTTATGGGATGAACAGATCCAGTATGTGAAACATGCCTACAACAGGGCTATGCATTCTTCCACTCAGAGCTCGCCATTTGAGACATGCTTTGGGTACTTGCAAAAGACTCCATTGGAATTGACTTATGGGAGAGAGGTTGGTTCCAATACTTCCAAGGATGAAGACAAATCTCGTAGGTTCATTCAGAGAGTTCAACAGGTACATCAAGCAGTGCAAGAGCAGTTGGAGAAGAGTCAAGCCCAGTACAAGGCTCGCCATGACGGGCCCTAGAGTTGATCATCAGTTTCAGGTGGGAGATCAAGTGTCGCTTCACATTAGCAAGGAGAGGATGAACGAAAAAGGCAAGAATCTCAAGCCCATCAGATATGGTCCCTTCACCATCTTGGAGAAGATTGGGACGAATTCCTTTCGCTTAGAGCTACCGCCATACATGCAAATCTAATCAGTGGTGAATGTGGAGAAATTGAAACTCTATGAGCCTCCCATGATCATGGATGAAAGGGAGAATTTCTCATTGCCATCAATTGATGAATTTTCTCCTGAGTACATGGATGAGCTATAGGAAGATGTCATCCTAGACAGAAGGACAAGGACTTCTCGCAGAGGTGATGTTGATTATCTTCGAGTGGGAATCAGAGGCACTCATCCAAGAAAAGCCAAGTGGATCGAGAAGGAGAAAGTGAGGGAGAAATTCCCTCACCTATCTGTTGATTAGTAAAGGCTTTTGGAGGCCAAAAGCTTCCCAGTGGGGAGGAATGATCTAGGAGGATCTAAGAAGGCAAAAAAAATTAATTCCTCCAATCTCAGCAAAACTGGTGTCATATCAAAGGGCTCATTGAGATGATTCCAACGGCGTTCCTTTCACCTCAAATGGACTCTGTATGAGAAAGTTATCGCGTTCTGTTGTATTGATGAAACAAGCAAATTTGGCAAAATGGGGGTGCCATGTGGCACCACTGGAAGGGTGACACATGGAATCCATACAGTACGGATGAATGACATGGCAGTTGTATGAACAGACAGGTGGCAGTACGGTCCAATCAGGATGCGACATGTGTCATGTACAGATGATGAGGTGGCAATCCAGTCAGCAGTACGGACCAATCAGGATGCAACACGTGTCATGTACAGACGATGAGGTGGCAATCCAGTCAACAGTACGGACCAATCCGAATGCGACATGTGTCAATATGGAGGTGACTGCGCAACTTAGTTGGCAGTACGACAGATGAGTTGCAGCTGACTGGGCGTTGAGGTGGACCAATCCAAAACTGCCACGTGGCAGCACCAGATTGGCCAATATTGATTGAAGTTCACCAAAATGTTGTTGTTCCGCCAGTTTCGAACTACTGACCTCCCATACCCTGTCTCTGCACCTTTACCAACTGTGCTGGCAGTAATCTTTGTATAACATATGGAAATAATATTATTTAAAGTGACATTTCGAGCCCCAAAGGAGCCGGGGCTTAGCCCCGACCTTGGTTCTTCCTCCAACGTGACCGGGAGCTCCGACCAACACGGGAGCCCGCGCTCTATTTCAGCACATGTCAAATTATAAACTATATAAAATGGGTTATAATTGGGTCTAAAAACAAGTTACGTTATAACAAATTTGTTTTAAACAACAAACCATATTGTGGGTTCAATGAACCATGTGGTTTTGGGGGAAAAGAATTTTATTGTAATATTCTAAAAATATAAAATGTGGTTGGCATAGTTGTAACTATGTCAACTACATAATTTAAGAAGAGCCTAACCAAGTGTGGGGAGTTGGAACCATATGCCTTCTTCGGCAAAATTTGTTGTAACTGAAGAATCATGAGGAGAATGTGGAGTGGGGCAAGCCAAGTCTATATAAACCCACTTAGTTTCCATTTTCCACTCATGCTTTGGAGTGGAGACTTTGTAGCTAAAGGAGAGAAGGGAGATTGCGTAGCTCTGCAGGAGGAAGGTACAAGTGTTTATACTCATTTTACACCGTCTTCAGGCTTCAGAGTTGCTGGAAGTAGTCTTGTTGTGTTTTGGGCAGCGGTTCTCTTCTTGACCATTGTCGCCAAGGTATCATTGTATCATTGCCATGTATTTTTCCTTCATGCTGAGATTATAGATTGGCCCTCCTATTGAGAAGCAGGCCCGGAGACGTAGTCCATCCTGGACGAACTCCGTTATCAACTCGTTGTCTTTATGTGCGTATTGTCTATGTTGTTTGGTTCTCTTCTTATGGATTTGTGAGCTTCATTCATGCTCTTTATGCAATTCATGTTAACGTCATAGAGTAGCAAAGGTCTTGTTTTCGGATCATTGGGTAAGACCATGTCTGTGAGAATAGTTCCCATTCTGTGTCAAGCTCTTTAAAAAAACAAACAAATTCCTATGAGAAAATTTCCCAGACTATGTCAAGCTCGTTAAAAAATGAAATGGATCTCCTCAAGCATAGTTTAGCTTTTGGTTTCAAGCTTGCATAAAAATGAAACCATTGTTGAGCATAGTTCATTTTTTATTTCAAGCTCGTTAAAAAATGAAGTAGGTTTCCTTAAGCATAGTTTACCTTTTGGTTTGAAGCTTGCATAAAAATGAAACCATCTTTCAAGCATAATTTACCTTTTGGTTTCAAGCTTGCATAAAAATGAAACCATCTTTCAAGCATAGTTATTTTATGTTTCAAGCTTGTGTAAAAATGAAACAGGTCATTTTGAGCATACTTTATTTTAGTTTCGATCTCGTTAAACCATGAAATGAACCTTTGAGCATAGTTCTTTTTCTGTGTCAAGCTCATTAAAAAATGAATCAGATACCCTGAGCATTCTTTCAACTGATCTTCGAGCTCATTAAAAACAGTAATATGGTGTTGAGCTTAATTTTCATTTTTCGTGCTTTGGTTAAAACGTGAAAACTGGTTTGAGCTTAGTTTATTACTTTTTTGTGCTCTGGATTCAAACATGAAAAAGATTAATAGAGTCTTCTTTAAGCTCTTTTCGGACTCTTAAAATGTGAAAATATTGTCAAGTGAGCTTGTCTTCTTCACGCCCGCAAAATTACTTGAAGAGTTGTCTTCCTAGTGATAGTTTACCCCTTTTTCGGACTAGAGGGCACTACTTACGAAAAAGGTACACTCTAGCCAATCATGACTGGAAGAGTTCTCTTGGGTATTATTTTACACTTTTTTAGGCCCTAGAGACTAAATCATATGAAAAAGGACCCTTTGGAATTTTCTTTAGTTTGTTCAGACTCTCTAAACATGGACTACACTGAGTTTTCTTTCATTGGACTCATTAAATTAAACATTGAAAGACCTTTTTTGGGGAACGAACCCATCCTTTCTCAGGTTTGTAAAACATATGAGTTTGGACTTCTATGAAGGATGAGCTAAAATGAGTGTTTGTTACCCTCTTTGAACTCATAAAAATGAAAAGAGGCACTCATCAATCACGATGGGGAAATTAAGGGAAAGGGAAAACATTTTGCAATATTGGCAGTTGTTAGTCACCTTTGAACATGGCACTTGTCTTCATTTCATTCAGTCAATTGGATATTCAGCTTGTTTTCAAGTCGACCCACTTTCATGAGTCATGCCACTCCTTTGAGTCTCTCAAAGAATGCATTGTCCATTGTCGCATTGTGTTCCACCTCGTCAAGTCAATGTTGCCAAGTATTTAGTCGCATCGCCTTATGTTCAAAAGGGAAACTGTTTTGAGAGTTTACACCTACAGTCAAAACAAATTTTTTGAGTTAGATACTTGTGATTTAGTCCTATGGTTACATCATACTCAAAATTCTAGAACTTTGTTCCGAGTTTTGTGTCGTCGATGTGGGATTCATCATGGCCCTCCTTCGACGAGACTATTCCTGTCGACTTCAGTTCATCATCCAGGAATTAGTCTTAGAAAAAAGTTTAGTACCTTGAGGTCTATATGCCTTAATGACAGATTCTCTCACTTTTGACATAGGTTCACATCATTGACCTTTGGTTGAAAGATTCAACTAAGTGTTTGACTTCAGATCATCTATTCACACTTAGGAGATTGTACTAGGATACCTTGAGAATCATTGACATCAATGGTGATATCCCTCGCGCTTGTTACCTGTTCACAGCATTGACCGGTAATCAAGTGGTTTCTACCATGTTCGACTTCAAATCATTGTAATCACATGGATAGAATCGTACTTTATGGAAGACGAGACGAAGACCCTGGGGTAGTTGTTAAGCACTCATTGCTTTCCCCAGGTTGCGATGGAGTATTTGTATGGGTCCTGGCATGGATCCACATTTGTATGTTAGTGGCTATGCTAATATTTCCATTTGTATGACATAGATCTACATTGTGTGTCTCGTAGCTATGTCCAAATTTGAGTCTTCTTTGCATGGATTTATGTTGTGTTTTAGTAGCCATGAATTTTTTGTATCTCACATGGATCTATGTTGTATTGGTCGACAGCAATGTTGTGAGTCATTTGGGACATGTATCAAAATGTGTTGCAGAAATTTTTTGATGTTTGAGAAGTTCTAACCATTGGAACTTTGCCTCAATACTATACCGTGTTCTTTGAAAGTATTATTCCTATCATTTCCCTCTAGCCATCATACTTTGGGGGGCATATCTGTTACACCAAAATCTCATCACCATCATGTTATGAGATAGGTATTCCCTTGTTTTCTCCAATCCCTCAGAGTTTCCCTAGAGAAATGGCAGGAAAAAATATCCCCTTGCAATTCTTCCTTGTTTTGAGCTGGTAACACTCCTCTTCCATTGACAAAAGGTGGTGCTAGGACAGCACCGCTCCTGATACATGAGCAAAAAGTGTTGCCACCACTCCTACCCTCACTACAAGAAGAGGTGCCCCCTTATCACCACCTTTTTTCTTCATTGGAGGAGCAGTGCTCAAGTTTTCAAGGAAAAAAGAGAAGCTTCGAGAGGATTCTCAAAGATGACCTCTGTGGAGACTCATCCCTATGGTTTAGGACCAGTTGGAGCTCGAGATCCTCCCTTTTAGGATATAATTTCCACCTCACCCATGAGATCCTCAACCCTTCCTATCCTCCCATGCCTTTAAATATTGGCTCACCCCCCATGGGAAAAAGGAGGAAGAATTGTGTTTCATACCCAAACTCTGTCAAAATCATTCTTGAGTCTTTGGAGGCAAGGTGAAGTTAGAGGAAAGGAGCCATTGGAAGGAACTCTCAACACTAAGGAATGAAGGTTGTAGTCGCTCCAATCATTTCTAATAAAAAATGTCTTTTCTTTCCCATATTTCCTGTTTCATGTATTTATATTACTTGATTCCTTGGTCACAAGCATAGATCTAGTTGATTATATTGTATGTTATCATGTTTCTCTTATTGTTTTCCATCTTTTACAGGTTCTTCTCTGGGGATAGCAAGGACAACCTTTGAGAGAATTATTATGGCATTCCATTCAGTTGATTAACCAGATATAGGGGAATTTTAACATTTGTTGTTTGTGTTTTGCTCTAGACCTAAACCATTCAGATATAGGGAACCAGCTCTTGTCTGCATGAGGTGTGTAATTTCGGCTAACACCAGCACCATCCCCAATTGCTTCAATGATATTTTGGGCCCATTTAGGCTTAGGCCACTAATTTGGGATGGGATCTAGATTCTCATGAGGTACAACCTCAATATCAAGATCATGCTGATCTTGTTCCTCTTCATCTGAATCTGAAACATGTGATCAAATATCATAATAAAAAGGAAATGGAAGAGTGTGTATACCTTCTTGTGCTTTGGATGGTGGTAGATCAAACAATTGATATTCTTCAAACTGAACACTTCACTCTATGAATCATTTCCTAGTTGCAAGTTCCATCAAGTTATAGTCTTTTGCATCCACAGCATATCCCAGTAGTGTGCATTCGCTACTCTGGGCCTAGAAGTCGTTTCTCTTATCCATGGGTAATATGGCCCAAGCTTTAGAACCAAAAACTCTCAAGTGAGAGACATTAGGATTATTCCCATGCAGTGCTTCAAATGGAGTGGCCCCAACCATTGATTTATGAGGCACTCTATTATGTATGTATGAAGCATAGTTTAGACCTTCAACCCAAAGAGAATGAGGAATATTCTTGTCTTAGAGAAGACATGTTGTCATCTCCTTCAATGATCTATTTTTCCTCTCAGACACACCATTCTTATATGGTGTGTATGGAACTGAGTGTTCCATTCGAATCCCCTCTATTTCACAGTAATGCTGAAAATATATTTTAATGTGTTCACCTCCATTATCTAATCTAATGGAATTGATATTTTTCTTAAAACTATTCTCAATCAAAGCTTTAAAAACTATAAAAATTCTAGATACTTCTAATTTCTGTTTCATGAAATATACCCAGCATAACCTTGAATAATCATTAATAAAAGTAAGGAGATACCTAGAACCATTGTTTGATGTCATAGGCATAGGTCTTCAAACATCACTATGTATCAGATCAAGTATAGAGTCAACTCTATTTTCCTTCTCAACTTCATACCTCTTCTTTGGATGCTTACCTACCAAGAAACCAGGACATACTGCATCTGATGTTTAGATGAGAGGAAAGCCTTCAACCATTTTTTCATTGTGGAGTTGTTGGATATATTTGAAATTGATATGCCCAAATATCTCATTCCATACCTTACTGGTGTTGTTGGATTTGAAACATGAAGGAAATGGGAGAACTCATATGCGTTTGATGCATGGTTATCAAACCATTTCGCTATGAGATTTCCAATAGCTTTTTTAGTGATTTCAACTTATTCAAATTCAAGTGTAACTCTCTTGGGAGAGCCTGTATGGGTCACCTAATAAACACACAACATATTTTCTACAAGAGAGGGTACATAGAGAACATTCTTGAACTCACAATGTTGGATTTTAACAAAACCCCTCCCAGCAGATGGGATTTGGGAGTCATCTCCCATGTGAATGTTAGGTCCTCCTGATAGAGTGAGAGTGGAGAAGGATTCCTTAGAGGAAACCATGTGGTTGGATGGTCTAGAATAAATCAAGTATGATTTTGACTGAGTGAGTCCTACCTTCAAGGCATGGCATCTCTCATTATCTTATGTCGGTTGTCCAACATCATACTTATTTTCTCCTTGTGGAAGAGAAATATTGTTTTGTTCAAGGAGTATTGACAGTTGTTCTATTTTCTTCTTCATGCACTGACTTTTTTTATGAAAGCCTCTCATACAGTATGCACACTTAGTCTTCTCGAATTTCTTATTTTTCTTGGAACTCAAGGCTCCTTCAGAAAATATTCGATTCTCCTTTGGTTTTGAATCGGTATCTTTGGGATCCTTCCCTCTGTCTTGTGCATTGGTTGAGTATTTCATCAAGAGTGCTTGATTCTTGTAAGTATGAATCACTCCCATTTGAACAAATTTATCTTGCTCTTGTATTAAGGACTCAGCAAAAGAATCTAGAGAAGGCATCTTCCAATTGGGTTTGGAAGCTCTTCCGAAATGGAATGTAGAGACAAAGACTGGGTACTTAGATCCAATCTTACTAAGTATAGACAACGCAAGATTCTCATCTTTCTTCTCCAATCCACATTGTTTGCATTGCAGTACTAGTGACTTGTATTTTGTGAATAATTGCTTAATAGATTCAAAATTGCTTGGTTGTAAAGCTATGAGTTCATCCTCCAATATGTTCCCTCGAAGCTCATATTGTTTTCCAAACAAATATCTGAGCTTATCCCAAGATTCATGCAAAGGCCTAAGTCCCTCAAGGTGGAACAAAATATCCCAGGATATATGAGTACACATGAAGCCAAAGGCCTGATCCAACCGATTCAAAAATTTGTTCTTCTCAACATACTATTGGGGATTAGTTTCTCTACCCATAGGCATCCTATATATGCCAAGATTTTGCAATGATACCTTCATATCTTCCATCCAATATGAATACTTTAAAGGTGTAAGGATTCAGGGTATGAGAGATGAAGAATACATCTTTATGTATGCTGAAATAGTCAATTTCTCAAGAAGCTATGTAGATACCTGCAAATATCACTACAAAACCAAAATCAATTCGCAATCATGCCATATTCAAGCCTTTCCACCTCGACATGTACACCTTCTCAAAGTCTGTCACACCTGGATAGACTTCTCTGAACAGAATTTAGACTCGAGCAAGGCTATCATTCCAAGATTTATGTGGAAACTCAGCTGCTTCTAATGTACAATGGAGATCGGACAAGACTTGTTGCTAGGCTAAACAAGGCTCTGATACCATGTTTGAATTATTGAACCATTGATATACAGGAAAATGAGAGCAATTAAGTGGTGAATTATGCAGTGGAATAGTAAAAACACTATACACTAAACAAGACAAATTTGAGACAAATCTGATAAGAATTGATCAGTTAATTACAACATTAAACTTCATTAATCCAGCAGTAATACAACAATGTTACAATAAGGATAATTCGAATCATGTGGATAAGATTCGAATCTACCAACTGAATAACTAACTAGGAGTGTCTAAATCACTACATGGGAGCCACTAGTCTAACTCCTAATATCTAAATCAGTCCGACAATCAGTTAAACTAGTTAAACGAATGAGATAGGTGGAAAAAGGCACCACTTCCCCATGCAACCATGCAAAATTGGTGCTAGACTAATTGAGAGTGATCTAATTGAATGTAACTAGATACTAACACATAGTAACTGCTTACAAACCATGACCAACTAATGGAGGTTGTTGGTGGCACTTAGAGTGGCTCCTATAATGTAAGGATTGATCTCAAGGGCACGTAAACACATGCATGAACATGTAGTAAGTGGAATTTAACCTCTATATGTGTTACCCATACTCCAGTACAGTAACAATGTCCCCCTAAGCTAGGAAAATGATCAAATAGACTATATATGGACAAGGGATAATTATTTAATCCTAACAGCTAAAGAGTCAATGAATAAGCCTTCCACAGAGTAATTGACTAAATCCATGTCAGGTATTAGCTTGAAGGAAAAGGAGATCAAGGAATTAAAAGATGAAAATCATAAGTTGAAGGAGGATTTGGTCCATAACACTAGGGAGAATAATAAGGCTATTAACGAAAGAATGCATCTATAGACGAACATTAGTGAACTCAAAGACAAGGTGATAGGAAAAACACCTATGCAAGGAGAAAAACACCTTATTTATGATTCCATAATAGTATATGTCACTAATTTTCGAGCATATATGAATCATTTTGATGAAAATAATTCCATAGCAAACACAACTTTACAAAGGTGCAAAGTGATGAATGAGACACTAGACAATAGAGCCTTGGAAATAGCCCATAACACAAAAAAATTATTAAATAAATTAAACCAACTAGATATGCAGACACTAGAATCAAGGATAGGAATTTCATCATCATCTAGGCTAGATAGGTCATTGGAAAGCATCACCATGTGAAGAATGTCCAGGAGAAAGCAGATCAAATCCTTCCGCAGTTGCAGAGCTTCAATAATTTATTCATGAAACTCTTTGAAAATTTCCTTCCTTTGTTTTGGGATGAAGATGGAAATTTAATATCATAGGAAAATTATCATAAGTTAATATCCCAAGGTCGTATTGACCACTCAAAGTTAAAAGACATGACCAAAGGACTAACAGGGAAATCCATCATTGAAAAGTTGAACGGAGACTTTGGAATGTTGGAATATTTCAACTAATTAAATGAAATTTTCCTCTTGTATCTTATGCAACATGTGTGGATTATAACTGTTAATCAAAGAAATGGTGGACTATGAAATTCCAACTCGTAAGGAGTGGAAAGTTGCTGAAATGTTTGGGAAAGCTAAAGATAAAGTTCGCCATGACGGATGGTTGCTGCAATAGTCGTTGCTTATTTGGAGATTATTTTAACCAACGTGTGGAACCCAGGATTGGTTCAATATTTTGTTGGATACAAGAATAATGAAGTTGACAAAGCGACATGGAATAAATGTAGTTCCAGAACTTTAGGAGTTTAGTTTAAATATATTTTTTAGAAAATGGTTAGGGTTCACTCTTTGAGTGTTTTCTTTATATAATTATTGTTTTTCAATGTAATATGGGTTGGATCTTGAGAGGAAGAGGCAACGGTGTACTGTAATACCAAATTTTATTAATAAAATTTGTGAGAGTAGAAGTTAATATTTTTCTCTGAGCAGAGATTCACGTGCCACCATTTTCTTCAATCTGTATATTTTCTCTTGTGAATGTTTCTCTTGTATCATTCATATATGTTTTTCCTTCATGTTTAAATGAGAGTATATGAATTGGAATTCTTGTTTCATGCTCTAGTTCATCGGATTCAAACTCTAATACATCTTTCTTCTAATGTTAAGGCATAATTAGTTTCGTTTGATGCTCTATATTAATGGACTATCTCCTTTAAAATATTCCACCATATTGCATATGCAAATTGTATGAAGTGATGTCTATATTCCATTGAATGTTTCTTCTTCTAGTATTTAATTGAAAGTAAATTGTTTCACATCCATATTTTCCAAGCTCGTCAAGAAAGCGTTACCTTATTTTTCGGATGGTCAGGAGTATTTTGAATGCAAAAGAAAGATAAAATGACAGGCATTAGGAATGGGTTGAATAGTAACAGGAAAAAAATTCTAGGTTGTTCCTCTTCTCGTCGAGGAAAGAAAAAAAAACAAAGGGTAGGCCCATTTCTTAAGGGCAAGCAAAAAAAGAAAATTGTAGGCCCATTTCTTAAGGGAAAGAAAGACAAAACCAATGAAAATTCCAAGAAGACTTACCATATTTGTGTGGTCGTTCTCTCTCCTACCTTGTGTGCCACGGAGAATCATTGTGCATCAGTCACTGCAATCGTTGAGGGGTTCATGCAGTCACCAGATTTTATTGTACTCGGTGATAATGACGTTCAATGGCCTATTCAATGGACGATATTGATGTTCAATGAGCTATTTGATGTTCTAAAGTTAACTCTTACACTTATAGCTAATATGAAGTCGATTCACATGAAATATAACCAGCTTAGATCCAGCTTTACCCGGCTCTATCATGCGCCGAGAGGGATCAAATATTTCCAGGTGCAAACCCTGCTTCATGTTGAAGCAGGGTTTGCACCTGGAAATATTTGATCCCTCTCGGCGCATGATAGAGCCGGGTAAGTGATTGATGATTTTGGGAAATTGTGTGGAGCATAATAAGTATACGAAGTGATTTAGGAGACGACGAAGTGGTTTTATTGCTTTTGTTTTGAATTTTGCAGTAGCTTCGAGGATGTTGTTGATTTTTGCCCCAAATACCTTGTCTAGAACCTAGAAGCGTTCTGCAGTTCTGGCGTTGAGTGCATTATCAATATCCAGAGAGCGTTCTGCAGTCTTGCCTTAAGCTCATTCTCAATGATGCTAGGTAAAGATTGTGAATTTTCAATGCTTCATTTCTTTAAACTTGTTTGGTTTCTATTAAAGCTTTAATCGATATTCTTCGACTCAGACGCAGAGCTGATGTTGAGAACACCTCGCAGATCCTATGGGAAGAGGTCCTTGCTATCAATTGTACACAAATTCATTTTATAAGCTCGTTCTAAAGCCAAAGTTGACAAAGAAGAGTGTTCGTTACTCAGCTATCAGCTATAACATCACAATAGAATCGCTCAAATTATTATAAAAACTATTTCTTGACTGGGTCACGTCGTGCATCAATTAACAATATAAATAATAAGTTGATAATAACTTCATACTTGCACATGCTCACTTTGTATATTATTAAACTTGCTTGACTTGTGTGGGTGAGCTCCACTTTTCTTGTTATTGAAGTTGAGACCAATATGCTCCAAATTGCTATGTTAATATCACAATGTGGTTATTGCACCTAGCTAATGAACCAACAATTTCTTCACATTCCAGAGAAACAACGCAAAAGTCCTCCTATCATTATGAAGGCTTCGTAACCCTTCAAAATTTTCAAGGGAATAGACTGTTTACAGATTTGTTTTGACGCCAGATGCACGACATGCAATGCCTATTGTCATCCCAACAGGCCAAAAAGACAACCAATTCCAAGAACTTTTTACAACCAACTAAGACAACCAATTCCAAGAACTTTTTACAGATGTAAATATATTTATTAAATCTCTATGGCGGGGGATTGTGAAACACAACAATCCCGTTCTTTAATTGATTAAAAGATCGACGCGTTCTTGTCGCACCTGGCCGCAATGGCAATGGCATCATCACGGCCTGTTATTTTCGTGTTCTGTTGTCTTTCGTTACTGTCATGCCTCTTCTTCCCTGTCGGTGCATCTTCGAGGAGCAATATTCAACACGCAGAAAGACCGTCAGCTCCAGCGTCAATTGGCAGCCCGGAAATCCAATTCCCTACCTCGTCCTTTACTGCTCAACTCCAGAAGGGTAAGAATTAGATCAATGAATTGCAGATTCAAGTTTAAGTTCTTTTAATTTCTCTTCGGCTACGAAACAAAGTAGCAGATATAGAATTTGTTTGTATTAATAACCAAGCACAGATATTAGGTCAACAGATATAGAATTTTATTTTACTAATAAGCAAGCACAGATATTAGGTCAAGAGCTATTGTACTGTGTTCGAATATGAATTTTGTGGTATTTGAATACAGTTCCGCCTTCAGGCCCAGATAAGCAAGTACCATGCACGGTGAAGGAGCTGCGATTGCAGATGCCAAAACAAAAACAAAATCCAGAAATTGCAGATGGATTCTGGTGCTCGCGATCAATCACAGAAATGGACTACGGGGGAGAATACATCAAATACTATAATAATCTACTCATATACTCATATCAGTTTCTATAATTCAATAGTTTCTCATATGCATACTTGATATAGAAACTTAAATTATACGCATTGCATACCTGAGACATGTAATTGCTCTCAACCTTATTCCGAAGGTCCAGCTTGTACGTATTGTTTTGAAGTGTGTATAAGTGTTTTGATTTACTTACAAATATATATATATACCTAAGATTATTAATTATTAAGCCTACTTGTATATATAGATATATAAGCCGACTCTTTTATGTGACACGTGTCATCTCCACGTTGAGCACGGAATCACACTTCTACCTCATACCGGGCTGTAGAATGCGCCTCTCCGCGCAATAACAAGACTACCAAAACTTTCATGACATGAAAACAAGGGACTTGAGTAGGTTTTGGGATTCACGTTGCATAGGTGGCTTAGTAGAAAATTATTTTAGATGGAAAACTTCTTGAACCCTGTCATTGGTAGAATTATATCACCAAATGTTTCCTATATAGGTTCCCAATGGGACCACCAAACTAATGCAAGTGGTCACTAAGGAACACGTACAAGACTTATATGATGCAATCATGGAAATTATAGACTATTTATGAGAACTTTTGAAGGGAGGCAACAAGATGGTTATATCACTTATAACCTCATAATAGTGTTTTGGATTTGAATACAACAGTAGAAATTTTGAATAAATCTTCCCAAGGATTAAATAATGTGTCTTCTATACTAAAGGACTTTACCACCATATTAATTCATGACATGGTGAACCAAGTTGAAATTTAAACCAACTATATACCACCACCTTGGATAGAATTGCACCTTACGAAAAACAATCTAACAACAACTTTTTTCTTACTACACAACTATAGTAAACCATAATGTAAAGCCCATCATTAGAAGATAAAACAACAACCACTTTTCATGGGGTTAGGTAAAGTTCCATTTACATTGACAATGAGATGAAGGAAATTATTGTTGATTTATCATTTGTAATGTGTCCATGCCATATGAAGAGAACTATTCCTCGTCTACTATCCTTGTTGTAGAATCTATGAATCAAACTTCCAAACAAGATTTGCAACGAGTCTCTAAAATATTAGCTTTCTTGAATTACCGTATTCAACTAAAACCATCATAGACTACTAAGATACATCATATTGTAGTCTTGCTACAACACTGAAAATATTACTATTCTTCTTACGCTTTGTAGAAGGAATTATATCTCTATAAGTGTTTGCTAGCCATAATCTATGAAGTAACCATATGATCCTTCATGATAAGAGATAGATAACTCACACCTGGAATTTTTCATTTAATAATAAAAAAGAGACTTCAAATTTTCTATAAGAGAATGAAGATTTTATTGGATGTATAAAATATTTATCGATCAATGATTTGTTGGAGTTCATAGAATGAGTTCTTTTCCCTAATGTAAATCGCGTTATACAAGGTGTTATAAAATTTCCGGCGGGAAGTTTAAGCAATGTATTCTTAAGCTAAAAACTATGACTATAGGAATTTGTGACTGACATAGCAAATGATTGTTTGATCTCATTTAGATTTATGTTATAATTTTGTCAATAAATTGTCAAATTATTGGTATGATACATATTTGAGGCTTGAAACCCTCCCATACTGTCAACGCGCATATCTACTCTAACCATGTCAGATTTCAGTGCATACAAGCACAAACTGGAAAAAAAATCAACGTTAGCCCCATTCACAAGTCACTTTGTGCAAGGTCGGGAAGACATATTAGGACACTAGAGGCAAACAATTCAGAATTAACGGGGGTCAAAATTTTAGTAGGTCAAATTTTGTAAAGGGTGACTATGCTCATAAAGACCCAAAATTGGTTTTATTATTTGGCTTCCAAAATTTCCCTAACACACACTCGCAATCATTACTTGTATTATTTTTCAAATTCAGATTAAAACCATTGATATACCAAGTGTTTGCAAAAATGTTACCACGAATGAAAAGTCTTCATAAATTCTTAATAATTCCAAGTCCATTGCTAAAAAAGGATGCAAAAACTATGTAAATGTGCCTATAAAAATGCACAGCAAGTGTTGTAAAAGTTATTTATAGTAAAATATATCAATAAATTTAAAAAAAAAACTACTTTGCTAATAGATTCCTCTGCAAGAATTACTAGATTTTTTTGGTTTGCATTCCTCAATTTATTTGGTGTGCATTTCTCACAGTTTATTCAGTGTGCACTCAGCGTGTATTCCACTTGAATTCAATGTGCATTCATTCTAAACCCAAACAACCATGGAATCAATTCAAAAATGGGTGTCCTCTTCCATGACAAAAGTTGACACATGGGGTTCTTAGAAGGAGAATTTCACATTAAAAAAATTCAAATAGTGTGTCGATACATGGAGAGATACAAACAATTTTCCAACAAATATGTTGGATTTACTAAAAAGAGCATAGGTTTTTGAATTAATATTTGGATAGTTCAAGTTCCAAAATGATGAGATAGATGAGGCCATAGAAAAATATGATGATGTAGCCATGTAATTGAAAATATTTGGGTAGAGTATTTATCTGGATCCTGATCTGGTTGCAAGAGAAACGAAAAAATACCACACAAAGGGGGAGTGACATTTGACTCCATTAAAAACACTAAGCTAGAAAATATTGAAATGGCCAATAAAATATGTGGGGAAAAGTATTTTTTCTGAGGAATGGATTAAGAATGCAAGAAGTTCCTAAAGGACTAAAAAAATCCTTATTTCAACTTGCCCTTAGGACAATTATGAATTATCACAAGCATGATATTTCTGGTGATTGCATGAGGAGAGTTATTCATTGGGTTGAAGATAGGTCCATAGATGTCCCTCATATATTGGCTAAAAATTTACATTATTCCTTATGAGGGAGTAAAATTAATAAGGTTAAGTTCAGTTTCCCAAGAACATTGCAAAAAAATATTGATTTGTATTGACCCCGTGTTCAAACAAGGCCTATTAAAACTTAAATTATGAAACAAAAAAATAAAACCATTGAGGAAGAACTTGAACAAGTTCTGGTTGAAGGTGTGGAAAATTTTGCTGATACAATTTTCCTTGATGAAGATATCGGTGCCAGTGGTGTAGCAGACTTACATGTATGTATGGATGAAGCTAAGGAGCAGGAATGCATGGATGATTATATGGAAACTTGCAATGATGATTTTTCTATAATAGACAGAATTCCTTCCAAAGATTTGGCACTTCAGTATAATTTCCCTATTATGGGTTATTCAACATCTACATCTTCGAGTTTAAAAGTGCACAATCTAACGTACAATTTTGATAACATGTTTGTTTTCTCAATATATAATATAATGCTCCATTGCAAACAAGTTGCAATGTATGATTATTCCTCTATATATAGTAGGAAGGAAAAGTGCGAACTAAAGGAGAAGGATATTTTAGAATGCATGAAGCATATTGCAGTACTGCAATCAACAATTGTGTGGATAACACAAAAATTAAAGAAAGACATCAACAACAAGGATAGAGTTATTGATGAATTGGGCAGTGAGGTATCCAGGATTAGAGAGAAATGTCTGAAAAAGATAGATGTATTAAGTGAAATGTTCTGTGAAATTAAGGATACCTCTAACACAAAAATTAGTAAACTTGAAGAGGAGTTGATAATAAAACCAGTGGTTCTTGATATACCTCCATTGGCGTCTCCATTTACTTCTAAAGTTGACCAGTGGTTCTTGATATACCTCCATTGGCATCTCCATTTACTTCTGAAGTTGCATTAGTTAAGAAACTGAATGAGAAAGATAAATTTATTGAAATTTTAAAGGCTGAATTTGCAAATAAATATAAAGAGGTCCAAGAGAAGCATGAATCAAAGGTTAAATAATACAAGAAAACGTTGACTAGGTTGAACAATGCCTGCTATAAGAAAGCTAATAAGTTGAAAGAGATATATCTTGAAATTATACTTGCAGAATCTCTTAAAGAACTTGTAAAGGAAAAATATTGTCATAGTAAAGAAGGTTGTACCAAGGGTGGGAATATCTGTAAGGGTAAAGGTAAAGGTAAAAGTCGGGATAATAGATTATAAAAAATTGGTATGGGTTGGGGTACATGAGTAGAACAAATTCCTTCAATGCACTTAAATAATTCCCTAAAAGAATAAGAGAATATTCTACATCACATTATCCCATCCATGAATGACGTGGGTTATTTGTTTGGATCATCACCAATTATTGAATCATTGAAGTAGAAAGAGATAAAATAATTGTAGAGCTAAGGGGTTAAGTTTTAAGGGGTAATTAAGGGTCATGGGATAAGGGTACAATTACCTACTATTTTATTATTGTAATAGTTTAGGGGTTTATAAGGGATCAACATATAAGGGATTAGTAGTTAACAGGTTATTGGTCATCCAAGGGTTAGGGATATAGAGGATATGATATTTTATATGGATCATCCAACTAAGGTGAGAGGGAGAATCAAAGACAACAAATCAATGATGAAGCTTGTACAATTTATCAAGATGTTTATGAATAAGTAGAAAAAATATCAGAAAATTGTTACTTTTCTTGACATGTACAGAGAGAGAGAGAGAGAGACTTAAAGATATATATAGTCACAACCAGAAGAAGAAAAAAAACAACCTACTCTTATTTCGCCTTCATCATTATGTCATATTATTTATTGATTTTACTTGGATAACAGGAGTTTTAAGTGAATGGCAATTTTCCACTTATTTGGAGACCAGGGTTTAATTTATAACGGGTTGATAGCTGAGGGAATAAGGATTAATTCATTAATGGTCCAGCGGTAAGGGATTATAGGTTAAGGGGTTAAGGTTTAATGGGTAATTAAGGGTTAAGGGCTAATGGTACTTAATGGTTTAGGGGTTTATAAAGGGTTGAGGGTCTAAGGGATTAGAGGTTAACATTTTATTAGTCATACATGGGTTACAAATACTTAGGAATTGGAATTGTATATGGAGCATCCAGCTTAGGTGAGAAGGATAAACAAAGACAACCAATCAATGATAATGCTTGTGTATCAAGAATTTTATGAATATGTTGAAAAAATCTTGGAAAAATGTTTATTTTCTTGAAATGTAGAAAGAGAGAAACTTTATGAGATATATAGTCATAACCAACAAAAAAAACCTATTCCTATTTCACCTTCATCATTATGTCATATTCTTTCATGAGTTCACATGGTGACCGTCACTTTCAAGTCGATGGAAACTTTCCCACAACTTGGAGACCAAAATTTAATTTAAGAGTTGAGAGATTATATATCCCTTTTATCCCTAACCCTTAACTCACCCCTAACCTATATACCACTAGCCTCTAACCCTTTGTTCCCTAACCCCTGACTGCTTAGAGCCTATCACCCTAATCCTAAACACCTAAACCCCTTTCCCCCTAAGCCATTAAACCCGTATATTGTAGTGGGGATGGATGAAATTGGTGCCAAAATTAAAAGTGTCCTAACCCTGTGAAATCCATGTCATGTGGAGTATTTCAATAGAGTAAGTGCAAAAAATAAAGTTCAATTGATAAGGAAACTTTCCTGGATGGGGGGACTTCTGATAAGTAAAAATGGTTGGAAAACATATAAACAAATCATCTACACAACGAATGTATGTACCTATATTCTAGGGTATTAATTACACCTAAGGAGAACCCCAAACTTCCATTTAATAAAAAATGGATATCCTAATATATTATTCTACACACATAAAAAATTCTACAACATGGCGGTACTCAAAAAATTGAATCCAATGGTAGAAATAATGAGATAAATACACCTCACCTTCCCTTGTATGGGCCAAGATGTGGATTTTTAATTTGTACATTCAAGTTTGGAGTAAGATGATAATGTATAAAAAATTATTTTTCTTATTCTAATAGTTTCAACTATCGTGTTTATATTTCATCTCCATTACGTTAGTCCACACTATTTGATCTTTCTTTTCATCAATCAAGTTTTCAAATTTTTTGGGATTTTCAATTGGAAAAAGACCCCTATATTTGGGTGCATAATGCAACTGCATAAATATTAAAACAATGACACCATCCTACATGGATAAGGTTTGAATAGCCACAAACCTATGTATTTGTTGAAACTAGGGGCCATACAATTATAATAATATGAGGGTTCTAATATGTAAGCTAGATAATATGGAACTAAAGCAAGTGGGTGCATGATACCCTAAAGAAACCTACCTAAAGGGATGTTTTTTCATATGGAATAATTTCCCCATGTGGTTTTTTGAAGGAATTTTAAGTTCCATTGATGTGATTGAGCCTACAACTCCTAGACATGATCATCTAAATGTGGAATTTGAATGGGTACTTTTAGGTCCTACATAAGATATATAGTTTCCAATGTAAGGTATGTATTTTTTGACCAGGTTACCTTGTTATGGACAAGAAATCAACCAAATTATACTCTATAAGGAATCATGGCATTTACCAAATTAAAGGAATACCACTACAATCATATGGAAAACAAGAAACATGGACGTGTCTCAATAGAAATAATAGATGTCTTGTTCCCTACTACATAGCCCACATTATTTTGTATATTGGATTCTCTTTTTCACCACCTAGTGTCAAGATATATGCACATATTAATGTTGGTGCAATGATTGTATGGGAAAGTCTTTGATTAGGAATCAACATTGATGATGATGGTTTACATATACCTAGGGCATGTAGGAGGTGGTTAGGTTCGGGGGGTTTATTTTGGATCCTCATATGCTCCTTAAGTTTAAAGTGGTTCCCATATATATAGTCATAGATTGTAGTCATAATAAGGGAACATTACATCCCTACATGACTAACTAGAAAGAGATGATCACATTAATTAGGAAGTATTAAGATCTGTCTAGAATTTAATCATGAATTATTTGTTGTTTCGAAGTAATAAATAATTGTGATCTAGGATTTCCCATATTAGGGTATGGAATTCAATGAACTATATTTGAGGATATGTGGGGTCATGTGTTGACATCTCAACCAAGTGGAGGCCATTAATGAGGAAAGTGGCACAATCAATTGATATTGTGCATGAACTAGTGTAAATGGGACCCTAGTAGTATCCTTCTAAGTTTGGGTAAGGAGCGGGGGGGGGAGGTTTCACTAATCCTAAAAAATATTCTTATTTTCATGCATGTATCTGCTCTATAATATCCCTAAGGAAAAAATAATACGTTATTTTTTGTCTACATTTAACATATAAATATTTACAAAAAGAGTATCCAAATATAAATATATTTAATGAATAACTTACCATGGGATGTTATTCATTCCCTCCTTCAGATTTTCTATGCAATGTACAATGTTTTCTAGTAGTTTTTATTAAAAGTATCCTCCTATTATATCCCATACATCTATTACAAGGGAAATAACATTTTCCACCAATATCCCTTGCATCCAATGCAGCTTCCACACCTAGATTCCCACTTGGAGGAATGTTATCTGACATTCTTCTTTACCAAAATTGAAGTGATAATGAGTATATTCAAAAATTAACCTGTAGAATAATTACTATTTGTAATGCATTTAACGAAATATAATATGTTTGCATAGCAACAACGTCGAATTCCATTAATATTTTGTACGCCATTAATATTTTAGCTGCAAGAACGTCGGATATGCTACGAGGTCTATTTTCATCTATTATCCGATGTATAGTCAATTTTTATCAATTATCCGATGTGTGTGTGTGTGTGTGTGTGTGTAATTAAAATCCATTAATTGTTATGATTTTATCTCTATTGTCAAACTCCATAGTCGTATTTTTCGCCCAAATGTAGTAGTGATAGGTATATATGGGAATACAGTTTCCCTTTCATTCTCTGAAACTATCCCTTATTTCAAGGAAATGTCATGTGCCTAACTTATTCATAGTTGTCACAATTGAACCAATTATTCCTAGTGTGTACTGCACTGTACTTGCAAGTAATCTTATGATGGTTGTACTTGGTATGAAATAATATTTCTGAGAAACAAATGATATATTTTCTATGCTAGTCTGATGATAAACTATGAATATACAATCAAACTCACCATGGTCATATATAGTTTTGGGTACAATCTTGAATTTTTGTATACAAACTCCTTTTCCTGTAAGAATTTTTGCTTTATGTTGCTCAATGAGATTGCCACGTATATTCAAGTTAACTTCCATTTCTCTTTTATCATCTATTAGGTCTTCTCGTGAAATTTCCTTTACCTCATTTGTTTTGTCAATCAGTTTTCTATATGTTTCAACCACATTGCTATCAAAGACATCTGCAATTTCACAACAGGTTTATTCTTCGATAGTTATTGTTGTGTATGTTGTTGATTTTTTCCTATACTAGGAAAGGTGGCACAAGATAGATAAAGGAGGATAAAATTGAATTTTCAAAAATTACGATTCAACAATATTAAACTTTTAGCTTCTGCTTCCAATGATTTTGTTTCTTTTCCGCTTTCAACTGATATTTTCATGCTGCTATGGATGGAAAATCGATCTATGAATTACACACAAGCAATTTATTTTATTTATTTGCTTTATTAGAATATATATATATTATTACTTTCTTAAATTTGAAAGAAGCTTGAGCTAAGAATTTCTATCATGGACAGAATTAGAAGTGAACTTATTGATGCTAAGATATCATTATAATTATAGAAACAGAAGCAGTCATGGGAGAAGAGTCCACAACAGAAGAGAAGATTTTGTGACCAAAGAGCAATTCCATGACGGAAGGAACCACAATAGAATAAGAGTATAATGACTAAAAAGGAAAACTCAATTGATCATGCATAAGAAGTTAGTTAGAATAGTGCATGCTTTGGGAATAAAACATATTTGTAATTTT
Organism: Pseudotsuga menziesii; assembly: GCA_001517045.1. Taxonomy (NCBI): domain Eukaryota; kingdom Viridiplantae; phylum Streptophyta; class Pinopsida; order Pinales; family Pinaceae; genus Pseudotsuga; species Pseudotsuga menziesii. Next base: position 28,396 of record LPNX010398589.1, read on the forward strand.
GGGTCGATAATGCCTATTGTTAGTATAACTGAATGTATGAAACTAAGAATGAAAGTTTGTCATCTAACATAATAGAGTCAGTTGATTATGATATGTAAGATCCTATAAAAGAGATAACCCAAGTTGTATGTGGGTTGGTCTCTAGGTCTCCATTGGCTTTTGTCTTAGAATAGTTATAGAGTTGAAGAATTGTAGAGAAGAGAATTGATCTAGGCTGTGTGTGGATCGACAGTAGAGTGAAGGAGAGGAAATTTCTGAGATCTAATAATAGAGGGAATGAGAGGAGAGAAGTCTGTATAGATTATAGAGAATATCTAGAATAGAGTTTGCAGCTAAGTGTGCAAACAAAAGGTGTTATAGATTTATAATGCCAAATGAAGAGAGCCTTGTAGTTTTTTCTAGATGCGTTTCCATAATAAATGTTGTCTCAATCTGTATTTGATGAATATGTCTATGTTGAATGAATGTATGTTTGTGAATAAGTGGGTCTGAATAGATTGACTAGCATTTCTTTATGAATGAGTTCTTAGATGCATGTGTCGCAGTGTTGATAGACAGAATCTGTGCTAAAGTTTTATATCATTGTTGTAATCTTTGTCGACAGACAAGTAGAGTAATATCTTGAATGAACACAATGAGAATAAGAAATACACCTCCTGGATTCAGTCGAGCAAGCTAGTAAGGTGCCGTGAAAGAAGAAATTTCCACCCAACTACAGAAACTTGGTTCTAGCAGTTACCTAAAGAGATATCTCAGGTGAGACTACATCTACATCATAGGTGCTGCCGACCGAGCCCTGCTCTGTTGGGTGGCCTATATCTTGGGCCTTTTTGATAGACAACTAAGGGTCTGAACCTGGGTCGAAGGAGGAAATGCCAACATTCATTTAGGTGCCATTAGGATCAATCAATATTAAATAGTGCTATAATGGCATGCATCATCATCATTGATATTTACATCGATGTCATCGTCATCATCCTAGTCATCATCGCCAACATCATACAAATAAACAATATCATCATCGTCCCCATCATCATAACTTTCATTGTCGTCATCCTCGTTGTCTACATAGTGCTTATTGTCATCGTCATCATCTTGTAGTCAAATTATCATCAATTCCAACATCATTATCATATGCATCATTAACATCATATTCATGTTATTAGGGTCAGGGTCACTCAAATGTTGTTAGATACAACTGAATACCATTAAGGTCATGTAGGTGGCCTTAGGGTCACTCAAATGTGATTCGAGTCACCTAGATTCACTGTATTTTGTTGGATGGATGCTAAAATTGGTGCACTTGATGCCATAAAATGTATCCCAAATGAATTACTTTTTTCAAGCATGTTTAGGTGTAGCTTAGCCCAAAGTGGACACTAAATCTGGTGATATTGAGGACATTATACTAGTCACTATTGAGGATTCTAATCTAGACCCTGATTGGGTCACAATTTAGGACATAATTTCATGGGTATATTATGTCTAGTTTAGCACCAACTAATATTTGAAAGTTAAAAACTAAAAATTTGTGTGGATATGAGGGCATAAAGAGCTCAATTCACTCATAAAACACAAAAATAGAAAAGCTAAAACACTAATTTGACACATTGGAAGGAGGGACGAGCATTCAAGCTCTAAAATTGGTGATTCTTACTTCATATTTGGATATTTGCAAGGGAAAACAACCCCTGAATCTCCCCTTTCTATTTGAAGAATTCCCTTGTAACTACTTGAAGATTTTTTTATTGAGGAAGAGGGTTGTAATTTTTTCTTGAGGAAGTTTGTTGAATAATTTCACTTCAGGAAGACATTTGGAGAATATTTCTTGAGGAAGAGGGTTTAGTATTGGAGGAAAAATAAGAGAAAACCTTGGGGTTTTGGAAAATGGGAGGCACCTAAGGAACTCAAGCATTTGAAGATGGAAAGTGGAGAAAAAGGCATCAATCTAGGAAAAATGGTATGCTTAAGTCATATGATGTTGAAATACATTTAATCTATTCTTGGATTCACCAATATTCTATTCAATAGATCCCTTATCTTGCATCTAATTTTTTTAATTTATTAGTGTCTCTCCACACTAATTAATCAATGCTTCATGTGGTTAGTTAGAGTCTGAATGCAAGGTGTTTGTCATAATGCCCAAACTAGATCTAATATATTGGACGTTGATGACTGTAGGGTATGCAAAAAATGGTGAGAAAGAAGAGGTGCTAGAGATAGTACAACCAATTTTCCACTTTCCAATTCCATAACCAACCTTTCAAGTGTTTGTTTACATCAATTTTTTATTAAAATGTCATCTAGATATGAAAATGGTATGTTTTGTATTTTAATTCAACCCTTATAACTATATACAAATTTGTTTCGTCATACTAAATTTTTATAGTAAATGTCGTGTACATACTTTAAAAAAACTCCTGTAGTAAACTAAATCTTTTTTACAAACAAAGCAAAATAGTTGTCATGGCCAAAGCAAAGAAGCAACTCTTGAATTTTTAGTAACATTTTAAACTATTTCAACAGTTTGATGGTACTATATGGAGAAATTTTATGTCTCTAGTTCTATATATGAAAGTTATCTAACCTTTTGAAATAATATACCAACAGTTGATACCAGCAATGTTCTAAGGTCATATTATATTAATTATAAAAACGTCATTTTCTAGTCGTAGATGTTGTTATTGTGATTTGAAATTTCCGAGCAGACGAAAAAAAGAAAAAATAATAATAATAATATTTACATAGTAGAAAAGTAAATTTTTTAAAGTGAGGAGCATGTCCTCTCTTAACAATAGTATGTGTCAAATTTTCATCTATTTGGTCATGTCTCTATAGAGTGCATCAACTCAACCATCACAGTTATGCAAGACAACTGCAAAAGTTGTTTAAGGCATGTTAAAAGGGAGTCTTATCTTGTGTCAACTACATAGTCACCAAAATTTCAATTATACTTGTTACCTTATCCATAAGATGAAGGTGAGAAAGCTTTAGACAATCATACTTGCATTTTATTTTCGATGGGAACTTGCCGAGATAGAATGGTCTACCTTTGAATGTTATGTTGGAAAACAATGGGTATTTTAGTTGTATGCAAAAGATATAACTTTTCTAAAGTACACAATCCTATATAGTATTAATATAATTAATAAAAACTAGGTATATTACAGATTATACTTGGAGAAATGGAAACACCTAAACTTGTATGTGTTTGTGTATCATGTGTTATTGTTCAAGCATGGTTTTCATGTTTCGACATAGAAATTTTTAAAAATACCAAAAATGACTACAACTTTTAATCCATCTAATGGTTGCATCTAGTTTTGAATCTTCTTGCCTAAAATAAGTAGTAGTATTGATGCATACAACTTGCTTCTTTGATGAGACTCAATGCCATGTACACATATTTCAAGATTTGAAAATAGGCTTTTGATGAACCATGTTAGGTTTCCCTTGGATTAAGGGATGATAATGTTTCATGAAGAGCTTGGTTTGTTGTTATAGTGAATCAGCTTGTGATTAATTATGGATATGGGTATGAAAATGATTGATTATGTATTGAAAATTGAAATTGGCATCTTAGTGAAAAGAATCCATTGTGTACAAACGTATTCCCTACCACTAGGAGCTCCTTAGGATTAGATGTTAGAAGTATTTTCACTTCTTATTTAGTATTTATTGTGGTCACCGACAACGGAATTTTGATTTTGTGAAGGATTACACCCTATATCCCTATTAGTCATAGGACACTCACTTGAGTAAATCAGTCTCAGTGTTGACATTTGTGGTTTTGCACTACTAATTCAGATGATGAGTGAGGTTTCTTCCCTCCTTACCCAGCGGTTGTTGCACTTCATTCATAATATTATGTCTCTTTAATATCACTTCTTCACCTTTTTGGTATAACCCACTTGTATGTGATATATCATTTCATGTCAATTTGCACTCTTTTTCGTCACCTTTCAGAGGTGCTTCTTGTATCCCCCTTTTTTAACCTACAAATAATTGTCGAATATCCATGTCCCCTTGATATATTCAGTATTTCAAGCACATTAATATAATTTTCATTTCATTAGTGCAACAATATGAACAATTGTTCTTTGAGAATGTTTGGGTATACTTTGGCTTACCATCTTTAGTCACCTCCAACAATGAAAATAGATTTCTAAGCCACGTTTGGCAGTTGTTGTGTGGATTTGTAATGTCCCCTTTTGAAAATTTTATAAAAATGACCAATTCTTCAATTCTTTCACAATGTACTCAAATTCGTCTTCTTACAACTCTAGTTATATGGATTCAATTGATTCCAAAATTCCTCCAATTGCTTTCAAACTTGGTGAGGAAGGTCCTGAGGGGTGATGGGACATATTATCACATCTATCAGAAATATAATCAACTGATATACCCAACCATGGTCTTCAATTTGTAAGCGAATAATTTTCAAGACAAGACTAGTCAATTTGGGAGGTGGAAATCCCCCCTGGGTCCTGGAACAAATCTCTTCACAACACTGTACAACCTTCACTAATGGTGGGTATGATACTTGGATATGTTATCAGACATTATTTAAAGTATATCTGAAGCATAATATGTGGTTTTTGGTTTGATAGGTATCCAAGAGAACTCCATGAATGTACTAGTAGTTTTGAGGTTCCAACCCCCAATGGTAGATGACACCAAATAGCTCCAAATGCTCTCGATTTGTACCAGAAGGTGTATGAGTGATATAATAAATTAATTATAATTTTAATGGGTGTATTAGGGACTTCCACTTACTTCTTAAAGTCTATATCAATTTCTGAATAAGATAGATGCTTTAACTAGCAATTTTGGGGCTCAAATCCCCCTCGGGGTGAATGATAGAAATGGCTTCCCAAGTGTGCCGCAACCCACTCAAATTATCAAATTGAAGCAGGGGATATGTAAAATACATTATCAGAGACTCGTATACATAACAAATCGGCATACCATGGCTGTTATCACTTCCTTCAATCAAATATAAAAAACTAGTTTTGGACCCTTGGGGAAATGAGTGTAGTTTGCTCCAAATAATATGAAATTCGACCCAGTGGCCACAAATTCTCAGTTAATAAACATGAAACCCATAGTATAAATTAATTACAGTTCATTCATTTATAAATCATCAATGGTGCACACATATATTCGATTCCATCAAGATTGCAAGTGTTTACAACAAGGTATTGGGGAAATGGCACCGTTTCTTCAATATTGGACAATAATACATGATATATCTTGGCCTTTAGACCTGAAATATTTATGAACTTAAATAATAGAACATTTAAATCAGAATACAGAATACTGGAGCAAGAGAAGCTCCCTCAAATATATGGATAGCTCACCAAGTGTGCCTCACTCCATAGAGTTGAAATATGGTGAGAAAACTTGAGATGAATGGAAGAACAAGATGATATTGAGATGTCTATGATATTCCTGTAGATTGAACCTGTAAATTATGACTCCATTTAATCTCCTTGAAATACCTGAGTGGCCTCTCCAAATCACCAATTAGGATGGGAACCTTTCACCCTTGAAATTGGCTAGGGCAAGGAACTAGTCATCCACTAGCTCTCTCTTCACAAACCCAAATTCATCAAATGATAAAAATCCATTATATTGATTTATTATTGTATTTTATAAACATACTTAGCCTTCTAAAGTTACCCAAATCATCCATAAACCCAAGCCAAGTCGAATTGGTGTGGTTGTTCATGCTTTGCCATGTGGCCTCTCTCTTCCTCTTCTATATTCCCCCAAATTCAAGTAGGAGCCTCTTGGCCTTCTCCAAATCCCATGAGCACCCTCTAATATGCTCTATTCAGGAATTAAATGTCATATATTTTATATGTCATCCATAATATCTGACTTGTTTCATAACTATCATAGAATCTCCATCATTGGTGTCATAGATGTCATAAATGTAAGGGGAATCTAGCCAAGTGTCCATGAAACTCCCATTTGGCTCTTCTGCTCCCATGTAAGTTACAATTCATCCCAAATTAGACCTATGAAGTATATGGAAAATTATATTAACCTTATAATCCATCCAAATACGTTAGGCTTCCCATAGATTCGAGATTGCAAGAGGAGGATTCCATGTGGCACCAATTTTCTAGCTTGTGTGGGCCCCATAGTTTCCATGTGTCTCCATGCTCCATTGCCACTTAAATTTTCTCTTGTATTTATTTAATAAGATACATTATCAAATATTTATCCCCTTCTAATGTCTAAACATCATTCATTATCCCCCTTATTCCAAATCTCAAATCTTCCACCCCCGACCTAGGAAACTAGTGATTTTCCTCCTTGGCAATTATTTGACTTTTAGCATCCATTTGAAAACTTTCATGAATACAGAAAATGTGATTTGGCCATTGTGAACCAATGCAAAATTTGGGACATTACAGGATTCATGGATATAACGTTGAATATAATTCCTTCCTTCCACCCATAGACATATGGGTAGAATAGGGTAATAAATCACACCATTTTCTAGTTTTTTTCACATTTCCACACATAAGCATGCAAAAACTGGGATACCAATATCCCTTATGCACAACACAAATATAGTCACATAATACATAATATGATTGGAATTTTACATTTTGAAGTGCGTATTGGCTTCTTTCCAAAGGATCCATTATCCATTCTAGTCTCTATTGTTAGGCGAAACGTAAGCACCAGACAGTCTCCCACTCAAGGATCAAATCCATGAGGTTGGAGCCATTGGATGGGAGATCCAATGGTGATCCCCTCATAGGATCACTCCTTGAGGGGGGTCTTCCTGGTGCTTAATTTTCACCTTTATTTTTAAGGAGATGGTGGTGAAGGAAGTTGTTGAACATGGGAAAACAATTTAGTTCATTTACCACATTCAAAATTAATGCATAAATAATATTGCAGTGCTTTGTAGAAAAACCAGAATAAGAATAAATGTGCACAATAGTATCATATCATTGGTTTTTAATAGAAATTGAAACATTGTAGAGAAATTCAAGAAGAAAAAACTAGAATTTGGAGCATAGTTGTCAGGGGCCAAAAAAAACTTGGCAGGGAGGTTTGTTGCTATATGATATTTCAAGTTGACTAAATCTTAAATCATTTTTATTGTGTTCTAGAATTTTCTAGCTTTTGTGCAAGTATGGTTGCATAGATTTGTGCATTGTTTTAAGTTGTGAGTCTACACATGATAGTTTGGTGTAGATTATGAAAATTTAGTTATTAGTTCCATGCAAAATATTATTGATTGGAACAATAATGTGTGGTAGTTGCACTAAGAATTTAGTTGTGGATTCTCGTGATACAATCTTGTTGTGTGCAAACTTATTTGGTTATGCTAACATCTTGTTTCTTACCTATTTTGCATTGTCTTAGTTACACAATTAGTGCACCTTAGCATAGAAATATATTGTCCAATAGTACACTTCGACACAATCGACATCCATAATAGTGGAAATCCATATTGCAATGAATTATATTCCATTATTGTGTCTCTTCCTCTTCCCCAAACTTTGTACCCTATTGTAATTTGTAACTGTAAAGAAGTTAAAAATTTGAGAAAATAAGTGATAAGGGTGTCTCCAGGGGTAATCTAATGTCATGATTCCAATGAAACTAATGGTTTGTACATCTGAGCCTCATTTATCGATTTATGGCGAGTTTTAACTCGCTACCAAAATCCATTCAGGGACACTTTGAATTTCAACCTGCGGACATAAAAGCCAAACCAAGAAACATAGTGGAGTAGTGTTGCCTCATGCGGGTGTGTTTTAGCAAGGCTGAGTTGACCATGATGCACACACCCTCACTTGACACATTTTTCAAACAATTATCCTCTAATGCAAAAATTGCATTGGTTGTTTATCAACAAACCACAGTTGTGAAAATTGTCAACATGGACAACGTTCAACCCATGTACTCACTAGATAGGGATATCCCTAGTGGTGCTCTGATGTAAGGATTCCAATAAAATCAACAGTTTTTCCATCCAAGCCTCATTTATCAAGTTATGGTGAGTTTCAACCTGCTACAAAAAGGCATTTAGGGACACTTGGAAAATTTCATCCCGGGGGATAAAAACCAAACAAAGCAACAAAATGTATTTTCATAACCTCTTGTAGGTGTGTTTGGGAGAGACTGAAATGACCACAATTCCCACACCCTCTCTTGACACATTTAAAAAAAAATACCCTCTAATGAAAAAATTGCATTGGATGTTACTGAGGAAACACTAGTTGTGAAAATCATCAAAATAGACAACATTGAGTCGATGTAGTCACTAGATATGGGTGTCCCTAGCGGTATTATGATGTCACGATTCCAATAGAATTGGCAGTTTTTTCATCTGAGCCTTGGCTATTTAGTTAAGGAGAGTTTCAACTCACTGCCTAAAGTCATTCAAGCACAATTGGGGAATTTCAATTCAGGGCATAAAAACCAAATTGAACAACAAAATTGAGTATTGTTACCTCCTATAGATGTGTTTGGGAAAGGGATATATGACCATGACTACCACACCCTTTCATGGCACATTTTTAAAAATATTATCATATAATGCAAAAATTGCATTACATGTTACTGAGCAAAACCCTAGTTGTGAAAATCATCAAACTATACAATGTTTGATCCATGAAGTCACTAGATAGGGGTGTCCTTAGGGGTAGTATGATGTCACTATTCCAATGCAAATGATTGTTTGTCCATATTATCCTCAATTATCAAGTTATGGCGAATTTCAACTCGCTTCCCAAAGTCATTTAGGGACACTTGGGAAATTTCAACCAAGGGCATAGAAACCAAACTGAGCAACAAAATTGAGTGGCGTTGCCTCTTGTAGGTGTGTCTTGGCAAGGTCATTATGAAAATGATGCACACACACTCACTCAATATATTTAAAAAAAATATTTCCCTCTAATGCAAAAAATGCATTAGATGTTGTTAAGAAAACCCTAGTTACAAAAGTAATCAACATAGAGAATGTTCGCTCCATGTAGTCACTAGATTGGGGTGTCCCTAGTGGTACTCTGCTTTCACAACTCCAATGGAAATTATGGTTTGTCCATCCAAGCCCCTTTTATCAAGTTATGGCGAGTTTCAACTTGCTACAAAAATCCATTTAGGGACACTTGGTAAATTTCAACCGAGGGCATAAAAACCAAACCAACCAACAGAATTGAGTGTCGTTACATCTTGGAGGTGTGTTTGTGTAATATAGATATGAACACGATGTCCACACCATCACTTGGAACATTTAAAAAAAATTACCCTCCAATGCAATGTTGTTGAGCCTAGTTGCGAAAATCATCAACATAGACAACGTTCACTCCATGTAGTCACTAGATAGGGGTGCCCATAGCAATACTTTTATGTCACAATTCCAATGGAACTAATCATTTTTCCATCCAAGCCTCGTTTATCGTTGTATGATGAGTCTCAACTCGTAGCCATAATCCGATCAAAGACACTTGGTAAATTTTAACCCGGGGCATTAAAACCAAGCCGAGAAATGGAACTGAGTGTCACTCCCTCTTGTAGGTGTGTTTGGTCAAGGGTTATATGACCATGATGGATACACCCTCATTCGACACATTTTTCAAAATATCATCCTATAATTTATAAATTTCATTGCATATTACTTATCAAAACCCGAGTTACAAAAATCATTAGAATATAAAATGTTCGATCCATGAAGCGACTAGAGAGGGGTGTCCCTAGGGGTAATCTAATGTCATGATTCCAACGAAACTGACATATTTTCCATCTGAGCCTCATTTATGAAGTTATTAGGAGTTTGAACTCACTTCCCAAATAAATTCAGGGACACTTAACAAATTTCAACCGAGGGCATAAAAACCAAACTAAGCAACAAAATTGAGTATTATTACCTCCTTCAAGTGTATTTGGGCAACTTCGATATGACCATGATTCCCACACCCTCGCTCAACACATTTTTCAAAAATTTACCCTCTAATTCAAAATTTGCATTGGATGTTGTTGAGAAAACCCTAGTTGCGAAAATCATCAACATATAAAATGTTCACTCCATGTAATCATTCGATAAGGGTGTCCCTAACAATACTCCAATGTCATGATTCCAATGAAACTGGTGGTTTTTCCATCCAAGCCTCTATTATTGAGTTATGGTGAGTTTCAACTCACTACCAAAATTCATTCAGGGACACTTAACAAAAAACCGAGCAATAGAATTGAGTTGTGTTACCTCTTGCAAGGGGAAAGGGAGATATGACCATGATAGAGATGTCCTTACTCGTCACATTTTCCAAAAAATAATCTCTAATGCAAAAAATGCATTGGATGTTACAACAAACCCTAGCTATGAAAATCACCAAAATAGACAACATTCGACCCATGAAGTCACTAGATAGGGGTGTCCTGAGTGGTATTATGATGCCATGATTACAATGGAACTGACAGTATGTCTATCTAAGCATCAGTTATTGAGTTATGGCTAGTTTCAACTTGCTACCAAAATCCATTCAAGGACACTTGGGGAATTTGAACCCAAGGCTTAAAAGGAAAATTGAGCAATGGAATTGAGTTTCATTACCTACTATGGATTTTTTTGGGAAAGGGTAAGATGAAAATTATTCCCACGCCTTCTCTCGGAACATTTTACAAAACCGTATCTTATAATGCAAAAATTGCATTACATATTATTGAGCAAAACCCTAATTGTGAAAATCATCAAAATAGACAATGTTCGATTTATGAACTCACTGAAGAGGGGCATCCCTAGGGGTACTCTGATGTCATTATTTCAATGGAACTAACAGTTTGTCCATCCAAGCCTCGATTATCAAGTTATGGTGAGTTTCAACTTGCTTCCCAAATCCATTCAGGGACACTTGACAAACTTTAGTTGGGGGCATAAAAACCAAACTGAGAAACGAAATTGAGTGCCATTACCTCCTTCGGGTTGTTTGGGAATTGTTGATATGACCACAATTCTCACATCCTCACTCAACACATTTTTCAATAATTAACCATATAATGTAAAAATTGCATTAGATGTTGTTGAGCAAACGCCAGTTGCAAAAATAGTCAAAATAGACAACATTCGGTCCATGTAGTCACTGGAGAGGGGTGTCTTTAAAGGTATTCTAATATTAGGATTCCAACATAACCGTCGGATTTTCCATATAATTCTTGGTTTTCATATTATGGTGACTTTCAACTCTCTTCCCAAATCCATCTAAGGACACTTAGGCAATTTGATCTGGGGTTATAAAATCCAATCTGAGCAATAAAGTTGAGTTCTGTAACTTCCTATGAGTATGTTTGGGAAAGGACATGATGGCCACAATTCCTACACCCTTGTTCAACAAAGTTTTCAAAAAATTACCCTCTAATACAAAAATTGAATTGCATGTTGTTGGGAAAACCCTAGTTGCAAAAATCATCAAAATAAACAACATTCAGTGCATGTAGTCACTCGAGAGGGGTGTCCCTGGCGATACTCTGATGTCACAATTCCAACAAAACTTTGTAATATTTGTGATTTCTATACAAATGATATGATTAATATGTTAAAACTATATCTTTGATAATATTCATGTAGTCGTGTTTTATGAGCGGATATTGTTAAGCAACATGTTATATTAAATTTAATTTGTGATTACAATGTTTAATTGAGATAACACTTCATGAACTTGATTGATCTATGAAAACCATGGCTAATATGATTTTAAAGATATATATTGAATGACATATATATATATAGAATGACACAACAACTTTGGGAAAAAATTGTGTTCTAAGAAAAGAGTTTATGTGATGTCATATTTTTCTTTGCTTTATATCTAATCACAAGGATGCCTATTTTTAGTTAACTTGATGTCTTTTTCTATTATGACTTGAAAATTTATGGTGTACATGTGTGTGTGCATGCTTATGGATACACTTGATATGTGATTTCTATCTGTTGATGAGATGATGTATATATTCATGGTTGGAAAACTAATGAGAATGCATGAATTATAAAACTATTTACAATCTAACAAAAAATATGCATTATGGCATGAAATTAATACCAACACTTAATATTGAATATTTCTTATTGTTTCCAGAAAACCGGTGAAGATAATTGCATGTATGATGATCTAGACTATGTTGATAGTGGACTAGAGAAATGCGTTGAGGATAATGATGATGGATCAAAAGAAGATGATGATGGATTCAATGAAGATGATGAGGATCATGATGTTGATGTTGATGTTGATGTTGATGGTCGTAGTCGTTAATGAGATTGTGGATGTTTATTATTTTCTCCATGGTATAGGACATGTATTGTTCTTTTATGGTGATCCAAGTTCATATTACATTCTGGTTCATATTTATTTGTATCATGGATTGATTTCCACATATAAAAATTGGTTACCCTTGATCATTTTGAATTTTCGATATATAGATATCAAAAAGATTATTTCTTGTGATATCGGTATCTTCACTATATATAGCTTTCACTAGTTATTTTAAATTTACTATGATGATCTATGTGAGAGGTTATTGATGTTATTATCTATTCTAATTTCACTTCTTTTCATGTATTAATATATATGATGGAATTACTACATGGATGCAATTTTGGATGCTAATATGGACACAAACTTTGCACAAATGTGGATGCAAACATATATGCCAAAGTAGATGCTAACTTGGTGCTATTCTAGATGATATTTGGATGCAGTGTTCTGCCTAATTGGGAAAAGTGGATGCTAAAAAATAAGCTAAATGGGACACTAAACCTAGAGCTAAACAATAATCTAGAGTGGATGTTGTTTTGGATGCTATTTGGGACAGTAATCCAGATGTTATAAATAGGACGTTATTTGGGACACTATTTGGGACGATAAATGGGATGATATTTGGGATGTTATTTGGGACGATAAATACGACACAAATTTAGACACTATAAAAATTTTCCATGATACACCAAGCTTAGCGTCTACTTGATCCACTCACTAGGGAAAATACATTAAAAAGGGACGCTAAATGGGACATTAATTGTCAGTTTTGTTGTAGTGTTGACTAGCTTGATACTTCACTTTTTCTAAAGAAAAAATAGGAGCTAGTTGTTTCTTACAAGCCCAAGTGATGGGTCTAAAACCAAGACTGAAAACATAACCTACAATAAAAAAATTATCATCAAGGTCATCGACCCAATCAGAATTAGTGAAACCAACTAACAAAGGAGTCTCCCCTAAACTATAATGAGTTACAAACTAAATTGTGCCTCAAATATAATGAAGTGTCATTTTTGTTGTTTTCCATTGAATTTCATGGGGTATTTTGATATACCTATAAGCAAGACCAACAACAAAGGAAATATCAAGACATTTATGAGTCAAGTACAAAAGGCTACCAACTAATTGAAATTACAAGGCGGCATCTACTTTAGGTGTAGTGTAGGTGGCAGCAAGTTTGACTCCACCTAGAAGGGAGATGGTGTCGGCTTACAATATTCCTTTCGAAAGCACAAAGAAGCTCACAATCATATGTAGATTGAGAAAGAAAAAATCCTTCTTTGGTTTGCAAGACTTGGAGGCCAATAAAATAGTGCAAATGTCCTAATTCAGTCATTTAAAATTTCTTCTTAAGGATGGATTTCACATGGGTTACAAGTTTAGGGTCATTACCAGTGAGAATGAGATCATCAGCATAAAGAACAAGGATTATGAGATGGTTTCCTACTTTCCTGGTATATATATTAGGGGTCAGAATGACATCTAGAAAAAACAATGTTGAGAATAAAGCTATCCATTTTGACATACCAAGCCTGAAGAGATTGCTAAAGGCCATAGAGATGTTTCTTAAGATGACAAACAAGGTTGGAGTCATCTTGTGGCATAGATAGGAGTTGTTCCATGTAAATTTCTTCTTGCAAATCCCCATACAAGAAGGTGGACTTGAAATCCATTTGATGGACCTCCCATTTATGTGAAGCAACAAGGGATATAACAAAGTAGATAGAGTTCATTTTGAACATGGGAGAAGGATTCATTGTAGCCAATCCATTCAACTTGAGAAAATAATTTCGTAAATAATTGGGCCTTATGTCTTCAACACTTCTATATCATGGTTACTTAATCCTATACACCTATTTATATATGACAAGTTTTCTTATTTTTGGAAGAGGTACAACATCCCAAGTATCATTTTTCGTTAATTAACAACTTCATTCATTGTTGCATCACAATTTGGATGGCCAAAATATTCTACATTTTTTTTTGGATCACGAGTCTCTAGAACTTAAGCCAAAAGAGAAGAGGCTCACTAGAACTGTCAACATGTTCAACATTGATATATAGGATCACTGCCAATATCACCAATTTCTTCTAATATTGTATGGACACATCTAGGAAATGATGTTGTTGGTGCATGCTCATGTTTAATGGACCCAACTAGAGGAAGGTGAGCAAAAAGAGGTGGATTTAATCCCTTGGATTGGATCATATAATTTTCCATTTCCTCTAATGTGTGATTATTTCTTTCAACAAAAGCATTTTTTTTTTGTTGTGTATGGAATAGTATGTCTCATATGAATTCCTTATGCAATGCAGTAAATGATAAATTTGTTGTTAACATATTTAACTCCATTATTTTTTTGTGAAATTTTCATTTGATGTCCAAATTGTTTTTCTAAATGGGCCTTGTAAGCCAAAAACATGACAAAAACTCCACTCTTAAGTTTTAATAAGTAAACCCAAGTGTGTTTGGAGAAGTCATCAATGGAAGTCAAGAAACATATATAAAGAAGAAAAAGGAAGAGGACCACACAAATAACTATTAGCAAGTTTCAAATGGGGCAAAGCATGCTAAGAGGCACATTTTCCAAAATTCTCTTAGTGATGTTTGTTAAGAATACACCTGTGACAAACATTATCTCTACAAGAAACAACAGGAATACTAGACACCATATTTTAATTGCATAGTTGTTGCAATAAGAAATAGTTTAAATGACCAAATCTTGGCATGACAAAGTTTACTGAAGACATCGCTATGAGTAAT
This sequence comes from Pseudotsuga menziesii, assembly GCA_001517045.1. Taxonomy (NCBI): domain Eukaryota; kingdom Viridiplantae; phylum Streptophyta; class Pinopsida; order Pinales; family Pinaceae; genus Pseudotsuga; species Pseudotsuga menziesii. The sequence goes on from LPNX010398589.1 coordinate 43,441, forward strand.
AAAAATCAATGGAAAAGATGATGACCCAACGTTGTCAAATTTATACAATGTATTATTATCATCAACAATTCTAGTTGCTATGACATGCTCAGGATCTTTTAATTCCTTGATTACAACTTTGTGAGGTGAAAACTCCACATACTTACCTTCATCGTAATGAGTGTTTCATATATTGAAAAATGATTGCAGGAAATATTTGGAACACATAATACATCTTTGAAATGACCATCATCTAACTAAGCTGTTCTAGACCCTACACCACTAAAAGATCTATCATCACCAACAACTATTTGTTTGGTTTTACATTAATCAATAGGGGAATTAAGATGGATTTATCCTTATCCATATGGTTTCTCCATAATTATTGACCCACTCATTAGAATAAGAATAAGTAGATGATGAAAAGGCACTTAGAGCTATGCAGGCCCAGAAGAAGGGGCGGAAATGAAGATCATGTCTTTCAATTGTCGGGGTCTAGTAGGTCCCCTTAAAATACCTGCGCTTCAAAGGGTGGTCGATTTGGAGCACCCTGATGTGATGTTGTTACAGGAAACTTTAGGTGTAGGTGATGTGATTAAAGCTAAGTTGGAGAGCTGGTTCTTGGGCTGGCAATTTGTGACCTTGGATGTCCGAGGTCGATCGGGGGGATTGGCCATGGGGTGGAATACTTGAATGGTGAAAGATTTGAACATTTGGGGCATGGATTCTGTGTTGGGAATGACTCTACAGGGCTTGGATCAGGGGGGCCCTGTGGATGTTTTCAACATCTATGGCCGATATCTAAACCGTATTCCCTTTTGGGAAAATATTTTTAATTTGGATATGTTCAGGGGTGATATGGTTATCATTGGAGGTGACTTAAACTTTTCTTTGGGACAGGCAAAAGTCTGGGGACCTTTTGCTCATCCTGACGTACTAACATAATACTTTTCACAAAAGCTGATTGAGAGGAATTGGCTGGATATTGTACCTGTTAAGCTTAAGCCTACTTGGCATAACAATCGGTGTGGGGATGGGCGTGTGGCTAAGCGCCTTGACCATTTTTTGATCTCCAAATCTTTGTTGGAATAGCAACACTACATAAGGCAATGGGTGGGTTGAGGGGGTCGTTTTGACAATCTACCAATTTTTTTGGAATATAGGAACGGCCCTGTTAAACCACCTAGCCCTTTGAAATTCAATAAGACCTAGTTAAAGGATGAATCGTTTCGACAATTGATTCTTACTAATTGGGTTCCTTATAATCCTAATAGTCATATGAATGTGTCTTTACAGTTTGCTGGAAATTTTTCCCAGATCAAAGGTTTGACTAAGAAATGGGTTGGGGATAAACGCAGCAGAGTAGATCTCGAATTGAGGCAAATTGAGAAGGATATATATAACATCATGGATTTGGAGGGTGGGGGGTATCTGACTCAAGAATCAAAAGACTCACTAGTCAGTTTGCAGGGCAGAAGGAATACTATCCTCTTGGACAAGGAGGAAACCTAGACATTGAAAAGCAGGGCTATCTGGCTCGAGTGTGGAGATGAAAATACAAAATTTTTTCACTCTTATGCCAAGGGAAGGAAAGCATTGAATACTATTTGGATCCTAGAGGATAGTATGGGAAGAAGTCATGAAACCTTTGAGGATATGGCTGCCTTAGGGGTTGAACATTTCTAGCAACTATTTCAGGGCCCAGAGGGTTCACAACTTGTGGAGATTATGCATATTGCTCAAGTATTTCCTTGTTTTGTGGGGGAGGAACACAATCTCTCACTAATGGAAGAGGTTACTGAGGAGGGACTTAAAGCGGCTCTTCAGAGTTTTCAGAAAGACAAGAGTCTAGGGCTTGACGGCTGGACTATTGAATTTTTTACAGAACTGTATGAACTTTTGGGGGATGATATACTGAAGGTGGTGGAGCACTCTCGTCTGTCGAGCAGGATCCCAACCTATTTAAACTTGACCTTCATTGCTCTGATTCCAAAGGTGGATAATCCAAAAAATCTGCATGATTTTAGACCTATCTCACTTTGCAACTGCATTTATAAGGTGATCTCGAATATTATTGCGCGTAGGTTGAAGAATATATTGTCCAAGAATATTTCAGTGGAACAATTTGGATTTCTCAAAGGACGACAAATACATGAGGCCATTGGGGTGGCTCAGGAAGGCCTACACAGCATGAAAACTTGAAATCTGAAGGGGGCAATTTTGAAAATTGACCTCTCTAAAGCCTATGACAAGGTAAGTTGGACATATATTCATATGTTACTAATCCATTTGGGTTTTGGGATTTCTTCTGTTAGGTGGATAATGTGTTGTGTCACCACGGTGTCTTTCTCTGTTCTGATCAATGGGGCCGCTTCATCCTTCTTTCATGCGAAGAGAGGACTGAGGCAAGGATGTCCTCTGTCTCCACTATTGTTTCTATTGGTTGCTGAAGGACTGAGCCATTTACTCTTGGAGGCTCATAGGGGGGGTAGATTGAACGGCATTGATATTTCTCAAAATCAACAGATCACTCATCTATTGTTTGTGGATGACATACTTATTTTCTGCTTCAGAACTGTACAAGATCTGAATACTCTTACTGAGATTTTGGCCCTATTTTCTTCTGCGACTGGTATGGAGATTAATGAAAGGAAATCTATGTTTACTACTCATCATTTGGATGCTGCTGAAGTAGGACACGCTGCTCACTATTTTCATTTTATTCGGGTTCCACTGGAAGATGGTCTAAAATATCTTGGTTTTTATCCGAAACCCAACAATTATTTGAAGAAGGACTGGGTGTGGCTGATTGAAAAATTGGAGAAAAGATTACATACCTGGAGTCATCAGTGGATATTTAGGGCTGGGAGATTGGTTCTGGTCAAAGTTGTGTTGCAAGCGATACCGATTTATTGGATGTCTCTCTCATGGATCCCAAAAGGCATCCTGGAGAAAGCACGTAGGATCTGTCTTCATTTTTTGTGGAGTGGGAACAAGGAGGTTGCGGTTACCCCTTGGGTCAGATGGGATAGGATTGACCGGCCCAAATCTTTGGGGGGTTGGGGTCTTAAAAACATCTTCTTTTTTGCTAAAGCTTTGGTGGCAAAGGGGGCCTAGCGAATGATCCAAGCTGAAAATTTGTGGACCAGGGTGATGTGTGAGAAGTATATTGCTCCTGATTTGATATTGGACTGGATCAAGAACCCTAATAAGAGTCACCAGGGAGGATCCATGATTTGGAAAGCGGTTACTAAATCATTTGACGTCATTGGAGAAAACCTTGTCTGGAAGGTTGGTAATGGCAGGAGGGTGAGGGTGGGGGAGGATCCATGGTTGGGATGCAATGAAGGGTTCAGATTGTCTGAACTGTTGGTGGTTTCCCTCAGACAGCACGGTGTTAACTACCTACATCAACTTGCTTCTCTGGTATAGGAAAATAGGTGGAATCAGGGTTGGCGCTCAGCTACCTTCTTTGATCTGCCTTTGAGGGAAGAGGTCGAACTGAATCAGTATATTAGGCTACTTCAATTATTGATGGTGCAGTTGCGGGAAGGGGATGATGAACTAATGTGGAATGCGGTTCCTAATGGGAGATACACCCCAAAGGGGGCGTATACTTGTATATGTTCAGTGGGAAATGACCAGAGGATGGAGTGGTGGTGGAAGAAGGCCTAGAAATACCACTGTCTACCAAAATGCAGATTATTTTGGTGGTGTGTTCTGGAGAACAAGGTACCAGTATGGGAAAATCTTCATAAACGGGGTTTTATTGGCCCAGGGTGGTGTGCATTATGTCGGGATGAGGGGTAATATGTGGTACATTTGTTTCTAAAATGTACATATTGTGTGGAGGTTTGGTTAGAGAGCTGTAAGCTTTTGGGGTTGGGCCCTGAATGTCGATGGGAAGGGGCTTCAATTCTTGATGCATGGGAGTGTTGGCGTAGAATGGTAAAGATGGATATTATGAAGGTACTCCCTCTTTTGGTCACATGGGGCATCTGGCTGGCCAGGAATAACGTGGTGTTCAATGGGAAAATTTTCACCCCTGCTAGATCGACGGGGCAGATCTGCGAGATTACTTTGGCACTACCCAAACATATCAGGGTCGAAAAACAGAGGGAAATACTTGAACTGGATATCGATAGGTCTTCTTTCTAGGGGGGGTTTTATGGCACCTCACAGAATTCTATATGTGGAGGGGGTGCTATCCTTCATTGGGCCGCAAAACATTCTTTTGAATTGATGGCTGGGTTGGGAGAGGGAGGTAACAATCGGGCTGAACTGGTAAGTCTAAAAATTCTTCTCATATTTGCAGTAGAAAAGGGGTGCAGAAACCTAAAGGTTTTTGGTGACTCCCCGAATGTGATCAACTGGGTTAAGAGGATTCAAGCATGCAGAGACCTTTTTTTGCAAAACATTTTACTTTCTATATGGGATATCATCGATTCTTATGATTTGATTATATGCACACATGTTTACAGGGAGAGCAACTGCCAGGCAGACGTAGCTTCCAAGGAGGAGCTCCATATGGATGCAGGTGTGTGGAAGATTAAGGAGTGGCTAGATGATGTTGTTTTTTAGTACTATCATTGTCCCTTCATAGAAGGGGTGGTTATATGAGACAGTGTGTGATTTTTTTATGTTCGATGGTTTTATGCTGTCTTCAGGACAGGGTGTTTATTTTTTATCCTGTTATTTGACTGATTGGTTGATATGACCAATAATATATTTTCTGACTATATGGGCTACTATGTATGCTATGCTCTCAGAACATCTTCGTTGATAGAAACTGATTTTTGTTTCTTGATTAGTGGATTGATGGATGGACCTATCTTTTTTGACTTGGGATGGTTTTTAGAAATTTTTGCCGGGTGCTGACCTTTGGTTACAAATATGCTAAGCATATCTACAAAATGTAATTTTGTCTCTCTATGGATGGAATAAAATTATGCTTTTTTTCTTTGGAAAAAAATAATAATAAGTAGATGATGTATTGAAGGAAAAAACAGTAGTGGAAAGTGCATGTCCATGAGAAGAAGAGTTAGAAGAAAAATCAATATTGATGGTATGCTTCTTCACTGTTACTTCTAAGTATTCCATCCTCTTGAAGCATTTAGACTCTATATGACCATATTTTCCCAAAAACATTACAATGTCTCTCAATCTAATTTCCTTTTGATTCAGTTCCCTTGTCACCATTAGAAATAGGAGTTGATTGACAAGGTTTGGGACCAGTGTTTTGTTTATTGTTGCAAGGGTGTTACTACTTTAGAGTGTGGGATTTATCCTAATTTTGTGCTACTAAGGATTTGTTAGATGTACCGACAATTCTGATTGCTTAAAGATACAGGAGATCACCTTGCTCTCTAATCAAATAATTATTAAAATATTCAAAATATAGCATTTTGTAAGTATTCCCTTGACTAATAAGAACTTTTCTAGTGGAATGAAAAGTAGATACAAAAATAGAATAAGCGGTGCTAAGTTTACCAAGAATAACATTTATGAAGTGGTCATGTATCTTTTGTATTCTTCATTCTGAAAGTAAAATTCTAAGTGCTTTGAACTTAGATAGAAAATATTCAATTCAATAGAAATCACTAGGAGTTAAGCAATCAATTGGTTGTTAAGTCTGTGGGCTCAAATCTTACTGTGTTTAACAAATGCAATTTCCAACTTTTTCCATGTTACATCTTGGGTATGAATTCCTTGAAGGTGAAAATCAAGAACATGGGAGATGGACATTTCGATTAGTTTAAGTGCTTCGTCATTTTTATTATCTCATTTTCCTCTCTTTAATGCATTTAGAAGGAAAAGTTATGTTCCAAAGGTAACCCAATAAAGTCCCTTACTTTGTAGTGAATTCTCCATATGAGATTTCCATGAGAAGTAGTTGGAATTGGTAAGTAGAAGATCACTTGGACTAGCCATATAATAATATAAAGAGAATATTGATTCAATGGTTATGATGGTGAAGCTTTGGGAATACATTCCCCTTGATTAGGACTAAGGGGAGAATTTCCCATGACTAGACTGAGTATGGATGAAGAGATTTGTAAATTCCTATGTGTGCATCCATCTGTGAAGCTTGTGTGGCTCACATGTGGAATGTCAAGTGTGGCCCACCCTATGTGGCCATGGAGATCTTGCTTATTGTATGAGTGGACAAGCCTTGGAGGCTACGATGATTTTGCATGATCGGAGACAACCTTTCATGTAGAATAATTTAAGATGTTCGAGAGACCAATCCATGACCATTGAACGAGGAAAGAGGACCCCAATTATATATGGTGTGTGGGAATATGATATATCATGTGTGGGTATATGGTGGACATATGATGTACACATTATGTCCATGATGGACATGTGATATATCATGTGTGGGTATCTATTGATCATACGATATGTACTATGTGGGTACATGTTGGTTATATGATGTATTATGATGGCTCTATGATGTAAACCATGTCGGTACATGGCGAGTCATGTTATGTTCATGTGGGATTCATGTTATGTATATGTCATGTCGGTTTGGTCCAAAATGTAAATGTATTGTTATGTTATCATGGAAAGTGGTCCCATGTAAATTAGGAGAGTCTTGTATAAATAGAGAGCCACTCCTCTCATTTGTATCACCTCACATCTTGTATAGTCTCTCTTGGAGTAGTGCACGAAGGAGAAGGAGGGTTGAAATTAGGGTTTCCTCATTAATGATGTTTTAGTGTTTTTCTCATGAGCAAAGCTTTTGATTTTCATGTATGTCTAGCGCTACACCTTGGAGGTCATCTTCATGGAGATAAGTTTTCTATGTCCTCTTTGTCGTGATTAGGGTTTCTTCATGTGTTGTTTCTCTTATATGGTAGAGCATGTTCAATGGATGATTGTACTTGGCTTCAAAATTATTCTTCTAAGAAATGTTGTTGGTCTTTCTTCCCCATGAGGGTATCCTAGGATAAAATGGTGTGTCTCTAGTCTATTGTTATTCTTGACTAGATCCTACATGTTAAATGCTTTATGAAAATGTTTTATGGTTGTATTTACGCATAGAAATATGATTATAACAGTAGGAAAGCAATTATTTGTACAAAATTATCAAAAAATAACATTCAAAAATAGAAACTGATGGTCTAGATGTAAAGCTCTCAAAAATATAGGTAGCTTAAAAAAAGCAGCACTAAAAACAAACTTTGATGTCAAAGTTATGCCCTTTTGAAGAAAAGTATAAAATCGAATCGTGGATCCATGTGACATTTAGAGGTTGATGCATGTGGTAATGGGTGCACAATGAGGTTGCTAAGTAATAAATAATTTTCCCCTTTCACCATATTTTCCTATAAACTTACTTTTTAAAATGAGTGACCTATTTTTATAAAACAATTGAGAAGCACTTTTACAATGAAGTTACTGTATATATTAAAGTTACATGAACTTTTTCAAAAGAAAACTTAGCGAAATGAAGGAATTAAACTCAAAACATCTTACTCAATAAATTATTTTTTATCCAAGTGAGCTGAAAAAAAGATATAATAATGTTAAGAAGGAGAATTTATTTGTTGTTTCTATCATTTGTTACCTCTTACTTATTAAAGTTACTTTCAACCAACTGAGCTAAACAAAAGATATTATAATGTTATGGAGGAGAATTGGGTTGTTGTTGTGGGAGAGTGTGTCAAGCCAAAAAAAACTTGTTTTTGGATTACTAAACACTTTTACACAACCACACACAAACAACAAGTATAATTTATAAACCAAAACTTCTCAACTTTGGGGTTAGATCTTGGTCGACTTACTCAAAAAATGCACATTTTCTCTCTATTTATAGTTTTCCAAGTTTGCACAAGGAACATGAGAAAGAGCTATGTAGTTAATAAAATCCTTTCCATTATGTTTTTTATTTGTTGAGTTTGCACAAAGTGCATGACAAAGAGCATGCAAAAACTAAAAATAGAGCAAACTATGAATACAATAGAAAACCAAACTAAAATTTGAAACAATGTGAGACACAAACCAGTGTAGTCATTAAGATCAAGGAGAGGATGAACTGCCAGATCACTTTATTTATTGAACATATCATGGCCATTGAATTACATAGGTACACATGCAAACTAATGCATATTAAAAAAAAACACTTTACCAAAGGACACATTAGGTGAAGTATATCTTAGCCAAATCCCAAGTGTATAAATATCCTAGCATGCTATACCTATTATGTTAGTGATGACATATATAATTTACGAAAAAATGAGGTTGATTGCATGCCCTTGGCATATGGGTCTATGGTGACAGGGTGGGCTTAAAAACATGATGAAAAGAAAGGAAGAGGTCAACTTGCCTCCTGCCATTGAAAAAAAAAAACATCGTAGCACCTGAAGATTCATAGAGAATGGTTACATTAAATGTTTGAATTGGAGTCCAGGATTATGTATTCATGTTGGGGAGCCTATTATTTATCCTTGCCAATTTACCCCTGGTCGACTTTGAGGATTAATGTTTTCCCTTATGACACTATCCTTGAGGCATGAACACACTCTAATTACGAAATCATATCTCACCTCCATGGTTTTCGACTTTATTAGAAATATGGAATGAGTCCTTGACTCATTTCCTTCCATGGCCTAGACAATCTGGGACTTTAATAACTAAAATATATCAAACATTATGTAGACTTTGGTATCAAGTTTTTGGAAAAACCTATGTCTATAGTCCATTGCAGGGCCTCACTGTCAACCTTCTCTGTAGACATGAATCCACGTATATCCATGGCTCTTCACTCTAGGTAATTAATCTCCTTTAGAACAACATTTGAGTGATATTAGTGAAACCTTATGGCTATGGACATGGATTATTATTGGGCACAAGGAATCCTCTTTGTGGATTTCCTAGAGGAAAACTAACTTTACACGATCTTCCACACTATATACGATTGAGGAATCATCCCCCTTGACTTCCGCCTTCATCTTCTTGTGGTGCTGAGGGTTGTTCCCAATAATTGTGTCCTCTACTCTTGGTTTAAGAATTGTGGAGGTCACCAAAACCCACATAGCATCGTACATGTCTATTTTCTTGTTAGGGAGATCACAAATGAGTTTTCTATTCCACTTAGCATTGCCATGTAGTAATTCCAAACCAATCCTCTAGTACTGTACTATGTGTATTTCCTTTAATTGAGTCAGAGGTCCTCGGTCTTGGATAGTATCCTGGAAACAAAATCTTGTGAAACTAATAGCACTCCCAAAGATCGGCTTACCTTGAATAAGTATCTAGATGCCAACCAAAATCATTTTCAATACCTACTTGTTGAAGAAACATATCGGATTTAAGTCGTTGAGATGTTTTTTATCCATAATTTCTATTTGCATGCCTTGTTACTTTTCCTATTCTTTGTATAATTGCTAGTAGTGGTAAGATGGGGATTTCATTGTACTCTCTATCCTGGTGCTGGATGATCCAAAAATTTCTTGGAAGTCAGGTGAGGTCAACCTTCATGGGGATGCTTTTGCTTTCCATGTGGACATGGAGTTAAATACCATCATAACAAGTGCACTTCCCTATCACCCCATCTGGGTGAACAATAACAACCATTTTTTTAACGAAAAAAAAACCAATAACTCGATATTCCAGACATAAACAAAGTTATAATCATTAATACAAAATCTATCAGTTATAATACTAATTGATCTACTAAGTACAACAAAACTGGACAACTATCTCAAAAGGGCTATTTAGTGTTTTTACAAATAATGTAGTGAAATTTGCTCTCAAAAGTGAGTTAGACTATTATTTGTAAAAAGCTACAGAGCCAGATGACATCAGAGAGTAATCTACAAACTCTTCAAAATATAAAATAACTTCTATCAGAGAAACGACTCTTTTGAATAAGTTGTCAACCAGTGTGTTCAGATATATTAATATAATATTTATGGAGATCCATGTGAAGTCCTCCAAAAGAAGTCTCAATATGTAACACCATTGATCCAAAAGTGAACTCTATAAGGAAGAGTCTCTAGTAGCCCAATCCACAACAATCCTAGAATCGAAAAAAATCTGTAATGTCTTAAATCCTTTTTGTGTTGCAAAGGATAGCACTCCCCAAAGAGCTAAAAGTTTGTCTCATGAATTTGTCCCTAAGACACATCACATCCACAATAGATAAAAATGATATGCAAAAGGTCTCAGAACCATACCTCCACCACATTGGTCATCTTTGGTCACTCCATCAAAGTGTGTTGTGGGAAAAACTACCGCTATTAATGGTTCCTATGGTGAATGTAGTTGCTTCACCACCCTAATTGTTATATATTCCCTATAAAGCCTCAAAATTTTAATACCTATCAAGGACACATTTTGCTCACAATTTTTGAAAACAAGTGAATTCCTCGCTTTCCACCGACCCCACATGGCAAATAAGGGTAATGTTTTGTGTTGTGGGTAATGCTTTATCCATGAACGTGTATTACTTTCTAAGGAGTGTAGAGTCCATCTGTAAAACAATCTAAGTCCATAAGCAACCTTGAACTAATCACTTCTATAGAAAACACAAGTAACAAACAGATGTGGAACAATAATAATCATTATCACCAATAACATTAAACAAAATTAAAAACCAGCGTAGATCCAAATCCTAGGCTCTATCAAGCGCCGAGAGGGATCAAATCTCTTCTTAGGTATCCATTGATTTGATTCAAATCAAAAGACACATCTTTTTATTTAAGGTCCACATATAATATTTTTATTATTAATATTTAATATTATTTATGGTGGACATATAATATTTTTTATTATTTTTTATTTTATTAGGAACGAACATTACAACATTTCCCCATACATGGTTTTAAAACCACATGCAAGGCCCTCCTACAACCATGGGTTGTTTAGGAGGCCTTGCACATGGTCTTAAAACCATTTGCAAGGCCCTCCTAAACCATGTAGAATAAAACCATGAGTTGTTCAGGAGGCCTTGCACATGGTTTTAAAACCATGTGCAAGGCCCTCCTAAACCATGTACAATAAAACCATGGGTTGTTTAGAAGGTCTTGCACATGATTTTAAAACCATGTGCACATAGGTTTAAAACCATGCACATGGTTTTAAAACCATGTGCAAGGCCAACATTTTTTTGAGGATAATTCAAATTTTTATTTTTTATTATTTTGTTAGGTAAGAACATTACAACATATCCCCCATATTTTTACGGATAATTAAATTTTTACTTTTTTATTGTTTTGTTAGGTAGGAAGATTACAACATCTCCCCCTTATTAGGTTGTTTTTTTGCCCGACATTTATTTTGGCCTATAATTAAAAAAAGAAGTATTTTTTATTAATAAAAATAATGTTACTTAACATTACAAGATCTCCCCCATACTGAGTTGTAGAGCGTCTCTCCGCACAATAATTATTTAACATAAATTTAATATTATTATTAACATTACAAACAAATTAAACCAGAACCATGTTTAATCACTATATTTTTTAATAAATGTTTCATGTTATTATTAACATCAAACAACATTAAAACTATGGTTTAAATTAATTCAATGCTATTCTTACATTATAAACAAATTAAAAAAAAAAACATTTTTAATTATTAGCATTTTTTATTAAATATTTAATATTAATTTTTTATTTGAAAAAAAATAATCTCATTTCATAATAACCAAATTACATTTTTTAAATGCCTACGGAATTCATAGCACCCTAAAAAACACACACACACAAATAAAGGCAACCTAGGTTCCATTGCTACATCAACTCCAAGTGCTCTTATATGTCGATTATAGACATAACAAAAAGAAACTATCTAAAGCACCTTTCAGATCTAAGTTCAAATTTTACATTTTTCCTTCTCAAACATAAGTCTCTAACTAATTCGCAAACCATACTTAAAAAAGACTATAAGCTACATGGATACATGTACAATACTCCATATGTAACCATAACATTTAAAAAAAACAATAAGCTACATGAATACATGTACAATACTCCACATGTAACCATAACATAATCAATTTATAAGGTCCAATTCCCATGACATAATAAAAACTATCAGTTTCAACAGTACATGAAGTGTCCTACAAATGTATCTAGAACATAAACAAAAGCTAAATATAAGGTTCGTGATCATATTCTTCCATATGACCATCTTGATTTTCCAGAGATACTAGTGAAAAAAGACTATAAGCTAGATGGATACATGTACTACTCCATATGCAACCATAACATTAAAAAAAAACTATAAGCTACATGAATACATGTACAATACTCCATATGTAACCATAACATAATCAATTTATAAGGTCCAATTCCCATGACATAATAAAAACTATTAGTTTCAACAGTACATGAAGTGTCCTACAAATGTATCTAGAACATAAACAAAAGCTAAATATAAGGTTCGCGATCATATTCTTCCATATGACCATCTTGACTTTCCAAAGATACTAGTGAAAAAAGACTATAAGCTACATGGATACATGTACAATACTCCATATGTAACCATAACATTAAAAAAAAACTATAAGCTACATGAATACATGTACAATACTCCATATGTAACCATAACATAATCAATTTACAAGGTCCAATTCCCATGACATAATAAAAACTATCAGTTTCAACAGTACATGAAGTGTCTTACAAATGTATCTAGAACATAAACAAAAGCTAAATATAAAGTTCGCGATCATATTCTTCCATATGACCATCTTGATTTTCCAGAGATACTAGTGACTAGCCTTATTTGCAATCCCTCTTTCAAAAGTAAGTTGGCATGCACATTTATTTCTCTCTATACATGTAAAAAGGAGATGATGTCATTTATATAATTTTTCAAATTCAATAAGGAGATGATGTCATTTATATAATTTTTCAAATTCAATAAGGAGATGATGTCATTTATATAATTTTTCGAATTCAACCCTTCTTCAAAAATAGGATTGAGAGGAACATTTTGAACATTACTTAAACCTTTTATCCCGTTTATGATTAACATTAAATCTTTTATCACTTGGAGTTTGTGCACCTTGATAGTACCAACTCTACAACTGTGCTTTATAATTTGTTCTTCTACCTATCCCATTTTTTAAGTGTGATTTTTTTTAGAATATAAAATTCTACAAATACCCCTTACTGGGGTTCAGCTTGAGATGCTCCATCAAAATAAGCTCATTGAATTTATTTACCAATGTGTTTAGATACAACCAACCTAAGTCCTTTCACTACCTTTTTCCTATTTAAAACTTCCTAAGATACTCAAACTTAGTAATGGTACTATTTGTGAAATTATAATCTTTTCTTAAAAAATACCTCTATTCCTTATTAACTACATCCTCATGCACATATGAGAGGCAATGATCTATATCTTTTTATGTTTGTATTGCCCTACCAATTTTTAAAGCACTCGTTTATAGTAACCCTTTCCACATATCTCTAATACCAATAACTCTTCCCAAATAACAATAGTAAAAGGGCATTATGTGGGCATTATATAAACATGTGAGAGATGATTTCTTCACATACCTTGTAGAGTATACCCCTTCATGGCCCTTGTCAACCCTTCATTCGCATAAAACCCCAAGTATTAACTCTATTTTTAATTAGAAGCCACGTAAAATTCATGTATTCATTAGACATTTAAATTTTCGTAAATATGTGTACCGCTAGCATGATTCTTACTCGATCTTTGTTTCCCTCATAACTTAATACTCCAAATTTGATGTATATTTTTCTCCTACTAGATTTTGAGACTACATTAGTTCATCCTCTTCATTAATAAGTCTTACATGACTTGATTTTAAAATGGCTAAATACCCATTCCATAACTGAATTTCTTCTCCTTCCAATTGTAATTCTCTGGCTTGCATCCATTCTTCTCTCCACAAATTTGTATTTTCCCATCAACAGTTTAACTTAAGTAATATAATCTATTATTTTTTCATTTGGCAACTAAATATCCTCGCAATTTGTCGTTTAAACCACTCCCAACCCAATTATATACATCTAGTTTAACTCTACACTGATCTCCCACCTTCCATACCAACCGTCTCCCTATAGATTGGAAAGGCAAGACCGTAGCCTTCCAAATTACCGAGGTGTTTATAAATGATTTTATAGGTGCTCTTCTCCAGTATTATATTTTTAGTGGATCTATATATATTTGGCGAATCATTGAGCACCATAAACCTTACTTTCTATAAGCCTCCAGACATTTTTTAGTTGTCAAATCCCATCCAAAAGACAACCCATTTTTAATTCTCCATCCCGATTATTTTGGTTTTGAATTGTTTTCCCTTGAAGCCAGAGAAAAGATTTTTTTCCATCCCACCTACCCAAAGGAACCTAAAGTTTAGCTTTCTTATTTGTTCCACTATTTTGTTTGGTACAAAAGTTAAGGATGCATAGGAAACTAGTATCACTATTGAATTTATCTTATTACTAAGAGAAGGGGGACGGTGAATCAGTAATAGCGCATATATATCTATAATTGAACTTTGACATATTTTTATCAATAAAAACTCTTCAACATCAATACCAACAAGTACAATAGTGCACAAAAATTTAAAGATAATTTTATATTTATAATATATATGTATGATTACGTCAGTGGGAGATTGCAATTTACAAACATGAGCACCCACTCATTTAAGGAGTTGACCTGATCATCCAGGTGGTTGGAACCGACCCGCAACAACTTCCATCTGCGCAAGCACCGACTCACGAACTTTAGGCACCGACCTTAAAAGATATATGTTTGTCTGCGCAAATTATGACTTGTGGATTCAAGATCTAACCTATGGACAACTGCACTCTTCGGTTGTGGAAGCACCAACTTTCATTTGTGTTTTCAATCACCAGCTGGAAGGAGTTGTGACCCCCTGGGTTTTATCTGTGCCAACAAAAAGGATGCTACAACACCCCAATTGTATCTACCAACTACAACTAAAAGGAAGCTCCAAACCCCTAGGTTTTATCTACACTAACAAAAAGGATGCTACAGAACCTAATTATATTCTCCAACACCGACTAGAAGGAGGCTACAACCCCCTACTCCTTGCCTTGTCCGAACTCCCTGATATGATGATAAGATTGTATTGAAAAACAACAAATACAAAGCACCTTATCCTTGTGAATGTCCTCATAATTTGTAATTGTTGTAACTTCTTCAATCTACGTCTGAACAAACAGTTGCCAAAAACATGACGTGTGATCATTATTGCGATCTGCATCTTTTTAGTTGATCTATGTTCTGCATCTGAATAGATTTTCCAGCTCAGTTACCTTTGTTGTTCTACGGTCTGGGTCTTTTACTGAGCAAGAACATCACACATGCATAATACATGTATCATCTTCATCCAACGCTCTTCTGTGTATTCAACATATGCTATTTTATGCACTTCGACTCTGCTACATAAAGATACTTACTTCGGTCAATGAGCCATTGATACCCCAATGAATTACGAAGCTTTTCCAATCAAATTATCTCAGATCTTCATTCTTCACAATCTTACTTCACCACATTCATCTCGTGCTTATTTATAGTCTTTTTAGCTCAAGAGATGTGTCCACTTGGTGAATTTCCTTAACCTTGGATATCGCCCCACTTGTTTGTGTTTTCATGAAGTTGGGATTTGCGTCGAGGTTCCACTTATCACAATTTATCCTTTTGTGGTGTATAGTGTACATATGCCAAAATCCTTGTGGGACTTTTGCACATAGGTTCATAACTTATGTTTGCCTTCACAAATATTCGTACCACATACCATTTTCTTTGTGGTACTCTCACATACAAGTTTGTCTTTCTTCATTCATAAGCCTCACAAATGGTATTTGCACGTATGTGCCATTTTTAATGTTCTTCTTTATGTATTATTATATGCGCACTTGTGACCAATGTTGCAATGGGATCTTTGGTCTCATATACATTGCTGCTATTTAAATATTTCCACATACACATACTTGTTTTCTTTCTTGTATTAGACACAAACGCATATAATTGGACATACAATATTATGAGTGCAATACTTATCATTACTTTGTATTATGGCATGTGACATTACAAGTTTGACATCAATAATAATACATTATTCAACAATCTCCCCCTTTGACATTGATGTCAACAAACATGAACTCCCCTGAAATCTAAATATTCACCTATCATTTGGATCTTTCTTTTTCTTCCCCTTTGACATCAATGGTACTCTCTTTTTCTTACCCTTTGACATCAATGGTAGAGGGAATTTCTCCTTCGTTGACTCCCCCGAATTTGTGCTCGTTTCCTCCTGGACTTAGTAATTTTATTGGATTGAAGTTCTGAGTTTTTGCAACAACGACTTCTCCTTTCAGCATCTTTTCTTTAGCTACAAGTGTTGCTTCAACTTGGTTAGAGACAAACTCAAGATATCTTATGTTATCGTCAATTTCTCTTTTATCTTCTTCTTACAGATGTGGGAAATATTATGTTATACAGTAAGCTTCTTCTGTAGAGGTCCAAGCCTTTCCATCAACCTCTTATGTTCATCCCTGATCTTGTTTATTTATTGTTGTTTTTATTTGAATTCTGACATTTTATTCATTTTCTCAATGGCCGATAGATTAACCAGAATTTCACGGATCCTTTGCTATGTTTCTTCTGCAGTTTGTAGCATGTTGTTTACCTCGTTTAGTTGATCATTTTCAATTAGAATTGTCCATAATTGAGCACTCTCTTCATGTAGATTAGTGGCACACTCCAAATCCATAATCTTTAGGTTTTCAAATGCACTATTGGCTCTTTCCAGTATTTTCCCGTGGCCTGCTCTGACTTCAGCAGGAGTTACAGGTGCTTGTGATAATTCTTCAATTTTGGTATGCAATCCTTGAACAATTTCACCAACTTTCATCATTCTTCCTTCTGTAGAGGTGTCCTCAATTTCTTGCACTTATGGAAGTAATTTGAGCACTTCTTCTACTTCCTTTTGTAATATCGAGGAATTCTTCTTTGTTTCTTATGCCTCCCCCCTTAGATAATTACTTCTTGTGACTGCTTCTTTTGCTTCCTTTTCTAGATCTGATGGCTTTTGTGCCATCTTTTATTTCTTTGTTTTCAACCTCAGACATTCGTCCTGTAAGAATTCGTTTTCATTTAGACTTTTGTGCCAGTATGTTATAGTAGCTTCATGTCTCCGTTTCGTTTCTTGTGCAACAGGTGTGTGTAGTTCAAACAATTCATTTTCAGATAAGCATGATAGAAATAATTCTACATTACTTACTGAATTTTCTTGCGTGGAGAATCCCAGTGTTGCAGATGGGATATTTAGATTCTGATGCAACAATGTTTCATTAGTTCTCATACTTGGACCCAACTATAAGCTATTTGGATCAGACTTGTCATTCTTGCTTTCTCTAGCAGACTGTATTTGTTGTTGAATATCTGCAAAAGTTTCATCCATAATCATCATGATTTTTCCTTGTTGAGTTGTAATTTCTTCACCATCTCGTTTTTTGGTTGTATTCTCCAAAGCCTCTTCTATTGCATTTATGATATTTATGCCTATTTTCTCAAAGTCATTTCTGGTTAGTGTACAAACCAGATCGGGATTGGAAGCTTTTCTTTTCTTTCTTGCTAATCCAGTTGGTTGTATCCTCCTTTTAGTGGGCGCAGATTTCTAAGTGGAATTAGGACGTATCTTAGTGAATAACTCTTCTATTATGGGAACTACATTGCTAGGACGTTCTGCTTGTGCGATCTCTTCTTCTTTTTTCAGTGGCCTTCTCCACTCTACATCCCATTGCTGGACTATTTGTGCTATATCATCTTATGTGCATATAAACTTGGTGGGAAACCACTTCTTGCTAGAGTATCTCTTGGCCTATACATAGCTATAATGCATCCCAGTCTTAAAGCACAAATCTAATTTCTTCACAATAGACACAAAAATTGATATTATGCTCCCCTCTTTGTGCAATTGTAGAGAACCACATATTTGTAAATCGTGCACCCAAACTTAGGGTCTTTTATTTCTATCAAAGAAATGGCTTCCCTCTAGTTCCTTCCATCCAATGAAAGCAATGAAAAATATTAGGCAAGTATAATGAAAAGGATTACCTTTTTCTTCAGCTTCCAGGTAGTCTTCACACAACTCATTTAGCAGAAATGCTGACAAGTTCATCTGGACTCCATCCTCACACTTCTCTGCAGCTGCAATGGTTGTTGCTGAGACCTGATACTGTCGTCCCTTTCGAAATATCTTGCATGCTAGTTTTGTACAACAAATCTTATGACGAAGTCATTTATCTACGTGATAGCAAATCCTCTTCATGCTCGTTGAGTTCCATATTTCTGAGATATCCTTTTTCCAACCGCTTTATCGTGTTTCTTATCAAAGAGAAGGATTACATCTTCTCTTGTTGCAGGTAGACCGGTGATCGATTCAACCAACTCAGCATCAATGGATATTGCTATGTTAAGCCACACGTATCCGCCATGCACTTGAGATAGTAGCAGTTTTGCACACATTTTCACATATGGAGTTTTTCCAAGGAAAGGAATTTCCAGTAGGTTTAGTATTCTTGATTTTGATAACCCAACGACCCATTCTTGAAGTACCAATTTGCCTAATGCACTTTTATCCATGTACCTGTTCTTGGTAAGTTCTGGAAATTTTAGTTTATTATTGATATCACATTCTACAAGAACTAGCTTGTACACTTGACCATACATATTATATTCAGTAGTCACGCCCACAGATTCCTTTCGACCATGCAGCTGTGTATTTTCAAGTTCAGGCAGAGTGAACATTGGAGCATCTATTTTTCGAGATGGAATATACCGACGATAATATTGCACAATTATTGAGGTGGAATCTTCTTCAGTTTTGTTCCTCGATTGTCCTCTAGGTACCATGAATCTCAGACTTCGATTTTTATTTGTTATGCATTTATTGTTCTTGTAGTGATTGTTCTTTGATGAATGCAAGGGTTCTCACTAGTCATATACAGAACTTTAAGATGCTAATGAACTAGAGATTTCCCTTGATTTAGTCTATCCTCAATATTCCAGAACTTTAAGATGCTAATGAACTAGAGGTTTCCCTTGATTTAGTCTATCCTCAATATTCCAGAAAGTTTATATTTACCGCTTAACCATTTCTAATCATTAATTTTGTTGCCATTTGAGCATTTATGGTCATTTGTACCGCTTACCCTTTGTTGCAGTTCATGTTGTTCAGCAAACAATATTCAGCATGCTACATAACATTTAATGCAGCTGCAGTATGCTTGATGACAGTTGGATCTTCATAACATTTAATGCAGCTGTAGTATGCTTGGAGATCCAACGGTCATCAAGCATACTGCAGCTGCATTAAATGCTCTGCAGCATGCTAAATATTTCTTGTCATTCATGTTGTAGTATGAATATTTTATGGCAGTAAGTCTGACTATCAATGGGATAGTGATAGATCCAACTGTCATCAAGCATACTGCAGCTGCATTAAATGCTCTGCAGCATGCTAAATATTTCTTGTCATTCATGTTGTAGTATGAATATTTTATGGCAGTAAGTCTGACTATCAATGGGAGAGTGATAGATCCAACGGTCATCAAGCATACTGCAGCTGCATTAAATGCTCTGCAGCATGCTAAATATTTCTTGTCATTCATGTAGTAGTATGAATATTTTATGGCAGTAAGTCTGACTATCAATGCAACTCTTCTAAATCTTCCGTACACACATCAATTGAAAAATTTACAAAACAAATATTCAACATGCAGCAGAGTAATAAATGCTGCAGCAGCTGCACTGTGGGGGCCTTGGATCTAAAACAGTTTTGGGGCGACTGCACTGTGGGCCGTTGGATCTAAAACACTTTTGGATCCAAAACTGTTTTAGATCCAACGGCCCACAGTGCAGCAGCCGCAGCATTTATTACTCTGCTGCATGTAAAATATTTTTTGCCAATTCACAATGCAATGCACAATGCCTTCTTGTGTCATTAATACACTCCGTGCTTTATGAATTTTAACTAGATTTGGTTCATTTGGTTCATGTTGAAAGCTGGAATGTTTCGAGTTTCTCAACATTTGAATGATTTGGTCCCGATTCAGTTAATCATTTGTTGTCATTTAATGCTAATGCCGCCCAATATTTAATTACCACTACTATCACTACTTTATTGATTCGTAACTTCTTTCCTTCATGTCACAATATAACTTCTTTCCTTTATGTCACAGTATCCTTGAGCACACATATTTTACTGTGACTGGTTCGTATGTTCATGGATTAGTTTGGAGAAGTGTGGACTGACTTAGAATCCAAATACGCTATTACCTTAAAAGACTTAACCAATTCTAGATTATCAATTTTCTTCCTCCAAACCATACGTTTCCTTTTCTTTTGATTTGAATTTGAATCATTTCTCTTATAAAGAACTTACAGGGCCATTCTCACTTGTCTTCTTTCTCCAAAATTTTTGGAAGCTACAGTTTCCATATTTGTGACCAATTGTATTGCACTTAAACAAATTGAGATTTTAAAATTTTTCCCAGTATGTCCAGTCCTTGCGCACTTCCAGCATGGAGTAGCTTCACACAATCTCTTTTGTTTAGTCCAGTATGTCCAGTCCTTGCGCACTTCAGCACTTCTTAGTGCATACTTCCCTTTTGTCAGTACCATCCTTGAACCCTATACCGAACCTGTTAGGAGACGAGCAATGCTTTCTTAATATTTTGTTTAACACGTCTGTACTTTTGGAAAACCAGTCATTCATCCTAATTTGAGTTTGTATCCCTTCAATTGCTTGCTCGTTTTCCTTCAAACACACCAGCCGCTCATCAAGCAATTTCTTGCACTCAGAATTTCTTTCTTTAAGAGTGACAATCTCAAGTTGTTTAGTCTGAATTTTGTTTTGATGTTTATTGATTATTCTCAAGGCTTCATCACTTTTCCCTTGAAGCTTTTGGAGCTGATCTTTTAGCGACATGGTCTCTTCAGTTGACTTAATAGCCTCTTTTCTTTTCTCTTGCTCAGTATCTTCCAATTTATTTTTCAAAAGTGTAATTTCTTTGGAGAGTTTACGATTCTCTGTTGCATCTTGTTCAAGATTTCCTTCTAGTTACACTTCTCGGCTTTTCAATTCTTATCCATTTCCTATAAGTGAGTGGTAAAGTATGTCGTTGTCAACTTTTATTCTTCTTCCTTTATTTTTAGTATCTTCGTGACATTGGTTGCAACTCTTTTTACATTGTTTAAAGTGTTTCTTTGGGTGTGAATAATGTATCTTGCATCTGTGATTGAGGGATTCTCTTCATTGTCATTTTCTTGTAACTATAATGCTTCTTTTATATTTATAATTGCATTAAATATATTTTTCATATGTTAGTATTTTTTTAACAGAAGAAAAAATACCCGACCTTGATATTCATGTTATGAATCAAAGGACATTTTATACAAGCAGCCTTCAACCAGGCTTCTATCTAGCAATAGCTATTAGCGTTTCGGGGACCCCATGAATCACAAAAGTGATACATGAACAGCCATCAACCAGGCTTCATGACAGCAAAATAGGCACAACAATATGCCAACAGACCATCAGATCATCATGAGTAAAAGATAGGAGAAGGAGATCCTATCATCCTGAGCAAGTGGGCGATCAAGAAAGAGGAGTAGTTAAACTCCAAATGGAAAACAAGCTTATCCACCCTGAGCACAAAGAGAAGGCTAAGAGCCTCATCAAAGAAGCCAACTCCAAACTAAACATAATAAAAGCAAACATGTGCCCAAAAAAAAGGGGGACTGAGTCCCGACACCAAGCTCTAAAAGAGCTGAAAAACCCCTTTATAATCATTCATACCATCAAAACTCTCAATGAAGCTACCAGATCCAGGAGCTAAATCCAAATCCTTCTTTGAAAGGCAATCAACCTGCTGATTGTGCTCACGATAGATATGCTTGATTGTCAAATGAGAGAAACTATTCATCTGAGACTTAATGTCCTTGCACCAATGATCCAAGCAAGGCGAATCCAAGGATGCAACATTGTTTGCCCAATTTATGATGACTAAGAAATCACAAAAAATATTTAGGAGAGGGATCCCCATAAGCTTTGCTACAGCGAGTAGTGCCCATAGAGCAAGGAGTTATGCCCTGGTGTTGGTGCTTGTGCCACAGCCCATAGAGAAGTTGAGAGAGTGTGTAACACCCGAAAGTAAGACAAACCTAGCTCCTCCAATGCTCCTCGAAGTAGCCCCATCAAAAAAACCACAGGGAAATGTGATCTGCGAGTTGTTTCCAATACACCTTACTTTATTCTTCAGCTTTAGAACATGATATATATGTATGAGGTAATCAACCTGGTGAGTAATGCTCAAAACAGAAGCCTTCTTACCATCGAATATGCACCTGTTGCGCATTTTCCAAACACTCTAGAAAACAAAAAGAGGAGTATAGATGTACACAGAATGAACTGAGTGTTTCTTGAACCAAAGATCTAAAAAAAATTGACAGAGCAATTCAATTCAGGAGAAACACAAAAGCGCTCGCAGAGACTGAAAAAAAACCCTCCTAGTTATGAGACATTCAATGAAGAGGTGTTACACAGAGTCTTCACCAGTGTTGTAGAGGACGCACATGCTAGGCCCCACCCATCCACGTCTCATGAGGTTTTCCCAAGTCAAGATGCAGTTCTCGACACCAAGTCAAATGAAGCAACTGATCTTTAATGGGATGTTGCAATTCCAGAGGATATCCACAACCTGGTCCGTCTTGGGCCCAAGAAGGAGTTGGAGATTAAATCATAAACCAGGGCAGTCGAGATCCTTCCATTCCTTTTGTTATGAGTCCAGATCGTAAAATCCAGAGACTGATTGAGTTATGTTCTTCCATGTTCAAGGCCTGAAATGTACCTATCCCATAAGATTTTCCATTCTCTCCCAAGTTCCAGATCCTCAGCAGAGAGCCAGTAACCCCGGGTCTCATGTGAAAGATTACGTGTGTGGTCTAAGGTGGTTATACCATAATCTTCAAGGTAATCTCTGAGATCAGGAGGAAAGTAGAGCTGAGTGTCCGAGCCAACAATCGGATCTGAACCAATAAATGTATGCACACCATGGCCCACTTGCCAGGACAGACATCTACCAAACTAGGTGAGAGTATTAAGGAAGCCATTCCACATAACCGATACCCCAATTGCAGAGAAAGACTTATGTCTAATCCAAGACACCACAGAGTTGTTTTTTAAATATTTATTGGAAATAACTTGGTGCCAGATGCCTGTCCCATTAAGTACCAGCCACAAGTTTTTCAAACGCAGAGAGAGGCTAAACCAGCCCAGATTTTTAATACCCCAACCACCAAAAGTAGTAGGTCGTGAGAGAGACGACCAATCCACCAAGTGGTACCTCTTCTTATCTGCTGATGAACCCCATAAAATAGAAAAAATAAGCTTCCTGAGTTTATTTAGAATCGACTTAGGGATAGGGGCAAGTGCCATCCAGTAGACTGGCATACTGATAAGCACTGCCCTAATCAAAAAAAGTCTTTCCCTGATAGAAAGAAATCTATGGGTCCAATTGTTGGCTCAGACATAACCGAGAAGGTCCAATTGTTGGCTCAGACATAACGGAGAAAGACCCATAGATTTCTTTCTATCAGGGAAAGACTTGTTTTGATTAGGGCAGTGCTTATCAGTATGCCAATCTACTGGATGACACTCGCCCCTATCCCTAAGTCGATTCTATATAAACTTAGGAAGCTAATATTTTCTTTTTTATGGGGTTCATTAGCAGATAAGAAGAGGTACCACTTGGTGGATTGGTCGTCTCTCTCACGACCTACTACTTTTGGTGGTTGGGGTATTAAAAATCTGGGCTAGTTTAGCCTCTCTCTGCAATTGGGGTATTGGTTATGTGGAATGGCTTCCTTAATACTCTCACCTGGTTTGGTAGATGTCTGTCCTGACAAGTGGGCAATGGTGTGCATACACCAAGTCTGCCCTTTCATATGTTAGTTTGTTAATAAATACACCTGCCTTGATACCAATTGTTGGATTTATCTTATTATTGAGAAGGGGGTGAATTAGTAATAGTGCAGATATATCTATTATTAAACTTTGATGGATTTTTATCAATAAAGAATATTCAACAACAATAACAACAAGTACAACAATGCACAAAAATATGAAGATAATTGTATATCTATAAATATATATGTATGATTACATCAATGGGATATTTCAATTTTCAAACATTAGCACCCACTCATTTCAGGTGTTGACATGATCCCCAGGTACACCTGGAATAACTTCAATATGAAAGAGCATCGACTCACGAACTTCAGGCACTAACCTGAACAGATATCTTTCTGTCTATGCAAACTGCAACTTATGGATCCAAGCTCTGACCCGTGGACAACTGCGCTCTGTAGTTGTGGAAGCACCTAATTTCATTTTTTTTCCAGCACCAATTGGAAGGAGGATACAAACCCTGGGTTTTATCTGCCCCAACAAAAAAGGATGCTACAACACCCCAATTGTATTTACCAGCTGCAACTGGAAGGAGGATACAACCCCCTGGGTTTTATCTGCACCAACAAAAAGGATGCTACAACACCCTGATTATATTCTCCAACATCGACTGGAAGGAGGCTACAACCCCCTGCTCCTTGCCCCATTCGACCTCCTTGATATGAAATAATATTGTATTGAAAAACTGCAAATACAAAATACCTTATCCTTGTGAATGTCCTCATAATCCACAACTATTGTTAATTCTTTGATCTGCGTCTAAATATACAGTTTCCAAAAACACGATGTGCGATAATTATTGTGATCTGTGTCTTTTCAACCAATCTGTATTCTGTGTCTGAATAAACTTTCCAGCTCAGTTACATTTTATTTTATACATTCTACATCTTTTACTGAGCAAGAACATTGCACATCCAGAATACATGTATCATCTTCATCTAGTGCACTTATGTGTATTTAACATATTCTATTTTCTGCTACATAAATATACTTATTGTTATCAGTGAGCCATTGATACCCCAAAGAATTACAAAGCTTGTCCAATCATATTATCTCAGATCTTCATTCTTCACAAGCTTACTTCACTGCATCCATCTCGTGCTTATTTATAGTCTTTTTAGCTCAAGAGATGTGTCCACTTGATGAATTTCTTTAACCTTGGATATCACCCCACTTGTTTGTGTTTTCATCAAGTTAGGATCTACGTCAGTGTGCCACTTATTGCAATTTATCCTTGTGTGGTGTATGGCACACATATGCCAACGTCTTTGTGGGACTTTTTCACATAGGTTCATAACGTATGTTTGCCTTCACAAATATTTGTACCACATATCATTTTCCTTGTGGGACTTTGACACACAAGTTTGTCTTTCTTCATTCATAAATCTCACAAATGGTATTAGCGCATATGTGAGATTTTAATGTTCTTCTTTATGTATTATTATATGCACACTTGTGACCAATGTTGCAGTCGGATCTTTGGTCTCATATACATTGCTTCTATTTACATATTTCACATAGACATACATGTTTGCTTTCTTGCATTCGACACACACACATATACTTTGACATACATAGATCAAACTTATAGGAGTATCGATGCAATACTTATCATTACATTGGATTATGGAATGTGACAATACAAGTTTGACATCAATGACAATACATTATTCAAGAATCACTTCAAGTATTGATTTTACCAATACATATATGCCTCCCCTAGAAATCCACTTATTACATCAACATAACATCCTTTTTCTCCACCTTTTGTTAGTGTCCACCCCCAATATTTATTTGAATAATTGTTTGGTTAGTATGAAATCCAATATACTTAATACCTCCTTTTATCTCCATCTATGAGAATGAAATGAAAACATTGATCTGTGTGAAAAGTACCATCTCTTTATCACTTAACCCATAAATGACACTAAAGATTTCCCCACAATAATATGCATCCATGTTTCCAAATAGTATAGATCAAGGAGATATTTAAGCCTCATTCCATCCCTAAGAGAACCATCAAAAAATAGGAGTATATCATCAAGAAAGAATAAATGAGATATGGATAATAAGTTTTCCATTTGTATGCCTTTCAATGCCCTTATTCTTTATGCCTCCAATAGTTCTTTGTTGAAACCCTTATCAACCAATATAAAGAGTAATGGAGATAGTGGACACCCTTGCCTCAATCCCATACCTAGTTTAAATAAACTAAATGCAACCCCATATTGTGGTAATACAATCCATCACCCAATTGACCACTTGAAAACTGAAACCCACATGAATCATCAACAATCAAAGATAAAGCTAGATTACCTTGTCATAAGCCCTAGACAAATCCACTTTTATTACCATAGTTGGTAGCTTATTAACTTTTATAGTAGGGAAAGTTTCATGTGCTACCCCAACTAGTTCATGAATTTTTCTTCCATCTAGGAAGCTAAACTACTCTTGAGAAATAGATATTGAAAGCACTTATTTTACTTGTAACGTCCCCCACCCTTCGACCGGTGAAGAGGACACTACCGAACCCATTATCCATCTGAGCAACTAGCCCCATGAACATACACACATAAAAACTGAAATGCTTTGAAGTAAAACATGCATACATTGTTACCATACGACGGAATCAAAACCATACATTCAAGCATTTAGCATGTTCATCATTTTCATTAAACAACAAAATGAAATTTGCAAAGATGAGATAGTCAAGAATACTTATCTTATGAAGAATTCATCCCACAACCAGCTACGTCGTTGCAACGTTCCACCCAACCATAGGCCATTGTGCTCCTTAATCTCTCAGCAACACTGCCACCCCCGAGTTGGGCATGATTCCCCAAGGAATAAGGAACTAAGCAGGCTCACACATAGCCAAAGATACACAAATCAGACAAGCCAACACAGTTGGGTTTATTAGGCCATCGGGGAGCTGGGAAAACCTGAATGCTAAGCTGGTGGGCTCACTGAAGAGCTAAGGACACCTACACCAGAACTAGCCTGACTTCTAGGACACCCACACACACCCAACACAAGGAATCAGTCCCTTCTCTGCTACATAGTCCCTTAGGCCCTGACTTCCCTTCCAGTGCTATTCAGGGGTTTTGGAGAAGAAATCCAACCCTCTAGCTCCTATGTGACTCCCAAACACACCAGGTTTATCAAGCATACCAAGCCTTCATTCCCGCTCCAACACAGTCCAAAGACCAACCACTGCATACACACAGCAAAGCAAGCAACTCACATCTCTGGGAAAGAAATCAAACACCACTGAACCAACGAGGTGACAATTTAGGTAATACACAACCTTGACTGGGAAATTCGATTCATGAGTTGTTCTTGGCCCTATCGTGGCCAAAACGACTCAATAAGAACCCACGGCAACCAAAAATGTAAATGAACCCACAGCAACCAAAATCATGGGGAAACCAACGGCAATCGATTTCTCAGCTACGTGAGGAAGGAAAAACAACCCACATGGAGGTGAATTCACATGGTCATACCCACAATGACGAGAAATACAAATAGAAAAATTCCCCAACCACGAAATTCACACACAGAGCAAAAATCGTGCCCCTGAGGCCGCTCTCCCAGCTCTTTGCGTGAGTAAAATGCCAAGCTTGTGCGTGAGGAGAAGAACGATTGTCTCTGCATGAGGATGGTCCAGAATGCAAGAATTCCCACGTGAGGGTGAAAGAGTCTGCTGGTGGAGTGTGCGTGTGGGCAAGGACTGACAGTCCTACCACACACCACTGCCCAACAATAACTTCCCAACTAACAACATAGGTTTTAATGTGGTAGTTGACTGGGTGAGACAAAGAAAGGTTAGTAAGTCAAAAGAGTGGGTGACAACTAAATGGGTTTAACAGCTGACACTTGGCTTTTCCCCATTGGCCCAAAGTTTAATAATTTCCCTCCCTATCCTTAGGAAAATCATGCCCTTTTCATCATGGTTGCATTGACATAGCTGGTTGGTGTTCATTTTAATTAAAATGCATAATTGCATGATGCCAGAATTAATATGTGTCGGATAGCACGATATACCATTGGCAACGATTTCAATTGCCGAAACATAAAACAACCAAATCGATGGTGGGTCTTTTGCCTTTAGCTCCACGCCACGATTAATTACAATATATACATTATATACATTTTAATGCAAACAGGGTCAAAACCGGGGTGTTACATTATTGTCCTAGCAATAGTCGTTTCTATGCTTTTACATATGTACAGTTGCATAAAATACAGCCTTGAAAGCCTCAAATCTTCTCATGTCATATTTATAAGGTGTCGATGTAATGAAAGTAGTGTTACGGGAAACTAGAAATTTCCTCAAAATCCTAGATTCCTTAACTACCCTCAATAGATCCTCCTCCAATATTTCATAAAATCCCATGAAAAAATCCCTAGGGAAACTATTTGGACCTGGGATTTTAGCTTTCTTTTAAGGAACGAAGTACTGCCTGAAGTTCCTCCTTAGTCACCACTTCCCCCAATGATTCATTATCCTTAGTTACAAAACTAGGGAATATTGAGGTCATCCTTACCATAATTGTACTATATTCTCTTATGTCTTCCTTAAATATGGATTTGAAATATTCAACTCATACCATGGAGACATCCTTAAAGCTATCGCTAACCTCTCCTTCTTGATTTTGTATTTTCCCAATAATATTTACAGTTCTGGTGATGAAAATATCTTGTATTCTCACCCCCCCTCCCCAAACATATGGATCTACTTTTGAGTCTCCACACTGCTTGCATTTCATCTAGTAGTGTCCTTTTCCACCTTTCAGAATAGACAACCCTAGATTTATGCTCATCTATTGTAAAACCAACAATATTTTTAGAATAAGTTTCATCCCAAAGCCTCTCAATATCCCTAAGTATCTCTTCAGCCTTTTCCCTTTTATCATATGCCCACTTTACTATAACTTGTTTTATTTTTTTCAAATTATCTTCAAATTACATAGTTGTAGATGCTCTACTCTCGTAACCAAATGGTATCCAAAACTTCAAGACCATCTTTATAAAATTTTCATCTTTTAACGAAGTAGAGACAAACTTGAAGAGACTTGGAGTTTTTTCCCCAACTCATTCAAATCCAAGAATATAGGGAATGATCTAAATCTCTGCATGTTGCAATCCATTGTCTCACCATCATATTATGCCCCATAATTTTTTTGAGATAAGGAATCTATCAAGTCTCTTTGGTGTACTATCTACCCATACTCTCTTATTTCTCTAGGTATGTCTGATTTTTATAGGTTTTACAATTAAATCGCCCCTCAACCTACCTTTTGCATCAAGAGAAACAAAATCACACCCAGAAAGGATTTTTGTAAATAAACAATGAAATTAATTCCTTCGTTCATGATTTCTTGTAAAAAAATTAAGTTTGGATCGTGAGCTTTCAACTTTGACCAATCTCCTTGGGGAAACTTTTTTTTCTCTGACAACCCATCCCCCTATCATTCAATGATAGGCAGATAATCATGAACCTGAAGAAGGGGCATGGCTTTCTCTAAGAAACCCTTTTATACTTAGTTGTTTACCAACAGTATCTCAATATTTTGTTATTATTGAGCTATTACAATATGGGATTTTCTACCATGCACCCCTCCTTTAAACAATTTAAACTCAGAACTT
The DNA here is from genome assembly GCA_001517045.1 of Pseudotsuga menziesii. NCBI lineage: Eukaryota > Viridiplantae > Streptophyta > Pinopsida > Pinales > Pinaceae > Pseudotsuga > Pseudotsuga menziesii. Next base: position 73,064 of record LPNX010398589.1, read on the forward strand.
GCTAAGTCCCCTTCGATTCCTTCGTCACATGATATTGACTTTTATTTTTGAGATCTCACATAGTACATAGCATTAAATCCCTCCAACTATTCTATCTCATATTTAAAAGTTAGTGGGTAAACCACAACATCATTGACAACTATAAGTGAACCCACAGTACCCACATATTCCCTCAAACCCTTCAAAATATTACTAGTATATCCAAATTCATATATAAAACTATTTGAAAGGACTTCCACATTCATTGATGGTTAGTATACACTATCCAAAATAGGAGTAAAACCTCTAAAAACTGGAGAAAAGCCTCTTTATGGAGCTAGTTTTTTATTTGACATGCCTTCTTTTTGCTCATTTAGTAAACAATGATCCTCATATTGATCCCTTTCCACCTCCATCATATTCTCTATTGCGGCTACATTTTGAGCTTAAATTTCCCTTTTGTTTGGGTATTCTACCATGTCTTTTAGTGTAGTATGATCCCACTCACAAACTTCAACTAAACCCACAACCTTTGAATCTTCATCGATATTTATATTTAAATTAGGGAGAAATTCATCCACCAAACTCATCTCAACTTCAACTTCTTATACCCAACCAACCTTTATGCTTGTGTTTGAAACCTTTTCCCACTATATAGATGACGACGTCAACAGGTGACGCATGTCAGCCCCAAAGGGTGCCATGTGTCACTCTTTTTTGCCTTTTTGGGGATCCAAATGGACTAGTAAAAAGTGCCACATGGCATGATGATGTGGCATGTTGATGTAGCATAATGATGTGGCATGCTAAGGTGGCAGGACGACGTGGTAGGATGATGTGGAACTGCTTACGTCGCAGGTTGGCATGGCATATGATGTGGCAGGATGACATGGTAGGATGGTGTGGCACTTAGATGACGTGGAACAATCACATGATGTCATGTGTCACCTCCACATGGCCTCTTTGATATATGTGCAAGTGGTCGTACTTAGCAAACTCTTCCAAATATAGTGGAACCTCCAAATTTGGCCTCTGCCAAAACCTCTGTTAGTTCTCCTTTCAATTATGTAAAATTCCACTAAATTTAGCTAGTGACAACAAACCGCCAAGCTTAGCTAAGCATCTCCAAAATCCTTCCAAATTTAGCTGGTGTCTCCAAACTTCCTCCAACTTTAGTAAGATGCCATTGTAATGACCCTACTTGAAGATTTTGGAGAAATGCACAAATTGGGCAAATTCAGGCTTAACTAGTTATGACTCTAGGGGGTTACAAATGGCCCCAAATGGTCCCGAATTTGAAATGCACTAATATGGCGGGTTAATACCTCCCAAGAGAATCTATGAACTTTTTAGGGATGACTTTATATCTCTGCAACTTTGTTTGGGCTAATGGTGGAAAGAGAAAATTTACTAGGAAATTGTGGTTAAATCCCCCCTAAGGTATAGGCCAAATTGGCTTCCCAAATCAAGTACAAACCTCCCAAATTTCATAACAAAGTATGGGGATGAATATAAGGCATCAGGTTCTTTAATTAATGATGCTTATTATCTCTGCCAACTAATTATAAAATGAAACATTTGCATGACCACTTTAAGGGAAATTGTTTATGGGGAAATTACATAACTAGCTCAATTTTGACATATGAAAGGTAGAGTTAAAGGTTCATATCAGGATGTGAAATATAGATACCATATACAACATACAAATTGCTTCCCCAAAAGTATTAAACACCAGAGAATACCCTTCATACAAGTCTAGTATACAACTCATTCAATATGGGAGTCAAATACATGAAAACTAGTGATTTAATAGCATGGAATTACAAGAGTTTCACATATGGATTTCTTGGATTTCAATCCACAAAGCATAAATACATGAAATTATAGAGTAACACATAATATATGGCTTTTATAAAATCATCAAACTCAGAGAACCTCCCTCATACAAATATGATATACAACTCTTTCCAAAATGGAAGTCAAATACATGAAACTAGCCATTCAAGAGCAAGGGAAAGCAAGCCTTTCATACATGGATTTATGATATTTCGATTTACAGAGAATATGTACATAAGAGTACAGATCCATACATCATATACCCAATCTTGGGCATCAAAAATACTCAGCAAAGTGCAAGAACCACTCCAACAAGTGCGCCATCAACATGAGAGTGTGGGGGAATGGAGAAGAAGGAATGAGAGAAATTTGAATAGGGAGATAGATAAGAATTCGATTGTATGGAAATTCAACCTGAAGCTAAAACACCTTCATTAATCTCCAATGAGAGGCCTGAATGGCCTCTCCATCAACTAACTTGGAAAGGAATCTAACTCCCTCGAAATTGGTTCACAAGCAGGGAGAGTGAACACTCACCATGCAATGGACAAGCAAAATCTCTCCAAAACGCCAAAGTACAATTAACAAATGATCAAAATCTATTATAATTCCTCATTAAATCATTTTATTAACTTCATGAGGCCTCCTAAGGTCGAATTTCCCTCCATGGGCTTCTTCCAACTCATCTTAGTGGTTTAGTAATTCCTATAACACTTGTCTTCCTCTTCATTCTCCAATTCTTTCCCTAATTCAAATGGCTGCCTATAAATCCCAAATTCGATCTATTGGTGGATATTTTAAGCCCTTTCATGTCATATTTCTCATATGTATACAATCAATTCTGAATTTGTCATACTCTTCATAGAATCTTTCATCATTTGTTTGCATAGAGTGCAAGAAATCTCCTTCCAAGTGGCACACATTGTCTTCTAGTCTCTTCCTCTTCAATGGGTGTTACTCTCCTTTACCAATTTGAATTAATTGGCTCATTATATGCTATTTGACACCACATCACCCTCCAATAATTTTACATTGCCCATGTGTTACGAATTTGGATGAAGATCATGCCCAATGTGAAGGGAATCTAGTCACCCAAAGGCTCCACAAGCTTCCAAGTGTATTCATGAACCCATTCCTCCTTATTTTCTTATCATTTATTATTTATGTGACCCATTTAAATGTGAATATGGTAAACTAAAGTCCTTTTGGGTCCCATATCACCTTATTACAAAATTTATGTCTCTTTCTCAACCTAGGGAACTAGTAGGTTGGTGAAACTTTATTTGCAAGTAGCCTTATTTTGAAATTATTTAATTGAGAACTTGACAGTCATTCCCAATTAATATTTCTTGTCCTCAAGCAATTTAAAACATGGATTTTGAATAACCTTCTTACCTTCCAAAACTTTGCTTCAAACCTTAGCTGCAATTTGAGTAGTGGCACTCATGTACTACAATTGTGTGTTTCCAAAAGTAAATACATGTGTATATTTTCATATTGATATATCATGTGAAATCACCACTAAACACCAAAAGGATTAATCGGATCCATCAAAACAAAATTTGCACAAATAATCTTTACCTCCATCTGTTGGAAACATTTTATGAACTTTCATCCCTTTTTGCTTCTGTATAATTCTTTGAAGTTGGTACTGAGTTTCCAAACTTGATTTTCCAAGATTCCAAGAAAGTTTCAAAGAGGAACCACCATGCTTGTTGTTTCTCTACTTTGATTACAATCACCTTCTCAAGTGGTGACTCAATGTCTCCTACTGCTTGTTACCCCCAAAATTGAAACCAAGCAACACTCGGATCCCATTTCTTGTATTGCACCCTTCCAAACACCATGAGTACAAAAGATAGATCATTAGAGTACATAACTACATCAAGAAGGTGCCTCATTAAAGGATCACGAAAGTGTTTGTACATCCAATTAAGTAGATCATCATGTGGCCCATACACACAAGCATCAAGTATTATATCAAATCTGCTCCAACGACATAGGTGAGGATCGCAGGTCCTATAATATTTCTCCAAAAGAATGTAATATGCATCAAAATAATAATCAACCATGTGTTCTTTCATCCAAGAAGTTAATGAAGAACCTCCACCAAAATCTGAACCAAATAAGGTGCAAAGAAAACATGAATACTTCAAGTGGCTCAAATAAGTCTCATCAATGCACCCTTGAATATGTATATCATCATAATGTAACAAAGGATGTTGCTGCAAATTTAAATAATATGGTACTCTAGTCATGGCATCATCAAAAGGAGAGATAGGAAGTCCATACTCTTCATGTGGCACCATAAAAAAAGAAACCTTTCGCCCATACTTCATTAGGATGAATGCTGCAAAATATGGAAGTGTAGGATGTAGGAGAAAGAACCAACTCACCTAAAGGATTAAAAAGTGCAAAAATTTCATCATGTGAAGGCTCCATATGGGTAGGATTATGCATCTCCCTCAAAAGTGTGACACTTTCCTCATATGTTGGTTCCAAGGTAGTGGAATGATGCACTACTTCCAAAAGTGTGTAACCATTATCAAGAGGTAGCTCAAGCTCCTCTTCCACCACAACAAGTTATTGGCTCTCATCAATACAATTTACAAACTCATCAATAACCTGCAATTTTCCATACTCCTCATGATCCATCATGTCATGAGAACCCTCCAAGCAATCTACCATATGACAATCTGAAGCATAGGAGGAGGAACAAATATCTTGCAACCTCTGAAGAAGTTGCTCATTTTGAATGTTGAGCTTATGAATATCTTTATTATTCTTCAATTATGCTTCATGTAACCATTCACTAAGCTCAATCACATTGTTTCTATCAAAAATCAAATACATTAAATTACCTTTGATGTTGCACATTTCTCTTTGAATCTTCTCTGTGTCTTAAATGAAGGATGGCTCCTCCAATGAAGAAACTTTCCAACAAGAATTTGATACTAATGCTTGAGTGTCATGGAGTATGCTAAGGGCCTCATGGATATTCCTTTCACTCATCTTCAAAGACCCTTCAATGAAGGAAGGTTCATGAGAGCGAACCTCCTCTCCTTCTTTCTGCTTGATTTGATCAACTTCTTGAAGTTCAAGTGGTGATGAGGAAGTTGATCTTAGTTCTTCATTATCTGTCATAGGGTATTCATCTTCATGCTTATGAGAACTTGGTATTGCAACAACATTTTCAAATCTGATCTCTATGTCACCAACATAGAGTTGTGAGCACCCATCAGTATGTACTCCTTCATAGTTCAAGGATCCATCAGTAGATTTTAATTGATCTGCACAAACCCCATAAGTAAGGAATGTGTGCTTGTATTCACCTTCCTCTTCATGTTCTTCTCTATAATCACCTCGAGGTGATTGATGCTACACTTCATGAATCTCTTCCTATTCCTTTAATGGTGTATCTAATCTCTTTTAATCTCCTTTAGAACAAAATTTCTTCCACATGATGTTCTTACAAGTGTTTATAGCTTCCTCATTTATAGGGAAGGATAAATATTTGCTCTTTTCACAAGTAGGCTTATTTTTATTTAATGAGTCCACATATACACTATTAGGCCTATATCCAAACACCCACTCAACAAAGTCTTAAAAGGGTAGCACTTAGAGGCCTCTCCCCTCACATTAAGATATGTTTGATATTGTTGGGGTACAGTTTTACATGTTTCTCTCAAGATTTATAATTCATCCATATGAGTATATCATGGTGGTTCGGCACATACATATTTACAATACACAGGCTCATAAGAATAACCCTCATCTCTAATGAAATTGTAAGAAGTGTTGCAAGATGGCAACTCTTCCTAATACCATTCACATTATTCTTCATATTGCTCATAATCGTCTTCAGAGGAGTCTTCATAATAGTAAGACATGTATGCAACCTTTTCTTCATTGGATTGTATTAATGCATAAGTTCAAGCACCATGATTTGATACCACTATAATGTCCCTACTTGAAAAGTTTGGAGAAATGCACAAATTTGGCAAATTCGGGTTGAACTAGTTATGACTCTAATGGGTTCCAAATGGAACCAAATGGTCCCGAATTTGAAATGCACTGATACGGTGGGTATTAATACCTCCAAAGAGAATATATGGACACTTTAGGACTAACTTTATACCTCTGCAATTTTGTTTGGGGCTAATGGCAGAAAGAGAAAATTTACTAGGAAATTGTGGTTAAATCCCCCCTAGGGTGTAGGACAAATTGGCTTCCCAACTCAAGTACAAACCTCCCAAATTTCAGAACAGAGTATGGGGATGAATATAAGGAATCAGGTTATGTCATTAATCATGTTTAATATCTCTTCAAACCAATTATAAAGTGCAACATTCGAATGACCACTTTGAGGGAAATTGCTTATGGGTAAATTGCATAATTAGCTCGATTTTGACATATGAAAGGTAGAGTTAAAAGTTCAGATCAAGATGTGACATATAGATACCATATAAAACATACAAATTGATTCAACAAAATTATTAAACACCATATAAATCCCTTCATACAAGTCTGGTATACAATTGATTCAGTATGGGAGTCAAATACATGAAAACTAGTGATTTAATAGCATGGAATTGCAAGAGTTTCACATATGGATTTCTTGGATTTCGAGCCATAGAGAATAGGGAGATGAAATTGCAGAGTAAAAAATCATATATTTCTGTCACAAAATCATCAAACTTAGATAAGATCCCTCATACAAATATGATATACAACTCCTTCCAAAATGGAAGCCAACTACATAAAACTAGTCATTTAAGAGCATGTGAATGCAAGCCTTTCATACATGGATTTTTGATATTTCGACTTACACAGCATATGGAAAAAAGAGTACATAGACATACATCATATAACCAATCTTGGGCATCAAACATCCTCAACAAAGTGTAAGTACCACTCCAACAAGTGCATCATCAACATGAGAGTGTGGGGGAATGGAGAAGAAGGAATGAGAGAATAGGGAGATATATGAGAATTTGACTATATGGACCTTCAACCTTCAGATAAAATGTCTTTATTAAGCTCCAATGAGAGTTCTGAATGGCCTCTCCATCAACCAACTTGGAAAGGAATCCAACTCCCTCAAAATTGGTTCACAACAAGGGAAAGTGAACACTCACAGTGCAATGGACAAGCAAAAGCTCTCCAAAATGCCAAAGGCCAATTAATAAATGATCAAAATATATTATAATTCCTGATGAAATCCTTTTGTTAAATTTATGAGGCCTCATAAGGTCGGATTTCCCTCCATGGGATTCCTCCAACTCATCTTAGTGGTTTAGTAACTCCTATGACACTTGTCTTCCTCTTCATGCCCCAATTCTTTCCCCAATTCGAATGGTTGCCTATATCTCCCAAATTCAACCTCTTGGGGGCTATTTTTAGCCATGTCATGTCAAATTTGTCATATGTATGCAATCAGGTATGAATTTGTCATACTTGTCATGGAATATTTCATCATTTGTTGTCATAGAGTGCATGGAATTTCCTTCCAAGTGGCACATGTTGTTTTCTAGTCTCTTCCTCTTTCGTGGGAGTTACTGTCCTTTACCAATTCGAATTCCTTGGCTCATTATATGTTATTTGATGCCACAACACCCTCCAATAACGTTACATCACCCATGTGTTAGAATTTGGATGAATATCATGCCAAGTGTGCGAGGAATCTAGTCACCCAAAGGCTCCACAAGCTTCCAAGTGTCTTCATGAACCCATTCCACCTTATTTTCTTATCATTTATGTGACCCATTTAAATGTGAACATGGTAAAAGTCATTTTGGGTCCCATAGCCCCTTATTACAAAATTTATGTCTCCATCTCAACCTATGGAACTAGTAGGTTGGTGAAACATTATTTGCAAGTAGCCTTATTTGAAAATTATTTAATTGGGAACATAACAACCAACATTGCTAACTTGCCACCCACAAAATTGACAGAATAGGGGTTAGGCACTGCCACTTGCCACACAAAATAAAAGGGGGTCAACCCAACAACCAAGGATGGCAGAGAAGCTCACATAGGCTGGAGGCCAAGGTGGCATGAATTTTGAGGTAGGTACAAGGGGTATGTACACTGCATAGAAATCGAGGTAGAGTTCCAAATTTGGAGTAAGGTTCCATGTCTTGAGGCTGAGAGAGGGTTTGTCTCACCTGCTCAGAAAGGGGTCGAGTTTATACTCAAATTTCATGAAATTTTGCAAGGAATCCATATTTGCAGTCTATTTGTCAATCTGAGCATCCAATCAAAAGGGGATTATCAGAGATGTTCTTGATCTATGTGCCACAAGGAGGTCCTGAAATTCAACACAGAAAAGTATCAAGTTTATACTCAAATGTCACATTTTTTCGCAAGGAATCCAAATATGATTTTTTGTTTCTACAATAGAAGTCTTGAACTAAAGGGGGTCTTCAGTGCACCTATTGTAAGTCATTCATTGATGTAATTTTTGGCAATTGAAGATTAATCGAGACGTCCTGTTAGTTGAAGCGAACTCGGAGACGTAGTCAAGAATCCTAGTGAACAACTCCATCAAATGTTTTGTATGTTATGCTTGCCTTCTCATTGTTTCATTGTCTTCATTGTGAATGTTTCATAAAGTACATTGAAAGCACAAGTTAACAACTCCATTTAATAAGTTTGGCTTAAGGTAGTGCATTCACATAACGAGGTGTTGGTTAGAATTAGATTTGAATAGTTGGAAAAGATTAATGTTTGTAATGGTATGGTGCACTTAGACTCTTCCAGATCAATTGGTGCCATCTCACACACTTGAACAACACCCCATAGTAATCAAGCACTTGTGCAATTGTAAAGAATCTGTTATATAAATAATATCCATGGAAAAATCTCCCTTCTCTAATCCTAACAAAATCATGGCAATTGTCATAATGAATGTATTCCCTTATCCCATATTAGCTTCAATAAAAAATTCGAAGCCATTACCAATCTCCTTAAACACTCCCAGAGACCAAAAATCCACTAGGGGGCTTAGAAATTTCTCCCACATCGGGGTGAAAGTCATCTTTTCAAACCTAGGTTTAAAGGGGTCCATGATTTTAGGTGCATTATGGCTAAGCCTAATTTTAGGAGCATTCCTTTATCCTTTTAACATCCTCCTTTGACCTAAGTATAAAACCCATCTAGCCATGAACTAATACATAAAACCTCAGACTGTACCCCACCAAAGGTTCCCATTGTTCCTTCAACCAAACCTTCAAAATATTCTAAGCCAATATCCTCCTAAGATATCTCCATACCAAGGCTTATGAGATGAGATTTACCACCTCATCGATTTGTATACCTTCTCCAAGTACCAATTTCACAGACCTAATTCATCGTTTGATGCACTTTTTTGTGACTTTTTCTTTGGTTTATCCCTCTTCTCTAAACTTGATACAAGACCATTTCCATCCTTTGTTCCACATACCCTTCTCTCTACACTTGGAGCATATCCTTTAGCCCAAATCCAATCCCCATCGATTTCCCTCAACTCACATTCAACCCCTTCACTAAGATTTTCCTATGATCATAAACTACTTGACTATCCACTAGACCCATAGGAATAGAGCATACGACTCTTAAAACCTTACCCCCTTGTAGGCTAACACCATCCAAGCTGGAATAAGATAAGGAATGAACAAGAACAAGTGAATTTCCCATACTCTAGTCCTTTTGTAGTTAAAACCCCTTTGTGCCTCAACACTTCCCAAGGTGCCCCATAACGTGCCCATAACTAGGATTAACTCTTGCCACAAGCGGTGTGACCAAGCATTGTAACCAACCTCGATGATCTAACATTGCGAATGATGCTAGTGTCAGAGTGGAACCACTATCCCATACTTGATTATGACCAGAGCATAAATGTTCATAATCCTTCCTACCTGTTCCGATACCAAACAAGGTATTACCCTCCTTTGTACTAGCAAACAAAGACTCCCATACACCAAAAAAAGAACCCATTTGACCCAGTATGTCACTCTTTATTGGATATGATTCCCCTTTCATAGGTGTAGAGAAAATTTGTATACCTTCATACAAATCTAAGGAGTAATCCACCATTTCATGATCCATCAACATCCCACTCCCATCTGCCTTGATATGGTTTCCCAAATGTTTAATATTACTATTCACATTACAAAAATTATTTATTATCATTATTATTATCTTAGATATAGGGGAAGACTTATGTTCAAATCTGACTCACTGCCACCGTACACCTTAGCCTAGTTACTAATCACTTGCAAGCTAACACCTACATGAAACTTATGACTCAACCTAGGATTGAGATATCTCAAGACTAACAACAAGTTGCAATCTCTATCTCGGGAGCACCTACTCTTCTAGCCAAGCTAGAATGAGCCAACATGTCCTTGGTGGTGTTTAAACCCAAGAGGGGTTTTACTCTCTCCTTTGACCACTCAAAGGAGAGAGTAAAATCCCTCCCATATATACATATACTTACTAGGTGGGATTACTTGGACAAGGCCCAAGTTCAAATCCGGTTCATTGCTGAACCCATGAGTATATCTAGTAGCCTGCAAGACAAATATACTAATAATTGTGACTTATCAAGGTTCAAGACTTCTAGATACACACCCAATATGGGGGTCCCACTCAAGTGGGGTGCCTAACCTTCTAGCTTTATCACAATGAGCCAATATCTCATTGGAGATTTGAAATCGATTGGGGAGAGTTCAAACTTACCTCCTCACCATTCGAGCTATTGCCCCTTGACAAAGTATTATGGTTATAGTCTTGATGGCTAGTGTTCATACTTGTTTAATGTTTTTTTAGACCTAGGGAAATCAATAATTGACTAGGATTCCCTATGAAAGTAGGTTTAAATATGACTAGTTATCACTATAAACCCTAGGCTAGTGCCAGTAGCCTGCAAGCCAACGCCTAGCAAGAAACTTATGACTTAGCAAGGATTGAGACGCGTGGAGACACACCCATACATGGGTCCTAATCAAGGGGGGAACTTACCATTTTATCCGTATTACAATGGGCCCATGTCTTGTTAAGGATTTGAACTCAGGTGGGGAGAGTGCAAAACTTACCTCCCTACCAATCAAGTTGTTAACCCCTCAACCTAGACTTATTTAGTATTATTATTCATACTACAAACAAATTGAAGGCATGCACTAATCACTTTGCATCTCTCCATTGTTTACCAATGACATGGGTCTTCAAGTTGAAAAGATTGTGGAAGTTTGGGTTGGAGTCTAGAAATGCTATGCTTATTTGATCTTTACCTTTACACAAGAGGTTAGTACACATAATATTTGGAGACTTACCTATCCTTCTTATGGCAAAATTGAATTTGTTAAGCACTTCTTTTAGTTTTTTTCTTGTAGTTAACTCTACATGGGCTAGGCAAAGTTGTTTCGTCAATCCCTTCTTCTTTCATAATCTAGAAATGATATGAAAATGGATTTGAACAAACAATGGTTGTAATAATAATAAAAATGTAATGCATTTCGACAATGTATAAAGGTAGTACATTACTATATGCAAATTTTGTAAATGCAAATAAGAAAAGTGTGTGTGTGAGAGAGGAAAAAATATGAGCAAAAAAATGAAAGATGGAATGGTAAATGAAAAGCCATGGCTAGTGGCTTTCCCATTACCCCCCATCTCTCCTATATGTTCTCTCAATTGTACTATCAAAGGGCCTTTTGTTTTGCCTATGGCTAGCCCAAGCAGGAGAGTGAAGGAGTACAGAGATGCATTGTAATTGAGAGACTGCTGAAATAAAATATTGAACAACCATTAAATGTTGGTTTTCCCATTTGGGTTCCAGGGTAAATAATGTGTTTTGTGCATCTTTGTTGAATTTGTGATTGAGTCTTTCATTTATTTCAAAGGCTATCATAATTAAGAGCTCATGGTGACATTAATAGTTGTTAACTAGTGAAGAGAATGAATGAACTAGAGCAGTGTGAGTAAAATAGAGTAATGTTTTATTTTGCTCCTTGGTTTTATTGAGCTAGAGAGTTCTAACAGTTGGTAAATCTCATCAATTGGGTGCCTAACTGATCTCAAAGATCAAGGGACCGAATTCTAGAGCCGTTGAAATATATGAGGAGGTTTATAAATTGGCAATTGATCTTGGGCATTTTGCAATATTGTGGTCGTTTTTTTATTGTTGGGAAATTTGAAAAACTCAAAAAACATTTGTTTAAAACGTGTGTGTGAAATTAGCCATGGTAGGGAGAAATCGAAGTGTCTTGTGCAAATTTCTTATTCTTCATCTTAATACAAATGTTGTTGGGTGTTTTCATAAATTGCGGGGTGAATTTTGAAGTGCCGGAGCATTCTTTATAACTACCTGGATGAATTTATTGTTGTTGGGGCGTTTTTCTACTTGCATGGGCGAATTTACACTTGCCTAGGGCATTTCTACAGTTGCTGAGACGAATTTATTGTTGTTGGGACGTTTTTACACTTGCATGGCTGAATTTATACTTGCCTGGGGTGTTTCTACAATTGCCTGGACGAATTTACTGTTGTTGGGGTGTTTTTCACTTGCCTAGGCGAATTTACACTTGTCGGGGGTGTTTTTACACTTGCCTAGGGAATTATATCATTGTTTGGTGAATGTAGAAGTGCCTCGACGAATTTAGAAGTGTTTGGTGGGTTATTTATCAACAACTAGATGTTTTTAACAATGTTGGGCATTTGTTGGGTTGTCTTTATTATCTACCTAGTGATAAGAGTGGATAAGAGGTAAATCTTGAAGCAAGATCTCTATATAAGACTCAAGCAAGTTAACAAGAGTAATTTTGTACATAGGGTTCGTGTTGGTGAGTTGAGTGAGCCAGAAGTCCCTCAATTACGGATAAGAAAGCAACTTCTAGGAGATACATTGCCCTTAGCATTGGAGTTTTACTCATTGTCAATGCTTGTTCACGTTGACGTGTTATATTGAATATGGAAAAAAGAAGAATGATGTGTTTATTTAACAATAAAACAGCTTTTAAATGCTTTGTGTAACAACTTCATAACATGTGCAAGTTTGTCCTTGCAAATTATAGTGCAGATGTAATGTAAAGCCCAATGATTAGAGAACCCCTTTACCACCTAACACCTTTTTTTACCAGCTAATGTGTTTCTTGTCCAATTTGTTAAATCTTGATTGTTTTGAAAGGTTATGGTAAACCGAAGATTGTGTAGACCTAGTTCTTTAAGAGAGACACTATTGACCACATGAATAATCTTGTTCTCCTATATAAAATTAAAATTCCTAAATGTTTATTCTCACTATAATTGAGTTCTATGCAACTATACAAAACTTATTCATACTAATTAATGATTTTTAAATCTTTTATAATAATACATTTATTACAAGTTCAACGTATTATTTATGAAGATATAATTTAGATAAAAAACATAACACTTCATTCTTCCATCACTTTGATTAGATATCTTTTACATATTAATAATTAAATACATTTTTATACTTAGATTTAATGAACATATTAATAATTAAATAATTTTTTAAGTAATTGTTAAATCAAACTTTAGTGGACCTATTAATAATTAAAGGATGCTTTATATTAGAAATACACGGCCTTAAAAAATGGATGTAGTTGTGTTGGGTAACAGTAGAGACATGGGGATTCTCGTTCAATCCCCTCGTTCCATTGCAGCACTTACTCTAAACTCTGGCCCTCAGATTTCTCAATCAATACTTAAATCACTGCCATATTCCTATACACATTCATCACCGCTATCTGCGCTTGCTATCTGCAATTGCACTCCAAAGCTTAAGTTACAGAGCAAAAGTGTTCGACTGCGGACAACAACAACAAGGAGAGCCAGTGGAAATGGTGGAGGTCTGGACGCTGACGAGGAGTCGAGATTTTTGGAGCAGGATGGAAGCATCAGAGACATGGAAGGATACTTAAATCATCTTTCTTTAGAATACGAGTCTGTGTGGGACACCAAGCCTGCCTGGTAATTATTTTTTTCCTTCAAAGTTTGAATTGCCATTGTGCCCACTCTGAAGATTCGATCTCGTGCCCTGCCCCCGATTTTAGTTTACAAGGCTTTAGTTGTTTCTTGCATTCTCCATTTCTTTTAGGTCCCTCTCCTAATAAATTTCCGTAAATTATTCTTATTTTACTAATTTTATCTCCATCCATCATCGTGTTGCATTTACTGTTGTTTTGTTTTCGTTCTCTGTTTCTCAATTTTAGAAAAATCCCCCCCTCTTTAGTTCCATAGTTTGAGCGGCTTAAATCCGCTGGAAAGTGGCTACTCCAAGGACAGCAGATTAAATAATTTGAAGGATCATTAGGCACTAATTTGGAGTTTAGGCGATTAGTTTTGATTATCATGCTTTTTTTTTCTTATTTATGTTATGTAATACAAGTTTTTTTTTCCTTGGAAAAAAACATAATTTTATTTCATTTTAAGAGAGACAAAATTACCTTTTGTAGATAAGCAGTTCTGTATATTTGTAGAAAAGGTTCAAACACAAAAAATGTGCTGTTACTGCTAAAACCGAAGCGTTACATCAAAAAGTAAACAGCCTGGCTGTCCACAAAACCAGGGTACCATATCATGAGAACCTGTGAATCGATCCATGTAATCAGCAAGTAAGAAGACTGTCCAAAATGCTGTTTAAACAGTCTATGTCAAAAAATTTGACTTTTGAAAAAAGTTATCCCAAAAGAGAAAGAAGACATTCCAAACAGAAACTGTCCATGTCACTCTAAATCAGCCCAATACAATAATTCAGCAAGTGTTCATAATTGAGGTGCCACCACCTCAATAAATGGCCTATGATAGTATTCATAAGTGGTATTTTCTATTTTCTAACCGCTCCTTAACCTTCCACAAGCCCGTAGCCAGCTGGAGTCGAAGCTGAGTTCACCTGGCAGTTGTTCTCCCTGTAAACACGTGGGCATGAAATCATATAAAAAGTTTCCATGACGTCCCAAATTGAAAGTAAAATGTTTTGTAGAGGCAAATCTCTGCAAGGTTGGATCCTCTTGATCCAGTTGATCACATTCAAAGAATCTCCATAAACCTTTAAAGTACTACACCCTTCTCTGCCGCAAATATGAGGAGTAATTTTAGACTTAAGAGTTCAGCAAGATTGTTGCTACCCTCACCCAACCCGGCTATCAGTTCAAAAGAGTGATTTTCAGCCAAATTTAGAATCACACCCCCCGCAAAGGTTATTCTGTGAAGCACCGTCAAAAAAGCCCCATGAAGACGACCTATCAATCTCAAGGGAGTTATGTAATACAAGCTATAAAATAATAATCATAATTAATAGTTCCGGTTTAACCAAAGAATTAAGCGAAATTGACATATGATATCCGTTTAATTTAATAAAAAAAATAAGCGAAATTGATGTATATAAGATTCGTTTATTTGTGAAACAAAAGATTCCTTCTTCATGGTGATTTGGCTATTTAATTTATAAAAGTGTACATAATTTAATTTAAGTTATTTAACCCTTCCAAATCATGTTTACATTAATAATTACTCATGTAAATTTCAACACCCTCAGTTAAGGTCTCGAATTTCAACATCCTCTGTTAAAGTCTCCGGTTTAAGGTTTTTTGGGTTTAATTTAACCCTTTCACTACTATATTAAAAGGCTATTCTAAGCAAATTACTAAATCTTATATTGAGTAAATCTGTCAGAAAGGGTTCTGTCCAGCTTTGAGTCAAGCTGAACTGGGCAGAATTCTTAGATCAATACAGTTGAGCTCTGTTGTATTTTTTGTAAATCTGTCGGAAAATGTTCTGTCCAGCATTGGGTCTCTTTGAACTGGTCAGAATTCTTAGAGCAATTAGTGAGCTCTTACTACTGTATATTTTGTAAATCTGTCGGAGAGTGTTCTGTCCAGCTTTGGGTCACTTTGAACTGGTCAGAATTCTTGGAGCAATTCAGTGAGCTCTTGCTGTTTTATATTTTGTAAATCTGTCGGAGAGTGTTCTGTCCAGCTTTGGGTCACTTTGAACTGGTCAGAATTCTTAGATCAATTCAGTTGAGCTCTTACTATTGAGATTGACTAAATTGAGGTCCACCTTGCACTAGTTATTCAAATTAAATTCAACTACCGTTGAAATCATACATTCGCATTGCAATATGTTAAGGAATTTGTTAGGATTAAATGGGAATAACTTTGACCAATCTGCATTGGCCCACTGGTATTATTGTAGTGTACGTTACTAGAAAATACTTAGTTGGAGTTAGCTGCAAACATTGGCCAGTGCAAAGTGGCCTTAAATCTTGTTGTGTTGCTTAAGGTAGATCTCAAGCTATATCCAAACTGTTATATACCAAATATGCCAAAGCTGGTTTATTTATAATGCATGTAAGTTCGCAAATGGAAAATTTACATCTAAATATAAGTTTTAAGATACATAGCATTAAAGTTATCACAGAAAATACATAAACATCTGAGGCTTTGAATGGTCTCTAGAGTCCAAAAATATCATTGTGCCGAGAGGCGCATTCTATAACACAATATGGGGGAGATGTGTCATGAGTAAGTGTAATGATGATATACCAATGAAATACATCAATAGCCAGTCAGAGGGGGCACCGCTTGGTGGACTTTCCTCACTGACTGAGCCATAGTAAAATAATCCGGACATCTGCTGACTTAAAACTACTGGAGGACTGTCCGGGATGTTGAAAAACATCATCTGCCAAAATTCCAAGTCATTTCTTTGATCCAGGAGGCCAAATTGACCTTTTCAGTGATTTTCTACTTCATTTTTTGTTGGTACAATCTCTGGAAATTGATAAATCCATCATAACTCTCTCCAGGATGCAAACTGGGACAAACTGACTGCTCTGGATGATCTGGAGACATAGAAGAATGGTATAAGTGACTACTCATACCCCCTGGAACACTGCTCTGCTCTAGGAGAACCAATCATACTGCCATCTAGAATAAAAATTGATCATTTGGCCAATAATTAAGTGATAATAATCACTTTTCTAAAGAATCGGGGCCAAACTCTCAAAACTGAAACTCCAGTATTTGTCATGGGCATGTCTGGAATAAATATAGACCATGTTGTATTTTTGAGCCACTTCCTTGGGAACCATGATTGACTTGGTCAACTGGGTTGGCCAGTCAGAGGGGGCACCGCTTGGTGGACTTTCCTCACTGACTGAGCCATAGTAAAATAATCCGGACATCTGCTGACTTAAAACTACTGGAGGACTGTCCGGGATGTTGAAAAACATCATCTGCCAAAATTCCAAGTCATTTCTTTGATCCAGGAGGCCAAATTGACCTTTTCAGTGATTTTCTACTTCATTTTTTGTTGGTACAATCTCTGGAAATTGATAAATCCATCATAACTCTCTCCAGGATGCAAACTGGGACAAACTGACTGCTCTGGATGATCTGGAGACATAGAAGAATGGTATAAGTGACTACTCATACCCCCTGGAACACTGCTCTGCTCTAGGAGAACCAATCATATTGCCATCTAGAATAAAAATTGATCATTTGGCCAATAATTAAGTGATAATAATCACTTTTCTAAAGAACCGGGGCCAAACTCTCAAAACTGAAACTCCAGTATTTGTCATGGGCATGTCTGGAATAAATATAGACCATGTTGTATTTTTGAGCCACTTCCTTGGGAACCATGATTGACTTGGTCAACTGGGTTGACCAGGTCAAAATACCCAAAATCAAAGTGAGGTACAATGCCAATATGATCCTGCAACCATCCAAGATAAGAAATGCCCCAATGATGTATATCAAAACCACACTTGAGTTAGTTATTCATAATCATGGTGACCAACAACAATAATAATAATAAAATACACCTTTGCTTCTGAAAAATGTTAGAGTCCTCTGGAAATCTGATTGTACATGCCATACTTACAAAGTGTAAAAGATGTGCTTATAGATGGGTGAGGGTGGAAAAACATGGCTAAGGCAAGGGGAAATGACTCTTGATTGACTTTGACTCAGTGATCTATTCGAATGATAACCAATATACTCTACCAAGGTGACATATGTATGACAGATAGCAATAAGGGATGGAGGTGCCTCACAGATGGATAAAGTACTTGGGTATGCTCCCCTCAGACTCTAGCAAGCTTTCCTTTGCAACTCTATTGCAACATAGGTCAACCTTCAAAGGCAGGTGCCCTGGACGCCTTCTCTACTCTAGTACTGACAACGACCCAGCCTTTGCAAGCTAGTCTCACCTTGATGCCCTGTGGGGGCACATGAGCTGAACACTATACAATGAGTGAGTGCTCATCCTTTGACCATCAACATTTTCAAATCACTTTTCATTTCACAAGATAATAGCCAGCCTACAAGAGTAGGTGCCCTGGAAAGCCTTCTGGGATCCAGTAAATGACTAAGGCCTAGCCCCGCTGCCAGCGAGCATCCATAGCCCCGACGGGTTTGCCTCTCCCTGGTGCCCCTGTGGAGGTAAAATTCAGCCTTACATTATACAAGGAATGAGTGCTCAACCTCTTGGCCAGTGACTACCTTTTTCAATATTTTATACTTTTGCATCCTTTAGATATGGCTTTTATGCGTTCCGATGCTTTAGTGTTTAGCAACATTGTTATGGTGGAGCACTTGTTTTGAGGACTTGAGGAGAACAACCCTGTGAACCCAACCACATTGACCAAGACACATACTTCATAGCCAAATTCACATAGCAACATGGAGTCTATCATACATAGGGGTCAGAATGGGGAAAGGACCTTCAATCTCACAAGTTTCCATCAATCCGAGTCATGGGACAAGCAAAAATGAATGAACTGGATGGATGGACATAAATGACATGGAACCAACCTAGCACTAAGGTTTACACTTTGTTTGAGCATGGCATGGTCAACAGTCTTCTCATTGAATTCTTCGATAGATCATAACACAGGTTAGAGCAATATATAACATATAAGCACAGGTCACCATAATCATCCTAACATGACAAGCATAGGTTTTTAAGATTCATCTCAAAGCAAAACTAAACCAAGGAAATATACTTGATCTCACCATGTATACCTGTCTCCAACTGATAAGCCCCTCTATAATTGTGTGTACCATTTCTTGATCTGTTGCTTTGATCTAATGAATTAGATCATCACCAAAATCATCTCAATGGACTCCTGAATCTCAGTCTTGGCAAAGAAAATATGAAGAACAAGGCTCTGAAGTGAAATGAAGCTGTAAAGATCCATGCTGATACCCCATGTAAAAGTAGCCCGGAATAGAAAAAGAGACAAGTCTGCATGCTATATCAATGGAAACCTGGCTGAAAATGTAAATGTGATAACATCTGGCTCCAACTGGGACAAGTGTTCTAATGAAGAGAGTGCTTGAGAACCTTAGAGATCTCTGGTCCGCAGCACCATCATCAACAAGCAATCCAGCTCATCCTAACGCATCCAGCATTTTGCTTCCTCTTCAAGTTTTTACCTATGACCTACACACATGGAAGCAAGAAAAACCGAAGCAGCATTTATGGGTAAAATATGTGCGTAAAACAAAATGGCAGGAAATAAATGCTGAAAACAAAAATGCTGAAATGTAAATTCTAATCTACTCAAGTCAAATGCAGACGAAAAACAAATATAGAAGACTCATGCATCAATCCGACAGAAAGACATACTCAAACTACTGCTCAAAAGAGCTTATTTCATCCTACCTACGCTAATCTGATGGTGAAAAATGGTACTTAATTTGACGTCCAGGATCAAAAGGATGCTTATCTTGAAAATTTAACCTGACATAAACCTATAGCCATATCGGAAGTTGAAGATTCCAAAACCAAAACATAAGAGACTGGCACGCCTTATTGACACCCTAATCATAGAAGTTGTTGCTTCAACCAGTTGGTCTATCAACATCGTTCTAAATAACCACAAATGGTTTATATTTTGAAGTATCTGAATACGGAAATAGTTGGACCATGCTACTGTAAAAGTCATCTTGGTAATCAAAATACATTAGGTTTTGTCCAAGAAAACCATGAGTGGCCAGTACCATAGAAGATTAAATTGGGGCGGTTTGATCCAAGAGTAGTAAAACAATTATGTTCGATGCTTCATAAATTTTATTGTCTTGTTTCGTTAAGTGTCGTAGCTACACGCATAGAAGATCTTGAGAAGATGTTACAAGCAAGAACAAGGGATACGTCTTCCAATCAATTATGCTTTGAGGACAAAGCATTTTTAAGTGGAAGGCAATGTAACAAATATAAATATTAAAGAAATCATAAAAACTCAAAACATTAATAAATAATAATAATAATAATTATTCAATAAACACTAGTAACTAAAGACGACGAAGGGATGCAACCCTTTGTAAATAGTCACCACAAGTACCTTTAGGATCTCTATACATATGGCACTCATTGTATTTGTATCATCTCATTATTCATTATTCAAGTGTATTTTACTATCCTACATGGATCATTGTTATTTATCCTATCTATTTTGGAAATTTCTTATATGAACATGAACTGTTCATTTCATAATACAAGTCTCTTATCATCCCCTCACTTCTCTTGACTTCTCGTAGGGAAGTCAACATTGTTTGGGCAAACTAGTAATGGGCTCGTAGTGGGTTAGTGACTTGAGGACAAGGTGGCACACTTTCTTCACGGAGTTCTTTCTGTATGGATTTCAATTTGTGTTTTGGTGATAGGGTGGATGGTTACTCACCTTTGTCTAACCTGGTCAAATCAATAACCTCCCTTTCTGTTTATTTTTCCAAAAGTAATTGGATTTGCTACACCTTTTATTTGTTAGATTAGTAGCATCAAGGAAGGTCTTCCTGGGTGCAAGTATCCTTACATGCAGAAGACTTTAAATCAGGAAACTAGTTGTGTTTAATTATTTTTCCTATGTTTACTTTGAAAATAATTAAAATGATTATTGACTTTAAGTGAAAGTGAAATTAGGTTTTATGCTTTACCTAAAGTTATATAAGAGAGGTCAATTGGTTGAGAGGACACACACACTTGTATTTCGACAGAGACATGATATAGATAGGAGGAGAAAAGTTAGACAGAGGATTTAGTTGGGAAGACAGAGGATTGAGTAGCAGGTTCACCGAGTAGACAGAACCCACACAGGTTGACAGGTAGAGCAACAGGAGGAAGGCCGTACCATTATGTACAACTATTAGTGTGACCATACGGTTTTTGTATAGCAGCCGTACAATTGTACGAATTCGCACGTGTGAGGCCGTAGATCTGGGCCGTACACTCTTGCAGGGGGGTGTTGAGGTTTAGCTGGGGGTTCCTCCAGTGATTTTTTCGAGTAGCTGCATTCGCCAGGTTTGGGTGAATTTGCAGTGATTGTAACGTTCCTATTTTTTCATAATAAAATCTATATTTGACTGTTGCACCGGTTTTCCAATCTTGGGTTTTTCCGGGGGTTTCCATATCCAAAATAATAGTGTCATTATTGTGATGTGATGTTGTGATTTATTTGTCAGTTTTATATTCCAATGCATATTGTAAAAGATATTCATGTGTGGTTATCAGTAGATATTTTGAATGCACTGTTTAGCCCTAGTTGAATATTAAAGGAAATTTTAAATCGTATGAGAGCTCTGGTGAGCTAAAGTTGAGAGATTTGTAGCAGTAGTGATAGATCAAGGGCAGATCTATAGGAAGACACAAACCTAGATTTTCAGATCTATGGTTTGACAGGTACATTTTAGTATGGCCATGCGGTTGAGAGTTGAGGATAAATTCCAGGGTGCTTAGAACTTTCCTACATGGAAAAATAGGATCACAAGGATCCTAAACGTCAGTGATGCAGAGGAGCACATTGAATCCACGAAGGTTGCACCCACAGATCCGACAGATTTAGCAGTTTGGAAGAAGATTGATTCTAGAGCCATGTTGATTATCATGGATGGAGTGAAGGACCATATAGTCCCTCACCTTTCTGGTAAGAAGATTGCATTAGAGATGTGGAAGGATTTGGAAAGCCTGTACTAAAGCAAGAACGAGAACCGGAAGATGGTGTTGCAAGAGAGGATGCACAACACCAAGATGGCCAAGGGAGGAGTGGTGCCTTATCTCACGAGGTTCATACAGATCAGGGATGATATTGGAGTTGTTGGCTCTAAGACTGAGGATGAGGAGCTAGTTCGAATAGCCCTCAATGGATTTTCTAAGCCATGGGACACCTTTGTCAAAGGTGTTGTGGCTAGGGAGAAGCTCCCTCATTGACAGAGCCTGTGGGACGACTTTATGCAGGAGGAGACCCGCATGGGAAAAGGATCAAGCTCATCCAACAGTGCCTCACAGATTGTGGATGAGGAGGTTCTAGCCCTTACAAGGAAGAGCAAGGATAGGGAGAAGAGGAAGAAGGATGGTAAGAAGAACCTTGACATGTCAAAGGTCAAGTGTTTTATCTGCCACAAGCAGGGACACTTTGTCTCCCAGTGCCCAAACAGGAAGAAGAAGAGTAACACTTAGATGGCTGGATCTGCAGAGGTGGATGAGTTCAACAGGAACTTCGATGAGGAGTTTTGCTTGATAGCTTGCATGGAAAGCACCATAGGGAGCAACATATGGTACATCGACAATGGAGCATCTAGTCACATGATTGGACATAAGAGATTCTTCAGAGACTTGCAGGAGGGTGGAACAGGGATCCATGTTGAACTGGGTGATGATGTGCAGTATCAAGCGCAGGGAGTTAGCATTGTTTCATTTGAGAGGGAGTCTGGAAAACCCCTCATTTTTGCTGTTGTCTTGTATGTTCCAGGACTGACCAAGAACCTTATATCAGTCTCCACTCTGGAGGACAAGGGATATCAAGTAAAGTTCCATGACCATAGAGTATATATCAGGCCCAAGGGGTCAGATAGGAGCTTGGATCGGGTGATTGACAGGAGGAGTAGGAAAGTGTATAGACTACACTTTGAGCCTGCAAAGGCTCTAGTCAGCAGCAACAACAACAGTCAAGGTGAGTTGTGGCATAGGAGGATGGCACACTTACACCATGGAGCACTAAATCATTTGAGACAGATAGTGATTGGAGTTCCTCAAGTACAAGAGGAAAAACATAACCACTGCAAGGGTTGTGCTTTGGTGAAGAACATCAAGAAGCCTTTCCCATAGAGTGAGCACAAGTCTACGGAGCCCTTGGTCTTGCTGTATTCTGATGTATGCGGATCTATGAGTGTCCATTCATTCAGTGGTTACAGTTACTGCGTAACCTTAATTGATGGCTATTCCAAGAAGACCTGGATCTATTTTCCGAAGGCCAAGTCAGAGGTCTTTGAGAGGTTCCGAGAGTTCAAGACTCTCGTGGAGGACCAAACAGGAAAGAAGATTTGGGTATTGAGGACAGACAACGAGGGTAATTACACCTCCAATGAGTTCATGGAGTATTGTTCAGCTGAGGCGATCAAGAAGGAGCACACTGTGCCCCATAACCCACAACAGAATGGAGTTGCAGAGCAGAAGAACATGACTATGGTTGGGGCAGCCAAGGCCATGCTATTTGATCAGGGATTACCACTATTCCTCTGGGATGAGGCGTACTGGACTATAGTATACACTTAGAACAGGTGTCCCACACAGGTTTGGGGAGGAAGATACCAGAGGAGGTCTTCACAGGCACTCAGCCAGATGTGAGTCACATTCGCATATTTGGAAGTGTCTGCTATTGTCATGTTCATGCTGACAATAGGAAGAAGCTGGACCCTTTTGGAGAAAAGGGGTTACTTGTTGGATACATCGAGATTTCGAAGGCATATAGAGTTTACATTCTTGCTCGCAAGAGGATCATTGTGAGCAGGGATGCCTAGTTTGACGAGGATAGGGACTTGCAAAAATCTTTGGACTTACCAACAGAGCAGCAACCAACACAAGAGTTAGGGGTCAAGTTGGAGGAGCCAAATGTATAGGTACAGGTACAGACACAGAGCACAGGTTCTGGTGGTCAGAGGGAGTCAAGTGGACAAGATCCTACAGTCATTGACTTAGAGGATGAGCTGCAGCAGGAGACGGATATCCAACAGCTACAACAGGTTGACACTAGGCCAAGGCCTAAGTGGTATAGGTCCACAGTATAGGATTCTAGGCAGGTTGATCCTCCACGGAGATCTTTTAGACGGAATGTACCACTAGAGAGGCTTAGTTACATGGCATTGATGACAGAGTTGATTAACTCTGAACCTTCCAGCTTCAGGGAGGCTGCACAACATGATGTGTGGCAGGAGGCTATGGTTGAGGAGTATGACTCCATTATGAAAAACCAGGTATGGGAGGTTGTGCCAAGGCCACAAGGGAAAAAGGTGGTGGGATCCAGATGGATCTACAAGGTGAAGCATGCAACAGACGGAAGCGTGGAGAAGTACAAGGCGCGCTTTGTGGCAAAAGGGTTTTCACAGAAGGAGGGTATTGACTATCAGGAGACCTTCGCCCCTGTTGCCGGGTATTCTTCCATTCAGACCATTATCTCACTAGTAGCTGAGATGGGCTGGCGTGTCCATTAGATGGACGTCAAGACTGCCTTTCTCAACAGAGTGATAGAGGAGGAGGTGTATATTAAGTAGTTGGAGGCGTTTGCTTTGGAGAATAGGGAGATGCATGTATGCGGACTGCATCGAGCTCTTTACGGGCTCAAGCAGGCACCTCGAGCATGGTACTCGAGGATTGACAACTATCTACAGGAGATGGGATTTCGGCGGAGTGAGGGTGACCACAACCTATACTTCTTGACAGGTGAGGTGCCTCTCATACTGGTCTTATATGTGGATGATCTCTTTTTGAAAGAAGATGAGAGGCTCATTGAAGATTGCAAGTCCAACCTTGCAGTGGAGTTTGAGATGAAAGACCTTGGGCTGATGCATTACTTTCTTGGCTTGGAGGTTTGGCAGAGAGATGGATGCTTCTTCATTGGACAGGGGAAGTATGCTGTTGAGATCTTGAAGAGATTCAGGATGGAGGACTGCAAGTCTATGGCCATACCTCTAGTTTCCAACTGGAGAAAGATTGTTGCATCAGGGTCAGACGGATTTGATCCTACCTTGTATCGTCAGCTTATTGGATCGTTTATGTATTTGGTTAACACTCGACCAGACATCAGCTTTGCAGTCAACTCTTTGAGTCAATTCATGGTGGACCCTCGGAGAGTGCATTGGATGGCTACGAAGCACATACTTCGCTACATCAGAGGTACAGTGGAGTATGGATTGGTTTATGAGCGTAGGGGGAGTGTACAGTTAGCAGGTTTTACAAATGTTGACTGGGCAGGATGTGTAGAGGACCAGAGGAGTACTTTAGGTTGTTGTTTTAGCATTGGATTAGGGGTTTTCTCTTGGTTTAGCAGGAAGTAGAAGTCCGTTGCATTGAGCTCAGCAGAGGCTGAGTACATGGCAGCTAGCATGGTTGCTTGTGAGGGTATGTGGCTGAGGAAGTTACTTGTAGGGTTGTTCGAGTGTGAGCTAGAGGCTACAGTAGTTCACTGTGACAATTAGAGTGGCATCAGGCTATCTGAGAATCCAGTGTTCCATGACCAGAGCAAACACATAGACATCAGGTACCACTTCTTGAGAGATTGTGTTTAGAGAGGAACCATTCGGTTGGAGTACATACAAATAGATGAGCAAGTGGCGGGCATTTTCACCAAGGCACTTTGCAGACAGAGTTTTGTGAAGTTCAGGGATAAGTTGGGTTTCTACCGAATCCCTTCCTCGTTGAGAGGGAGTGTTATATTAGCAGCAACAAGGAAGGTCTTCCTGCATGTAAGTGTCCTTGCATGCAGAAGACTCTAAATCCGGAAACCAGTTGTATTTAATTATTTTTCCTAAGTTTACTTTGAAAAACAATTAAAATGATTATTGACTTTAAGTGAAAGTGAAATTAGGTTTTACGCTTTAACTAAAGTTATATAAGAGAGGTCAATTGGTTGAGAGGACACACACACTTGTATTCCGATAGAGACAGGATATAGATAGGAGGAGAAAAGTCAGACATAGCATTTAGGTGGGAAGACGGAGGATCGAGTAGCAGGTTCACCGAGCAGACAGAACCCACACATGTGGACAGGCAGAGCTGTAGGAGGAAGGTCGTACCATTCCATACGGATTTTGTACAGCTGCCAGCATCACCGTACGGATTCTGTACAACAGCCGTACAGATTTGCATGTGTGAGGCCGTACACTCTCGCAGGGGGGTGCTGAGTTTTAGTTGGGGGTCATCCAGTGATTTTGCCGAGTAACTGCATTCGCCAGGTTTGGGCGAATTTGTAGTGATTGTAATGTTCCATATTTTCTCATTATAAAATCTATATCTGACTGTTGCACCAGTTTTCCAATCTTGGGTTTTTCCGGGGGTTTCCATACCCAAAATAATAGTGTCATTATTGTGATGTGATATTGTGATTTCTTTCTCAGTTTTATATTCCGCTGCATACTGTAAAAGATATTCATATGTGGTTATCAATAGATATTTTGAATGCATTGTTTAGCCCTAGTTGAATATTAAAGGAAAATTTACATTATTCACATCAGAATCTTGGCTTTTCACAAGGTGGATTACATGTTCAAGATAACTTAAGACATATTGCATGTCCTCATAATGTAGCCTTGACCTTGAGATCCTATATACAAAATTAGGTTGCCACTTTATTGCATAAAACCTTTAGCCTTGCCACAATGAATCGTCAAATTGGGATATTTCATATTACCCATTTCCATGCAGAACTTATTTAAGTGGAACCCCTGTTTTGAGTGGTCACCTTTTCAACAATCTGTTCCCTAGAGCTTTGAAAGACTTTTCATTCTAGAATTACTGGTGAAGAAAATGAATTCTTGTTTAGCATGGAGCTTTGATGAATAAATTATAAGACTAAAAACCTATATCCCAACATCTCAATAAAGCCCCCTTCTACTTAACATCCATGGTTCTACTCCAAAAATGAAAGAGAAAAAAAGATTATATTAATGTCCACAAATGACTAGAGTAGGTCAAATTTCTTCTTTCAATCCTCCAATTGACAAAAATAGCAACAAAATAAACTCTTCCTCGTAATGTTAGTTGCACTGACGCCTCAATGCTCCATTTTTTCAATTTTGTCTACCCAGTCCCTCAGGGTTCTGGAATTGGGTTACAACTTACAACTATATGAATCTGTAT
This sequence comes from Pseudotsuga menziesii, assembly GCA_001517045.1. Lineage (NCBI taxonomy): Eukaryota > Viridiplantae > Streptophyta > Pinopsida > Pinales > Pinaceae > Pseudotsuga > Pseudotsuga menziesii. Next base: position 100,022 of record LPNX010398589.1, read on the forward strand.
CTAAGGGATGAATCTGTCGTTTATAAGAATGCATGACTTAAGAGCATCTGGATTTAACTCTACCACAGGCATGATATCTGCTATTTGTAGACTTCCATTATGCAAAATTTTTGTGCTACTTAAACCTGTGTCTGCACCCTTAGAAAGATTTTACACTTGTCTAAAAATAAACATCAGTCTAATCATTCAAAATGGACTTGAATGATTTGAAGGGTGAGTCGAGTTTCACCTTCTCGCTTAGTGACTCAGAGATGGTTAGAAAACAGAATGTAGTGCTAAACCAACTTGCAACTTCTCTTTCCACCAAAGTCAAATTTAAATTGAAATGGGACTCTCATGGCTCCAGAATCGTTTCATTATATTGTTAGTACAGCACAGCTCTTTCTCCTTACAAACTAGGTCATATAATACATATTTTACTCCTAATTGTGTTGTATTTATTCTGAAACTATTTTCAAGGCAATAATCCAATTTAAATATATCTAACCTCTCGATTGTCATTCTCACATGAAGGTGCCAGCCATGGACAATCTGCCTCACAGGAGTTCTAGCTACTAGTGGCAGCTGGATTATCTTCCATTCACTAACATTGACCACGATTGTTGCATGTTTGATTGGTGCTTGGTGGTACATATTTTTATACTCATATCCACAGGTATGTTTTTTATTCTCATGTATGTGTTCTCTCTAGTTGCATTATAATCCCACTTTAAATGATATTGTTGTCAAGAATAGTAATACTACATTATACAAATAATAAAGTAATGAGAGTATTTGGAAATTTTGAACAATAATAATGGATGGATAAGTGAACTTATCCGTGGTATGAATATTGCAAAGTGTCAAAGTTGATTTAGCAGGAAAATGGGCATCTGTATGTTTAGATCTCAGTAGTTTTTTTAATTGGAAAAAGGCCACTCTACTTTTTATAGACACCATGTTATCAATTGTGAATAATTCTGTGAAATATGATGAGCCCATAAAATGGCCCATCATGGGTTGATGTTTTGTTGATTTTCTGTGTCTTCATGTGGTTCTAGAGCTCCATTTTGATTCGCAATAGGAGTTTTCACACCACACCTTGTATTAAGGCTATATAGGTCTAATCTGTTAATTATTTAGGCTTTTGTATAGTTTGTATACTCACCTTCACTTTTCTAAAAGTGAAGGTGGAGTTAAGTAGTGGTTCAACTGACTTAAGTTAATGTTGTAACTAATTAAGCTTAATGAAAGGGAATCAATACAAAGGGATATAAATATAATGTAACAACATGATTCTTGAACTTTTCACTGTTTAATCCTCTTCCCTTCCACCTTAGAAAGCATAAAAGGACAGATTTCAAATTTAAGCTTTTGTTGCTTAATGCCAAAGTGTGGAAATACTCTCTTGACAGTTGTGCATCTGCTTGGATTACAAACTGGACAGGCCATCATTGTGACAAGGATCAATTAACCTCTTTCCTGTCAATGTTTTGTTGAGATGACAATGTAAGCTTTACTTGAGGCTAGGGCTGTCCTCACTTTGTAATCATTATTATTGTTCATTATTGTGTTTCTAGGTTTGGCTTAAAACTGACACTCATTTATTATATTCCTAGGGTGTAAATGTTAAGAATAGAACACAAGACAAAGACTTGGCGGAAAAGGCTTAAGCCATGTTCTACAATTATATTCATCCAATGATATCAATATATAATAATGGATGTAACTGCTTCTCATTGACACCTCATCAGTTGATAAGGATAACAACTAATAAGAGGTGATTTCAGACTTCGTGATTGTCTAGGGACTCACAAGCTAACAATCCCTCCCTCAATCATAAGTCCAAATTATTATACCAATAAAGCAACAAGAACTAGTGCATAAACTAGTATCATTTCAATCTTTGATCTAAGACATCTGAACTAAGCTTCAATGAAGATATGCTTGAAAAACCACTGATCTTGATGTTGAGAATCTGAAAATTCCCACTGTTTGAACATGTGAGCTCCAATGTCTGTAATTTGTTCATTGATGTGAACTTCAATATCTGATGAGAGCAAATTTTGAGAAATGAATAAGCTTTAAGTCTGACTCTGACAACCCAATCAAATGTCAAGCAACAATGCTGAGGTCTATTGACCATCCAAGTGGACAAAATGTCCACAATAGTGCTCTAATAAAATGACACACATAGTGTCAATCAACATCCTGTGTATGATTCAAATGAACCATAAGAGATGAAATATTTGCAACTCTGTTGTTGTTGCTGTTGTCGAAACTTGAAGTCTAGCAATCATCATTGATATTCCTTCCTTTTTCAGTTGAAAGGTATGTCGAAGAGATCCAAGTTTGAGCTTTGGAGTTTTCTTCAACGCCTTTTTCATCATTGAATTTGATACCATGTATCTGGTGGTTTTGGTTGACCACTAACCAATTTTATCAATGTATGTGGTGGTTTTGGTTGACCACTAACTAGTTTCATTTCATCAATGTTCTCCCCCCATTAATGTGCAAGATAGTTCCCTTTTGTCGACATTAGTGTATTTCCCCCTTTGAGGTGCAAGAAGCATCTTTCTCATTTCATTTGTGTACTTTCCCCACTTAAAGGTGTTAATGTATTTGTAACTTCGGAATGTATTCATCCATATATCCTATGTATTGTGCCCCGATGTTCCTATCGGGAGGTTCTATAATGTAAACAAGTCATGTCAAGTCATTGTGGGTAACCCTCCTATTGATCAAGGGTTAAAGTCCCCGCAGTTCTGGGGCACTAGGGTTATTAAACTCTCCTAGAGAAGTCGGCCCTAGTAGGTTATTGTCAAGTTGGGAATTAGTATAAATAGAGAGTGAGTCTCTCTATTTATCACACACTCACTTACACTCAGTTGTAGCACATAGCTCAGGAAGAAGAAGCTACTGGGGCTAGGAAGAAAGAGGCTATTGCTGTTGGGAGATCATCTTACTGTTTTAGGGTTTTACTTTTGGTGCTGATTCTATCTTTGAGGAAGTTGCGAGGTTTTCTCCATTTATGGTTTCCCCGAGGAAAAACACTGTGTTCATTGTCTCTTGTGTTTGATTGCTGTGCTTGTTATTCTCTCAGTTAAAGATCCTAATATAATGCTAGCTTAATGTTAAAAATCTAACATGGTATCAGAGCTAACCTAAGAAGAAGACACTGTGCAGTTGCGGAAACTAGGGCTTCCTACTTTGTGGATCTCTCTCCACAAATTTTCAACAAAAGAAAGTTGGACTAACTCTCCTCCCTAGGGCGCATCTTTCTTTCTGTCGAAGTAGAATCTGATTCTGAGCTTTTTCAGTTTTGGACCCGACACTGCTGCCGGAAATTAGGGCTTTCCACAGAAGTGGAATTTTTGAGTGAGCCCAGGCCTGGATTGATCTCCTCCTCAGAATCGAAGTTTAGAGATCAAGATCAAAGCATTTGGTTGGACAGAACTCCGGAAAAGTCAAACCCTAATTTGCTCCTGAACCAGCACTACAGAAATTCAGCTCCAAATCCAGATTCGACATCTTGACCTGGTAAGATCTAATTCTTTTGTATTTCCATTTGAGGTTCTCAGTTAAGATGTCTCATCATACCAAGCTCGATGAAAAGCTTGACGGAGCTGATAACTTCCGATCCTGGAAGTATAGGATCTCCCTGGTCCTGGAAGAAAATGAGCAGGTTCCAGTTCCAGAGGGAGATGAGGCTAAGGCCTTACACAAGAAGAAGTTGGTTATGGCAAAGAGGATTATTGCTGATTCAGTTAAGGATCACCTCATACCACAGGTGTCCTCCCTAAAGACACCTAAAGCTATGTTTGATGCCCTAACCAAATTGTTTGAAGGGAAGAACATCAACCGGAAGATGACTTTGAGAAACCAACTGAAGAATGTAAAGATCCAGAATGCAAAGACCATCCAGTATTACTTTACAAGGGTCTCTTAGATCAAAGAACAATTGGAAGCAGTAGATGAAGAAGTGGAGAATGCAAAGATTGTAATGACCACCTTGAATGGTCTCTTTAGATCACGGGACTCCTTTATTCAAGGAATCTGTGCCAGAAAGAAGTTAGTCAAGTTCACCAGACTATGGGAAGAATGCTCTCAAGAAGAAGCTCGGATAGCAGCTCGAGAAGAAAAGATGGGAAGTGAAGATCAAGCTCTCACAGTTCACTCCAAGAAAAGCAGAAGAAGCTCTCATCACTCCAGAGGTAAGAACTTCCACCAGAGAGATAACACTAGAAAAGATTTGTCTAAATTAAGATGCTATACATGTGATGAAAGAGGACACTTTGCCAAAGACTGTCCTAGAAACAAGATTAACTCCCATAAGAAGAAGGGAAACAAGAGAAGACATCATGCTCATGCTGCAGAGGATGATGAACGTTCCACAAAGAGAATCAGACAAGAAAGTGATGATTCTTCAAGTGACGAAGAATATGTGCCGATCTCCGCTCTCACGGGAACTATCTCACATGGAAGTAATGATTGGCTTATAGACAGTGGTGCTTCCAAACATATGACGAGATTCAAAGAATCCTTTGTGAAACTATCTGAACATGACTCACCTCACAAGGTGAAACTTGGGGATGACTACCAGTATCCAATAAAAGGTAATGGGAAATCCTCCTATAAGCTAGACTCTGGAAAGTCTATGAAGATGCAAGATGTATTGTTTGTACCAGGACTAAAGAAGAACCGCCTCTCCATATCTGCATTAGATGCAAAAGGCATGAGGGTTGCATTTGTAGATGGCCAAGTTCTCATGTGGCCAAAGGGAAAGACTTTTGATGATGCGGTAATGATTGGGGAACAAGAGGGAGGTCTATACAAATTGAAGGGCCATCCAGAACAAGCTTTAGTCCATGACATAGTAGAGCCAAATGAACTTTGGCATAGAAGGCTTGCACATGTGCACTACAGAGCACTACCACTTGCATGCAAAGTTGTTGAAGGTCTTCCAAAAATTCAGGCAAAACATGATGAAGTCTGCAAAGGATGTGCGAAAGGAAAGAACACAAAGAAGACATTTCCAAGTAGCGAGAGCAAGGCAAAAGGAATCTTGGAAATCATCCACTCCGATGTATGCGGTCCAATGTCATCAAGTTCATTAAGCGGGTATGTATACTATGTTTCTTTTATTGATGACTTTTTTAGGAAGACATGGATTTACTTCATGAAGAACAAAGATGAAGTATTCAACAAGTTCAAGGAATTCAAAGCCTTGATCGAGAACCACACAGAAAAGAAGATCAAGTCCTTTTGATCAGATAATGGTGGAGAATTCACTTCAAATGAATTCAAATCATTATGCAAAGATTCAGGGATTAAGAGGGAGTTAACTACTCCATATAATCCACAACAGAATGGGGTTGCAGAAAGGAAGAATACAACGATCATGGAAGCTGCAAGGGCTATGCTTCATGATCAAGATCTTCCCATGCATCTATGGGCAGAAGCTGCCAGGACAACAGTGTATGTACAGAACCATACTCCACACAGAGTACTCGAGAACAAGACACCTGAAGAAGTCTTTTCTGGCAAGAAACCAGAAGTCATCCATCTCAGAATATTCGGCTATCCAGTGTACATACACATTCCAAAAGAAAAGAGGACAAAGTTAGATCCTTCAGGAAAGAAGGGTATATTTGTGGGATACTCTGAAAGCTCGAAGGCTTACAGAATACTTCCCAGGATTCAAGAAGATTGACATCAGTAGAGATGTGACATTTGACGAAGATTCAGCTTACAACAAATCCAGAAAGAGGCCTGCTGAAGAACCTGAAGAAACATAAGCACCCATAATTCATGACACAACCATGAACGAAGAAATTCAAGAAGAAGATTGAGAATTTGAAGAACCTCAAGAACCTGTAGATCCACCTCAGGAGAAGAATCCTCATAAGAGGAAACTTGCTTGGGTACGAGAAGCTATCCAAGGTGCGGAAAGATATGGGGCTCCAGAAGAGAATCACAGAGAAAGAAATAGAACTAGATCCTACTTTGGTTATGTAGCCTTATTATGTGATTTCATTGATAAAGAACCTTCCAATTATGAAGAAGCGGCAGAAAGGAAAGAATGGAAGGATGCTATGATCGAAGAGTATCAATCGATCATGAAGAATGATGTTTGGGATGTTATCCCAAGACCAGAAGGGAAGTTTGTTGTAACTTCCAAATGGATCTACAAAATCAAGCATGCTGCAGATGGTAGCCTAGAAAAATATAAAGCAAGATTTGTGGCTCGTGGCTTCTCCCAAAAAGAAGGAATAGAATATGAAGAAACTTTTGCACCTGTAGCCAGATACACTTCCATCAGATTAGTACTTGCTCTGGCTGCAGTGATGAAATGGAAGATACATCAGATGGATGTCAAGACTGCTTTCTTGAATGGTGTAGTGGAAGAGGAAGTGTATGTGGAACAACTACTCGATTTTGAGACACATGACAGGGAGTCTCATGTGTGTAGATTGAAGAAAGCCCTGTACGGTTTGAAACAGGCACCCAGGACATGGTATGGTAGAATTGACAGCTTTCTATCCAGTTTGGGCTTTACCAAGAGTAAAGCAGATTCCAACCTTTACTACAAGGTTGAAGATGGCAACCCAGTGATGCTCCTACTGTATGTAGATGATCTGTTTGTAAGAAGTATGGATGGGTTGATTGCTGATACGAAGAGGAAGCTTGCTGCTGAGTTCGTATGATGCATTATTTTCTAGGCATGTAGGTGTGGCAGAATGCAGATGGAATTTCCCTAGGACAAGGGAAATATACAGTAGAGATCCTGAAGAGATTCAGGATGATGGACTGCAAGGCCATGACCACACCTATGGCATCGAACCTAAAGCTATTGAGTGATGCTTCATCAGAAGCGGTTGATGCTACGATGTATCGTCAGATAATTGGGTCCTTGATGTATCTGACGAACACGAGACTAGATATTTGCTTTGCTGTGAACACCTTGAGCCAGTTCTCGACAGATCCGAGACATGTTCACTTGATTGCTGCAAAGCATATTCTGAGGTACCTAAAGGGTACAGTTGATTATGGGCTTAAGTATGAGGCGAATCAAAAGATTAACCTGGAGGGTTATGTTGATTCAGATTGGGCAGGCAGTGCCATCGATAGGAAGAGCACTTCAGGGTGTTGCTTCAGTATGGGATCAGGTGTGATCTCGTGGTTTAGTAGGAAGCAATCCTGTGTGGCACTGAGTACAGCTGAAGCAGAGTATGTTGCAGCCTATTCAGCTAGTTGTGAGGCAGTATGGCTGAGGAAGCTACTGTCTGATTTATTTGATCTTCAGTTAGATGCTACTTGTATATATTGCGACAACCAGAGTTGTGTGAAGTTGTTGGAGAATCCGGTGTTCCATGACAAGTCGAAGCATATCGAGATCAAGTATCACTATATCAAGGATATGGTGCAGAGAGGAGCAGTGAAGCTCCAGTATGTTGCGACGGACAAACAGATAGCTAATGTGTTGACGAAGCCATTAGCCAGAGTGAAGTTTGAGTACTTTAGGGAGAAGCTTGGTGTTCTCTAGATCGAGGTTCCTTCCAAGGGGAAGTGATGAGTCCGTGAGCCATTCTGACATGATGAGAGGATTGGTTCCTTCCATGGTCAAATGTAAGGGCTTTTCCATTCTGTCATGGTGAGAGGATTGGTTCCTTCCATGTCAGATATGAGTGTTGAGCCATTCTGATGTGACAATAGGATTGGTTCCTACATGATCAGATATAAGCGTTGAATGCCATTCTTGGAATGGAGGCACCTGGTCAGTTACCAGGAATACTTAGTCTGGGGCTGAGGGCCATTCTGATGTGATTGAGGGATGTGTTCCCACTTGATCAAATATAAGGGTTGATGCCATTCTCTGGGAGAATGGAGGCACCTGGTCAGTTACGAGGAACCCTCAACCTGGGGTTGATAGCCTTTCTAGCAAGGTTGCAGGATGTGTTCCCGCATGGCTGGATGTGAGTGCAGAGCCTTTCTAGCAAGGTTGCAGGATGTGTTCCCTCATGGCTGGATGTAAGTGCAGAGCCTTTCTAGCAAGGTTGCAGGATGTGTGCCCGCATGGCTGGATGTAAGTGCAGAGCCCTTCTAGCAAGGTTGCAAGATGTGTTCCCGCATGGCTAGATGTAAGTGCAGAGCCCTTCTAGCAAGGTTGCAGGATGTGTTCCCGCATGGCTAGATATAAGTGCTGAGCCTTTCCGATAGGGTTGTGGGATGTGTTCCCACATGATCGGATATGAGTGCTGGGCCTTTCTGACAGGGTTGTGGGATGTGTTCCCGCATGGTTAGATGTGAGTGTTGGGCGTGCCTTTCTGACATGGTGTTGGATGTGTTCCTCTCATGGTCAGATGTAAGTGCTGGGCGGGCCATTCTAACTTAGGGTCAGATATAAGTGCTGAAGAAGACCTACATGGAGGCTAGGTCTACAACCAGCATGAAAAAGGGCTGGCTCTGTAAAACTTCCTGTGACGAGAAGAATCATGAGATAGCACCCGTGATGATGATCCAGCAGTGATGATCCAGATCCAGTGATGATGTTCCAGTGAAGATCCAAATCGAGTGATGATCCAGATCGAGTGATGATCCAGATCCAATGATGATATTCCAGTGATGATCCAGATCCGAAGATGAAGATGACTTGAAGATGTCGAGGACTTGATGATGATCCAGATGATACAGAGAAGAAGACTTGTGCTGATAACTTGTGTCGAGAGAATACCTTCCTAGTTAAGAGGGAGTGTTAATGTATTTGTAACTTCGGAATGTATTCATCTGTATATCCTATGTATTGTGCCCCGATGTTTTTATCGAGAGGTTCTATAATGTAAACAAGTCATGTCAAGTCATTGTGGGTAACCCTCCTATTGATCAAGGGTTAAAGTCCCCACAGTTCCGGGGCACTAGGGTTATTAGACTCTCCTAGAGAAGTCGGCCCTAGTAGGTTATTGTCAAGTCAGGAATTAGTATAAATAGAGAGTGAGTCTCTCTATTTATCACACACTCACTTACACTCAGTTGTAGCGCATAGCTGAGGAAGAAGAAGCTACTGGGGCTAGGAAGAAAGAGGCTACTGCTATCGAGAGATCATCTTACTGTTTTGGGGTTTTACTTTTGGTGTTGATTCTATCTCTGAGGAAGTTGCGGGGTTTTCTCCATTTATGGTTTCCCCGAGGAAAAACACTGTGTTCATTGTCTCTTGTGTTTGATTGCTGTGCTTGTTATTCTCTCAGTTAAAGATCCTAATATAATGCTAGCTTAATTTTAAAAATCTAACAAAAGGTGCAAGCGAGTACAATTTGCTTTGTACTCCAATTTGAATAGGACCCTAATGATGCCCAAAATGATCATCTATAACAATTGATTGAAAGCCAATTGCTTTTGTATTTTTTCCTTTCAAATACATGAAGAAGCACTAAGTGGAGCACTCTAGAAAATAAGGTGAGATAATAAAAGATTAGTCCAAAAACTTAAGGTTTTGACCAATCAACCACTACAATATGTAACAACCTCATCCAAATGTATGACAAGTCAAAACTAGCAACTCACTCACCAAAAGAAGTGGACAAAGAGAGGAATGTTCTCATCAAAACCAAGGTAAAGTGATGAATGCTCTAAGATAAGGTGCCACATGTGGCAAGAATGGTCCTCCAAAGTGCAACGTACCACATAGACAAGTCAAACCATGATGAAATATGCCTAAAATGATGGAGTGCTCCTCTAGAAAAATCATGCCAAGTGTTTCAAGGGTCCAATAGACAACAAAAACCCTAGAGTGCTCCTCTGGAAGATGTGCAACCAACTCCTTGATATGTGCCATGTCATTCAAGAGTGAAGAAAATTCATCTAAGTGCAAAATTCATGTGGCTACCTCATCCAAGTCATCAAGGAGAGTTGGCCCTCTCACATGTGCCAATGAGATGAAGAAGTATGTCTCCAAAGGCTCTCACATGTGCATTAAGAAGGGGTGCATCATCTAGGAGGGGACGTCAAGTCATCTATGATTCTATAGAGAATCAACCAAGTGCTAGACAATATAAGATATGACTTAGGAAAATACTCTCTAATATGCAAACATCAACATAAAAGGCTTTCTATTGCAATTCTTTGGTTATGTTGAAAGCCTAGATCCATAAAGTTCTTTCAATTCTCTTGGTTACTTTCCTTTAGATCTATCATTGAAGTAAATATCAAAAGTAGATCTAAGAAGTCTAGTTTCTAGTTTGCTTTCAAGATTTATTTTACGATCTAGATCTAGCTGCTTGTCTTTTTTTTTGCAAGTTTAAACTTTAAAGTTTTAAAAGGCTTAAAGAAGAATTTGTGCCTTCAATCTCTAATCTAGCACTTAGTGCTTTCTCATTTGCTTTCCTTCTCTTAAAGAAGTAAGCAAAGATCCTAAGAAGGAAAGCTTTCTAGCTTGCCTTGGTTAAATTTCGCATCTTTATTTTGTTTTTTAACTTAAATTTTTTGCAACTTTTTTGTAGTATTTTCCCAAACACTCTTACAATGTTTGAGAGCATTTTCTAATAAACTTGTTGGCTGTTTTTTTATCATTTGATGAACAAGTAGAGAGAAACGCTACCCGAAAACTGAAGTTTCAAGCGAACCAAAGACTCCCTACCTTCCTTATTCTTTCTATCCCCTTTCTCTCCATCCATCATCATAGAAAAAACTTGTAAATTTGTTGATCTCCATTATAAGGATCACGGATATGCAAAAAAGATTTATTTTACATTGTAACCTTTGAAATAAAGAGAGCGAGTGGGATGCCAAAGTGCCCACACCCAATCCCCATTCGGGGATCTGTGTTGTCTTATCTTTTGGGTTTGATTTGTTAGTTTAGTTGCTTTACCTTTTTCTTTTATCTTCCTTTATCACTTCAAGGAAAAAAATACTAACCCCACACATTCCCAAGTTACCCGAAAGCGGAAAGAGATTCGTGACAGGATTAATTAGAAAACAAGTTTCTTTTCTGTCTTTTTCTTTTAGCATTTTAAAATTAACTCGGTCGTGCTCTCCCGAGTATCTCGGAAGGGGGAAAGAGATTCTTAGCCGTGAGTGGTTTGCTAATAAACATCACATTTAGATTAAATAAAATAAACCAAGGCCTTGCTTCCCGTATGCTTTGAGTCGCTGCAACATTGTCTGATAAGTTTGGCTACTTCAGAAAGGAAGTTTGGTGATTAGATTAATAGGGAAATCCACACAAGTTGTTTTCCTAAGAATTTGGGAGGTCGCAGAGGGTGACTACCATAGAGGCAAGGGGCTACTCTAAGCAGGTTATGCCTCACCCCATTGGACATTTGGTAAAACTGCTCTAACGCTCAATTCAAGGGAACTTGGCTTGTTGGGCCAAACCCCAATTTACCCACTCCTTAATCAACTCATTAATAAATCTTAAAATTTACCAATGAGACACTGCAATACTTTCACCGAGACTACAACAACACCCCTTATACACAAGCACTTCATATTCATCGGCACTGGTCTATTCAATTTTATGATTAAATCAATCTTCATAACATGTCGTGAATGGTGTTTCATTTTGCTAAACCGTTGATTATAATTTATTTTGCACTGGTTTTTTGTTAAGAATTTAATCCATTTCATATTAACTCCTAGAATCAATCATTTCTTTTGTAAAGTAAAAACCTTAGCTTTTACTTTTTATAGGGACCACCCCCCTTGCTTCGTTAGGAGTTGGCCTAGATGGAGGAGCTGAGTATCAGGTGACAACACTTGGCTCTAGCTTGCCCCCAAGGTCGCACTCAGTGGCTTGAAGATTTCTGCCACGTGACCGGAGGTGCGAATTAAGCAGCAACATATCCCAATAACCTTAGAATTATCATGGTGCTATATAATTGATTCATATTTTCATGTTACACACCTAAAACTAAGGTCATTTCCTAAGTTTCTAAGCAACGTGAGGGTAATGAAATGAATGTGATGTTAGGGAAAGATGTTCGGGAATTAACTATCATAGAAATGTGTCTAAATACTAGGTCTACCTCTTAGCTTTCAAGACCTATGGATTGATAATTTTTCTTCCATATGTGTGCCTTGGAAGGGAATATTTTTTTTCTTGAGTTACCCTTTCTTTGCCCCATTTTTATGATTCTTATTTTTATTTTTATTATTATTAGTTTTTGCAAGTCCCTTTCTTTGGATTTGGCTTTGATAAGGTGGGACATATGATCATGGCTTTTGCAAGGGGGAAAAGCTCACATTTATCATTTAGCTCCATTTCCCTTGGAATACTTTAACTCTTTTGACTTTGACTTAGGCACCATACCTAGGAATAGTATATAGAGACCTTAGAACATGACAATAAGTTAATTTTGAAAGGTAGATATGATGGAAATAAGTGAATTGGCCAGCGAAATGACATGGGATGAAAAATGGCTAAGTAAAAAGTGGTGAATGACATGAAATGAGTGTCACACTTACTTAAATTCCTAGGGACACACCTAACTCACAAGGTCGTACACTTAATCTAATGAAGAATTATAACCACACCATGATGCATCCTTAGCTATGAAACAACAATCTTGGATACATGATCCATTATAGAGTAACACCATAGCCCCCCCTATGGTCATGTTCACACATAAGAAAGCATTTACCACAGGTGAAGTAGAGAGCATATGTCAACATTGGTGTCAACTGAATCTCCACATTTTCCTTCGGCACATATCATGGTGGTCTGAGCAAGCTGAAAATGTCTCTAGAAAATATCCATGGCCATACCATAAATCTTATCTGTGGGACTGCTGGATGTGATGGAAGATCACATAGGCAATGATCATCAAGTCACCCCTACATGTTGAGGGGTAACTTGGGGTTTCCCGAAGCGTCGTGGGGAGAAAAATTGCCAAGTCTTTGGAAAAGTTGGGGTTTCCCTAGTGTGAACCTCCGTTACTCTATTCAGTGCATTTACTCTGAGTTTTTTTGGCTAGAGGTATTGCCCTAAGGGTTGCAGATCTAGGGTTTTATTTGTTTAGATTTGTTTCTTTGTTTAGGGTTTCCTAAGGTCTAAACCCTCCATCAAGGGCTCACTTCAATCATTGATTACAAGTTTTTTGACTAGTGACAATCACGTACGAGTTGTTGAACCTTTTTTTTTTATCATCCCTTATTTCAGGGTTTGCTCTACCGTTGTTTTATTATTGATATTAAATTACTGGCTAAACTTTAAAGGGCACTTTTATAAGCCCAGCTTCACCCTATACCAACACTGCCTTTGGAGTTGCTTTTGTTCTATACTTTATTAAATAGGGTGTGTTTCTATTGATAGCCTTATCTATTGACTGTCTGGTACTAGTTTTTGATAGATATAGAGGCTGATGTAGGGACTGCTGGATGTGATGGAAGATCACATAGGCAATGATCATCAAATCACCCCTACATGTTGAGGGGTAACTTGGGGTTTCCCGAAGCGTCATGGGGAGAAAAATTGCCAAGTCTTTGGAAAAGTTGGGGTTTCCCTAGTGTGAACCTCCGTTACTCTATTCAGTGCATTTACTCTGAGTTTTTTTGGCTAGAGGTATTGCCCTAAGGGTTGCAGATCTAGGGTTTTATTTGTTTAGATTTGTTTCTTTGTTTAGGGTTTCCTAAGGTCTAAACCCTCCATCAAGGGCTCACTTCAATCACTGATTACAAGTATTTTGACTAGTGACAATCACGTACGAGTTGTTGAACCTTTTTCTTTTATCATCCCTTATTTCAGGGTTTGCTCTACCATTGTTTTATTATTGATAATTAAATCACTGGCTAAACTTTAAAGGGCACTTTTATAAGCCCAACTTCACCCTATACCAGCACTGCCTTTGGAGTTGCTTTTGTTCTATACTTTATTAAATAGGGTGTGTTTCTATTGATAGCCTTATCTATCGACTGTCTGGTACTAGTTTTGACAGATATAGAGGTTGATGTAGGCCTAATTTTGTGCTATTTATAGAGTATCCTTGAAGAGGTTGAATTTCCATGGTGATTTTATAGCCTAGATTAGGGCATCTTATTTAAGGGACGAAGGCTATTTAAGCTTGTTTTATGCATCTACTTTCATAGGATTGAAGTGCACTACATTAGGGTTTCCTGCTGTTTTATTTCGGGAATTTTTCCAGCAGCAAATCTAAGATTTTTATTGGTCGCATCATTGTTGTTTTGTGACCATAGAACCGACACTTCAGACCATCCTCCTTACTTTCAACAATTGATCTGAGGTTGTTTCACTAGTGGCAATTAAGTTTTTGTGACTATGAAACCAAGACTTTTGATCACTTTTCTTTGCAACTGATCCAAAGATTGTTGTCCAGTGGGATTTCCCTAAGCGATGTAGAATTAGTGTTTTTGGATCATCCATTTTCTAAGGTTTAAAACCTTTCTTTAGATCAATTTTTTCTTGGGTCTTTTAGCAGATCTTTTGAAGACTTTAAGGAGGATTCCTCTATGCTATTCATGGACTAGATGGACTCTTTTTACAGTGCACATCTAATGGTGTACTTTGAATATTGGGCCTTAAATGTTCTAGGTTGTGATGATATGATTATCGATCTTATCTCAATTGGAGACATTCTTTATGTTCCATGAGTTGGTGGTTTTACAATGGATGCTTTGCTTTATTGTGATGCAAGGTATGATTCTCAACCATTTGTTCATAGTGGCATTTGTAGGCCTATGACCACTCATTCTCTAGGAGGGTGCTACGTACCTCACCTTCTTTGATGGATTTTCTAGTCATAGGATTGAACAATCTATCCCACTAATTTTTATCGATGATTCTGTTATCACAAATATTGTACATGCCCCGTGAGGTGATCTTATGCAAGACGACAGAGGAAAGGCAACTAAAGTTGTTCCTACGGTATCTAGGACTTCCGAAAGAACTCGGTTGTCACACCAGTCAAGAATACCGGCACTTTGGACTCAGTGAAACACTAGGCCCAGGGAGCGTCCCTAAGACCAAGAAACCCTAATATTATGGATACGGAATAGACAAGTGAGGGAAACTTGGTTGTATCTCCTAGTTAACTGATTAATTGTAATTTGAAGTGAAAACTGAGAGATTTGGAGCATCTAGGAAAAAGCCCTAAATTTGCCCTAGGGTTTATGCAGGAAAATTGGGATCTAGGGCAAATAGGTGAAATTAAACACAGATGAACACTCAAAATGATTGTTGGGTGCAAGATTAGGCGATTGGAGAAGAAACCAACAATACCCACTTTGTGGTTTGCTGAAAAGACTACTTTTCCCCAGGGGCGTTTTTCCCTAATAGCTGGCCAGTGCTTTAGATGGGTAAATGGAGTCCGATCAAGCCGCAACTTTAGATCTGGGGGTTTGATGTTAAAATAAAAGTGGGTTTTTAATTTCGTAGCTCGCCGCAAGCTAGAACTTATGGATCTAAGAAACGAGGGTTTTAACTTTTATGGAATGATGAGCGATGCGTGTGCAGAAAATAAAAGAAGAGAAACTCACTTGGGAGACATACCTGGAATCTGTAGATGGATCAGGAAATGATGAAGAATGCCGATCTCCTATCAAAATGAACTTCCCCGAGCTAGATCTTGGTGTAGCTATGTCCTAGTAAATCACCCTTGCGCCCCCTTCAACCTGCCAGATCAGAGAAACATCAACTGATCAGTCAAATGAATGGGATCTGCAAAATACAGAATGGAAAAGAGAGTAAAAGATCATAAAGACAAAAATACTTCCTGAACCGAACACCTCGGAGCCAGGACGAAGGTGAGCTTCCCCACACAGTCACCCTCTCTCTCTTAGCGCGCCTCCTTCTCTTGCAGATGAAATGGGCAAAGAAAAAAAGTGCAAGATCTATCCTGAATGAAACTCGGTATGGAAGAACAACAGTGCCAGTCATCAAATCAGAACATCCACAAGATACACAGACCAATAACCCCAAGTAAAAAATCTCTTTATTGATATTCCGGTGCCAAAGCTCCCTAAATTACAATGGGGGGTCACCTCTCTTAAATAGTTTGAGAGAGACACAAATCATAACTAACTTTATCATCCAACGATTGAGATTAGAAGATCATCGACAGTGGAGATCAATACATAACTTATTCACATGGATCAAGCGATTGAGTCAACCAAAGGGGGCGCACTTTGCTGAAGGCCACCTATCCTAAGTCAAAGTCAAAATATAACATATGTGTGATACATCAATACACTGAGGGGGTCACTTAGGGGCTTAATTCACCCTAAGCCCCTTTACAACTTCAAATCATAAGATATAATCATGAAATACATCAATGGCCAATTAGAGGGAGCGCCCCTTGGGGTTTTTTCCTCATTGGCTGAGCCATAACAAAATAATCTAGACATCTGTTGACTGAAGGCTGCTGAAGGACTGTCCGAGATGCTGAAAAACACCTTCTGTCAAAGTTCCACACCATTTCCTTGACCCAGGAGGCCAAATTGATATTTTCAGTGAATTTCTAATTCATTTTCTGCTGGTACAATCCCTGAAAACTAATAAATCCATCATAACTCACTCCAGGCTAAGAACTAGGGAAAACAGACTGCTCTGGATGATCTGGAGACATAGAAGAATGGTATAAGTGACTACTCATACCCCCTAGAACGTTGCTCTGCTCTAGGAGAGCCAAACATACTGCCACCTAAATAAAAAATAGGTCATCTGGCCAATAATTAAGTGATAATAATCACTTTTCTGGAGAACCAGGACCAAACCCTGAAAACTGAGAATACAATATTGGTCCTGGGCATGTTTCGGATAAGTATAGACCATGTTGCATTTTTGAGTCACTGCCTTGGGAAACGTGATTGACTCGGTCAACTAAGTTGACCCAGTCAAAGTACCCAAAATCAAGGTGAGATACTGTACTAGTATGATCCTGCAACATTCCAAGGTAAGCCATGCTCCAATGGTGTATATCAGAACCCAACTTAAATCAGTTATTCATAATCATAGTGACCAAACATAATAATAATAATAAAATGTACCTTTGCTTTTGAAAGATCTTAGAGTCTTCTCGAATTCTGCTTGCTCATGCCATACTTACAAGGTGTAACGAATTATGCTATAGATGGGTGGTGATGGAAGATCTAGATTAAGGCAATGGACATGACTTTGACTGACTTTGACTGACTTTGACTTAGTGATCTATCCGACTGACAACTAATAAACTCTACCAAGGTGACACATGTATGACAGATAGCAATAGGGGATGGAGGTGTCTCATAGATGGGTGAAGTATTTGGGTATGCTTCCCTTCAGACTCTAGCAAGTTTTCCTTTGCAACTTTATTGCAAATATAGGTCAACCTTCAAAGGTAGGTGCCCTGGATGCATTCTGGGCTCTAGTACTGACAAAGACCCAGTCTTTCATGACTAGTCTCACCCTGTGGCACTATGGGGACCATTGAGCCAAACACCATACAAAGGGTGAGTGCTCATCCTTTGACCATTTACCTTTCAATGAATCTCACAATTTCATAAGATGGTAGCCAACCTACAAGAGCAGGTGCCCTGGAAAGCCTTTTGGGATCCAGTAAATGACTACGCTAACCGTTCCCCGTGAGCAGTCCATAGCCTCGACGGGTTTGCCTTTCCCTGATGCCCCTATAGAGGGCAAATCGAGCCTTACATTATACAAGGAATGGGTGCTCAATCTCTTGGCCACTGACTACCTTTTTTCAATATTTTATATTCTTGCATCCTTTAGATATAACTTTTATGCGTTTCGATGCTTTAGTGTTTAAACAACACTGTTATGGTGGAGCACTTGTTTTGAGGACTTAAGGATGACAACCCTGTGCACCTAGCCACACTGGCCAAGACACATACTTCATAGCTCAACACACATAACAACATGGATTCTGTCACACATAGTAGTCAGAATGGGGAAAGGTCATCAATCTCACACGTCTCTATCAGTCATAGTCATGGACGGATAGAGATGTAATGGAACCAACCTAGCACTAAGGGTTACATTTGTTTGAGAATGGCATGGGCAACAGTCTTTACATTGGATTCCTTGATCAATCATAACAAAGGGTAGAGAAATAAAGTACATATAGCATAGGTTACTATGATCATCCTAACATGACAAGTACATATATCTGAGATATATGACAGAGCAATAACCAAACCAAGGAAATATACCTGATCTCACCATGTATACCTGTCTCCCACTGATAAGCCCCTGGCTATGTGTACCAACTCCTGATCTGCTGCTCTGCTAAAATGAACTAGATCATTACCAAAATAATCTCAATGGACTCCTCGGTCTTAGTCCTGGCAAGGAAAAAATTAAGAACAAGACTCTGACGTGAAATGAAGCTGTATAGAGTCATGCTGATACCCCATGCAAAAGTAGCCCAAAATAGAAAGAGATAGATTTGCATGCTGCATCATGGAAGCCTGGCTGAAAAAAATGTATATGTGATAACATCTGGCTCCAGCTGGGACAAGCGCTCTAATGAAGAGAGTGCTTAAGAACCTCAAAAATCTCTAGTCTCTAGCACCGTCAACTTCTAAGTCCAACACATCTTAGCGCATCCAGCATTTTGCTTCCTCTCCAAATTTCTACCTATGGTCTACACACATGGAAACAAGAACAACCAAAGCAACATGTATGGGGAAAATATATGCGTAAAATAGAATGATAGGAAATAAATGCTGAAATGTAAAATCTAATCTAGTCAATTCAAATGCAGAACAAAAAAAGTACCGAAAATGGAAGATTCATGCAACAATTAGATAGAAAACAAACTCAAACTACTGCTCAAACGAGCTTATTTTATCCTACCTACACTAACTGATGGTGAAAAGATGATGTCCTAAGTCATGCCAGGGACATAGTCCCTTAGATGAACCTGATGCACAGAAGTCTGGAAGGTGCGACCATCTTCAGTAGACAAGAGATACATGTTCCTTTCAAATCGTTCTACTGTTAATGGTCCCATCCACAAGTCTCCTGGCTGTCTTGAGATGCAATTAAAGGCACAATTCTCAACAATTATTTTATCACCATAAGAATACTTACGTCGGTTGACAGATGAAGAGATGATTGGAATATCATGGGTAGGTATAATGGAGGCATCAAAATTGCCTCTGGTACGGGGTAAAGGCATCGTCCTACTTCTTTCAGGTATAGCGCTTACACGTGGAGGACCCCTGTCTATAGGAAGTGCAATTCTTCCAATCAGAATTTCTCTTATCTCTCTTCTCGGATGACTAGGTTGGCTTTCAACGTTCTCTGGGTGTGTTGAGATCACTTCTTTAACTATTTCCCCTATAGTTCAAAAATCTCTAAACACTTCGCCCAAATTAGCTTCGATGGGGGACACAGTTTCAAAATGATTCACTGTTTTGCTAGATCCCTTCCCATAAGGCATAAGCATTTTTCTTTTTCTGGAGGCTTCGGATGAGTTCCTTTCAACCACCTCTTATAGAGATGTTGAGGGCAAGATAGGAATGTGAGATGTATCAGATTGTTCATTTATAGGACTCTCAGGAGGTAACAAGAAACGTGGATAATGAGAATTTGACGGGTAACAGAAATTATTCATATTTCCCCTCTGGTCAAGAGGCTCATGTTGATTAATTGATCTGGATTGGTTATCATAATTATGAGCTGAATTTTCATTTTCAATCATGGGAGAAGGATTGGTAGCTTGAAAAGTGAGCAGATTGTTTAGGGAAAATTCCTCCCCAAAAGCATCATTTATTAGTACATCTTCTTCCCAGATTCGATTAACCAGATTTGTCATTTCATGTCTTATGTCATTTCTCAGCTCCTACCTAATTTCTTGAATAGGGCGATGAACTCTTCTTGTTGAATTATTAGGAACATTATTTTTTACCAAGCCGGTCTCACTATGAAAAGTTTGTTCGATAGCTTCAATAGATAAATCTCTACAGGTTTCAGGAGAACGATCTGCATTACTATCCATGATTTCCCCAATCAATTGTTGATGAATAAGTTCTTGTCTAAACCTAATATCATCCTCATCCTCAGAATCAGAGCTTCCTACTCCCATGAAGAAAATAGGCGTATAATCGTCTTCCTCTCTCGCTATGTTTATTCTTTCAATACCCAAGGTATCCTTTCCATACATATTTTTTAATCCATCCTCGTAGGTTTCAAGATATCCATCAATAAAAGGTTCCCTACAGATTCTTATCAAATTCCCATCGGAGTTGGGTAAGCAAGCGTACGATAGGTCCATCATCAAGTAACCACCTAAACTAGCATCCCATTTCCTAGATAGCAACATACCATACACGGGAGGAAGGTCAATCACCACTACGTCCATCATGGTATTTAGATCAAGGCAAGCAAATAAGTCGGCTTTTAGATTTTTTATCAAGCCATATGCTTTGACACTCTTGGAATCAATTCCACAAATATTTCCATGAGGGCGAGTGATTTCTAATCCCATTTCTTTCATGATGCTTAGGGGCATAACATTCATAGCAGCTCTAGAGTCTAACATGCAATTATGGAGCAAAAGGTTGTTGATTTGTAATGTGAGATAGAACGGAGGATGTCCTCCACTCTTCCTCTCATAGACAGCAGTATGAATTTGGATGGGAGGATCTACCTCTACCTCTCGGCCTCTAATGCTCTGGATGTGTCAAGACTCATAAATAGTGTCAGGGGCATTAACTACTAGTATGTTATCAAAGAATTGTTGAACTTGATCTTTAACAGAGGGTAACTTTACTAGTTCACCAAGAGAAACATTTTGCACAACCTTGTGCAATTCGTGTTCTATGTCTATCCCTAGGTCATGGTCACAAAGATCCTGTTCGTCCCATTCTTCTTCCTTTACAACTTTATGCTTATCCAGGAAAGGCGTTGTGTCTTGATCTTTACTTCTGCGTTGGTACACTTGGGTAGTGGGTTGCGTTGTCGTGCATACTGACTCTTCCTCTTCTTCCCAATCTCCGTCTTCTAGTAAGACTCGTCCAAAATCTTCCTCTTCAATGAAATCTTCTATCAAATCCACCCTGATCTTTTCGGCTCCTGGATCCTGCCCACCTGAGCTCCTTCACCCCTGCGCAGGACCACATGACCGAAACTGGAGCAGGAACTCTTCCATGCTTCAGCCTGGCTCGACCTGTTATCTCTACTTCTATATACTTCACTGCTTAATTGTATTTCCTTTTGCTTTATAGGGAGAATGTTTGATCCTCCCACATGCATAAACTATCATTGTAACCGACAATCCCCTTGACCTACTTTGTGGTCATTAGTGGATATTAATAAAATTATCTTATCTTATCTACCAAATTCATAGCTTGATCCTCATATTCGAAGCTCTCGGGACCTTCCTCAGGTTCCTCACATATGTTCACATTTCTGCCCTCAGATGGCTCGTTTCCTCTAGGGTTTTGTCAATTTTCATCTACGGGACCCCTTTGGTTGTTCCAGTATGGTTTGGGGTCGTAGGCATTTCTGTTTCTTTCTTAATCCCTAGTTCGTGCTATGTCCTTTGTGAACAAATTAAGGTTTTTCATCATTTTATAGATTGCCTCTATCATGGGTTTCTCTTCTGTAACAGGTTCCTTGGCTCTCCTAGGCTTTGGATCACTACGGGAAGATGAAGGAGCATACACGTCTAAAAAGTTCTTCTTTCCCATAGATGCTATGTTAGCTTCTGCTTTCTTTGCCCAGGTCTGAGCAGTCTTAAGGTCATTTGGGCTCTTCTCTTTAAGATTTACACTGAACGATCCTTCAAAGGCGTTTAAATAAAGTATTAAAATAGCCTGAGCGGTTGGTCGTAGATCTTGAGGAACGTTTGAGACAAGCTTATCAAATCTTATATTGTTTTCGTGAATAGTCTCATTTTCTTTCTTTTTTACCTCAAATAACTGATTTAGGAGGAACCTATTGTCTGGCTTAGATGAACAATCTTCTATAAGTTTTTCGGTAAAGGTATCATAACCATCTATAGATCCTGGATGCAGTATGTCAAACTAGCTTCTGGCATCTCCTTCTAAGGATGTTTTAAGGGAAACCATATAAATGTCTTCAACTTTTGCCCCATAAGCATCCATGTAGTTCCATACTGATTCAATGTGGTCTTCAATGGAAATTGCTGACGAGCCACTAAATCTTAGAAGCTTATCAAAGTACTTCTCAGGTAAATCATGAGGAGCACCATGAATCATTGAAAAATCGAAAGGAGAAGGCCTAGCTCGGCTTCCAAACTGCCTAGGTCTCACGGGAGGATTGATTTGAGCCATTGGAGAGTTCGCTCTGGGAGGACTACTCGGAGGAGTGGAAGGGTTCGAGCTGTTCGTTGGGGAATTGGGTTGAGTAGGATCGGGACTTGATTGAAAATCTTTAGGAGAGTTATTTAAGATTTGCCGAGGTGAGTTAAGCACCCTCCAATAAAATCTCAAGGATTGATCTTTAATATTTTTATTGTGATTTCAAATGTACGTTAATGAATTTTTAGGAATGTTTCGACTTCGAAGGTTATACTCGTGGGTAGGTCCCTCAGGGGAGTCGCCAGGTGAACGAACGGCCGTGTTCACCAAAATGAATTGTCGTGAGAGAGATAGAAATAATATAGTGACCATTTTAAGTTAAGTATTTGAAATACGATCATTGGGTTTAAGGCCAGATGTGATATGAATGATTGCAAAGGTACACACATTCATAGACATCGGAGGTATTAAAAACGAACCAAGGTAAGCCTCTACCTCGTTGACAACGGCGCCAAAAATGTTATCACAAATCTTGTAGATGCCTCGTGAGGTGATCCTATTCAAGACGACAGAGGAAAGGCAACTAAAGTTGTGACCTCCGGTATTCAGGACTTCCGAAAGAACTCGGTTGTCACACCAGTCAAGGATACCGACACTTTGTACTCAGTGGAACACTAGGCCCAGGGGGCGTCCCTAAAACCAAGAAACCCTAAGATTATGGATACGAAATAGACAAGTGAGGGAAACTTGGTTGTATCTCCTAGTTAACTGATTAATTGTAATTTGAAGCGAAAACTGAGAGATTTGGAGCATCCAGGAAAAAGCCCCAAATTTGCCCTAGGGTTTATGTAGGAAAATTGGGATCTAGGGCAAATTGGAGAATTTAAGCACAGATGGACACTCAGAATGATTGTTGGGTGCAAGATTAGGCGATTGGTGAAGAAACCAACAATAGCCACTTTGCGGTTAGTTGAAAAGACTACTTTCCCCCAAGGGGTGTTTTTCCCTAATAGCTAGCCAATGCTTTAGATGGGTAAATGGAGTCCGATCAAGCCGAAACTTTAGATCTGGGGGTTTGATGTTAAAATAAAAGTGGGTTTTTAATTTTGTAGCTCGCCGCAAGCTAGATCTTATGGATCTATGAAACGAGGGTTTTAACTTTTATGGAATGATGAGCAATGCATGTGCAGAAAATAAAAGAAGAGAAACTCACCTGGGAGACATACCTGGAATCTGTAGATGGATCAGGAAATGATGAAGAATGCCGATCTCCATCAAAATGAACTCCCCCGAGCTAGATCTTGGTGTAGCTATGTCCTGGTCAATCACCCTTGCGCCCCCTTCAACCTGCTAGATCAGAGAAACATCAACTGATCAGTCAAACGAATGGGAGCTACAAAATACAGAATGGAAAAGAGATTAAAAGATCATAAAGACAAAAAAACTCCCTGAACCGAACACCCTAGAGCCGGGACGAAGGTGAGCTTCCCCACAAAGTCGGCCTCTCTCTCCTAGCACGCCTCCTTCTCTTGCAGATGAAATGGTCAAAGAAAAAAAGTGCAAGATCGATCCCAAATGAAACTCGGTATGGAAGAACAACAGTGGCAGTCATCAAATCAGAACTTCCACAAGATACACAGACCAATAATCCCAAGCAAAAAATCTCTTTATTGATATTTCGGTGCCAAAGCTCCCTGAATTACAATGGGGGGTCACCTCTCTTAAATAGTTTGAGAGAGACACAAATCATAACTAACTTTATCATCCAATGATTGAGATTAGAAGATCATCAACGGTGGAGATCAATACATAACTTATTCACATGGATCAAGCGATTGAGTCAACCAAAGGGGGCGCACTTTGCTCAAGGTCGCCTATTCTAAGTCAAACTCAAAATATAACATATGTGTGATACATCAATACATTGAGGGGGGTCACTTAGGGGCTTAATTCACCCTAAGCCCCTTTACAACTTCAAATCATAAGATATAATCATGAAATACGTCAATGGCCAATTAGAGGGGGTTCCCCTTGGGGTTTTTTTCCTCATTGGCTGAGCCATAACTAAATAATCTGGACATTTGTTGACTGAAGGCTGCTGAAGGACTGTCCGAGATGTTGAAAAACACCGTCTGTCAAAGTTCCACACCATTTCCTTGACCCAGGAGGCCATATCGATATTTTCAGTGAATTTCTAATTCATTTTCTGCTGGTACAATCCCTGAAAACTGATAAATCCATCATAACTCACTCCAAGCTAAGGATTGGGGCAAACAGACTGCTCTGGATGATCTGGAGACATAGAAGAATGGTATAAGTGACTACTCATACCCCCTGGAACGTTGCTCTGCTCCAGGAGAGCCAAACACACTGCCATCTAAATAAAAAATAGGTCATCTGGCCAATAATTAAGTGATAATAATCACTTTTCTGGAGAACCAGGGCCAAACCTTGAAAACTGAGAATACAGTATTGGTCCTGGGCATGTTTCGGATAAATATAGACCACGTTGCATTTTTGAGTCACTGCCTTGGGAAACATGACTGACTCGGTCAACTGAGTCGACCCGGTCGAAGTACCCAAAATCAAGGTGAGATACTGTACTAGTATGATCCTGCAACATTCCAAGGTAAGCCATGCTCCAATGGTGTATATCAGAACCCAACTTAAATCAGTTATTCATAATCATAATGACCAGACATAATAATAATAATAAAATGTACCTTTGCTTCTGAAAGATCTTAGAGTCTTTTGGAATTCTGCTTGCTCATGCCATACTTACAAGGTGTAAAGAATTATGCTATAGATGGGTGGTGATGGAAGATCTAGGTTAAGGCAAGGGACATGACTTTGACTGACTTTGACTTAGTGATCTATCCGAATGACAACTAATAAACTCTAACAAGGTGACACATGTATACAGTATGACAAATATCAATAGGGATGGAGGTGTCTCACAGATGGGTGAAGTATTTGGGTATGCTTCCCTTTAGACTCTAGCAAGTTTTCCTTTGCAACTTTATTGCAAATATAGGTCAACCTTCAAAGGCAGGTGCCCTGGATGCCTTCTGGGCTCCAGTACTGACAAAGACCTAGACTTTTCATGACTAGTCTCACCTTGTGGCCCTATGGGGACCATTGAGCCGAACACCATACAAAGGGTGAGTGCTCATCCTTTGACCATTAACCTTTCAATGACTTTCACAATTTCATAAGATGGTAGCCAACGTACAAGACCAGGTTCCCTGGAAAGCCTTCTGGGCTCCAGTAAATGACTAGGCTACCCGCTACTCGCAAGCAGTCCATAGCCCCGACAGGTTCGCTTTCCCTGATGCCCCTATAGAGGGAAAATCGAGCCTTACATTATGGAAGGAATGGGTGCTCAATCTCTTGGCCACTGACTACCTTTTTTCAATATTTTATATACTTGCATTTTTTAGATATAGCTTTTATGCGTTCCGATGCTTTAG
Organism: Pseudotsuga menziesii; assembly: GCA_001517045.1. NCBI lineage: Eukaryota > Viridiplantae > Streptophyta > Pinopsida > Pinales > Pinaceae > Pseudotsuga > Pseudotsuga menziesii. Next base: position 125,686 of record LPNX010398589.1, read on the forward strand.
TGTTGAAACAACACTGTTATGGTGGAGCACTTATTTTGAGGACGTAAGGATGACAACCCTGTGCACCTAGCCACAATGGCCAAGACACATACTTCATAGCCCGAGACACATAACAACAAGGAGTCTGCCACACATAATAGTCAGAATGGGGAAAGGTCTTCAATCTCACATGTCTCTATTAGTCATAGTCATGGGTTAAAAACAAATATGGATGAACTGGATAGATGGATAGAGATGTAATGGAACCAACCTAGCACTAAGGGTTACATTTGTTTGAGCATGGCATGGGCAACAATCTTCACATTGGATTCCTTGATCAGTCATTACAAAGGGTAGAGCAATAAAGTACATATAGCATAGGTCATCATGATCATCCTAACATGACAAGTACAGATATCTGAGATACATGATAGAGCAATAACCAAACCAAGGAAATATACCTGATCTCACCATGTATACCTGTCTCCCACTGATAAGCCCCTGGCTGTGTGTACCAACTCCTGATTTGCTGCTCTGCTGAAATGAACTAGATCATTACCAAAATCATCTCAATGGACTCCTAGGTCTCAGTCTTGGCAAGGAAAAAATCAAGAACAAGGCTCTGACGTGAAATGAAGCTGTATAGATCCATGCTGATACCCCATGTAAAAGTAGCCTGAAATAGAAAGAGATAGGTCTGCATGCTGCATCATGGAAGCCTAGCTGAAAGAAATGTATATGTGATAACAGATTCTTTCATGGATGAATGATTGAAAATGGATCTAGATAGGTAACATATGAATTTATTGATGCTCTATATGGAATAGATTAGAATTTGGGACATCTTAGAGATTATGTTTATTTTGTCAAATTTGGGCCATTAACTTTCGACGCATTTTCAAGAATTTGAATAATGTTTTTTGGGCATTGTGCCAGATGGGGATTGTTGTATGCTTTCCATATCCATGTTGATAATTGTTCTTCTCATTGAGATATTTCCAACAAGCTATTATTCACCTGAAATGGAGGTCATAAGCAAACGTTATGGCCTTGACAAGGTATTGGTCCAAATATTTCCATGTTCAAGTGGCGGCCACTTCAACTCACCATAAGTTGAGTATGGGGAGTTAGTAACATGTGGGAATCCACTACAGATTTATAGAAGCATCATGGACGTTCCAATAGGGTTTCAAAACCATAAACTTAACCCTGATTCTAGCTATCAAAAACTTAGCAGGAGGGAAAAGGGTTCCCCTTTTTTACTAGTTGCCAACTGTTCCATAATATGAGCATGAGTGTGTAGGAGATGCTCTAAGAGCATAGAGACATAAGCATATTGTAGAGGACTATAGAAGACCATAGTGCCTTATAGCATCATACTAAACTTGGAAATCTTTGTAATTTACATTGGAATCTCCATAATATAAGAAGATAGAAGGCACAATCCTTCATTGAATGTTATTTTTCCCATATGAGTTTCTAGGGTAAATATATGTGTTCCATTGTGTCTGTTTTTGCTATTATAGTCTATTTCATATGTCGCAATAGTTAAGGAATTTGAATGGTGTGTTTTTATTTCTACGAAAGTGTAAAAATACTAAAAGATAGTTGTTGATTCAAAATGGATCATTTTATATAATTTGTCATTTATTTTGGTACTTTTTGGGTGGAAAAATAAGTGGTATTAGCTTGTAGGGCCCATTTTAAGGGCAGGTCCCACTTTGGTGATTTGGGGTCTAGAACCTTCAAAAACTATTTGAGGCATTGAATGACCACTTTTGGGGTCAAAACTTTGCAAGCATTGCTCCCAGCCTCTTGATGTTATTCTACACATTCAATTTCAAACGATGCAAAAATCACCTCAATTGGAGTTCATATTCAAATGTTATGCCTCCTGCAAGTTGACCTAACCTATTGACCACCATGGTATTGAGTGAATGCCACAACATCTTCCATTAGTCACACATGTGGAACTAGCCAACTATGGATTTTCAAGAACATTCTAGAGGATCCAAAACCCTAACATTAATTAGGGTTGAGGCATGCAAAATCCCCAACCCTAACCCTAGACATCTATTAGGCTATGTTAAATATTGTGCCGATCCTAGGAAAAAAATGGAGTTCCATTCAATTTGTATTGTTATAATTCCATAGTTGGGCAAAGCATTTGTGAGTGGAAGTTTGAAGCATAACACAAGAAGTAGATGATCCTATAGCAGCCATACTAGCTACAATCTCTATGGCAACAACATAGTGAGTGCCCCTTTCTTTGTATTTGCATTTCATAATTGAGAAAAAAGGGAAAAGCATAGGCCCGACCTTTCCACTGAGTTTTTCTTGTATTGGGTTTCCCAGGGTACATCTTGTGTTCATTATGTGGATGGTGTATTATTCAATTGTTTCTTTCATTTTAGTTTTTGTTTATTTCAGCATTAAGATAGTACATTAAGTCTACAATTTGAAGTAAAACACTCCATAATAAGCATTTGCAGAATATTTGAAGTTATGTTATGAAGAATTGTTTCTAGTGGATTATCCATGGCAGTTTACAGATCAATTGCATAGTTGAGCAAAAGTCCATTATAGTGATTTTATGTTTAGATCTGTTTTATTGAGCTGACCATTGGAATATCCAAGGCAGTTTATGGATTAATAACTCTCAACCTATTATAGTGGATCTCTTATTTCTATATTACGATGCTAGTCCTTTTTGGATGTACAATAATTGACAACTCCATTTTCAGGGATAATTAGAGCTACTCTTTGTACCTTCAGCAAATTAACATGTTTAATGGATTTTCCTTCTATACCTTTACAAGAGGCCACCTTCACCAGGTCATGGAATTGTGTTGGTTTGGGAAATATGGTGTTTAGGGGGGATTATATCTTCGGTATGTTAATTTTACACTTACTCTTATCACAAGAGCTGAGCTTATCTCTGATATACTACTCTCTAGATTCCTAGATGCATACATAAATAATAAATTTTAGATCTGATCTATAAGCAGCAATAATAAACTCATTAACTATTGAACATGTGCAGCGGAACTGGAAATCAAACACACATAAACATAATGATTTACCCTGGAAACCCCAATGGGGAAAACCAACATTTGTGGGCTTTCTATAATCTGAGCCAAAGAAATTATGGAAATGATTAAAATTAGCTTTATCATATAAACAGTAGAACCTGGTGCCTTGGAAGGCGTGCGATCTTTGGGAGGAACCCTCAATATTCAACAACTCCAACTATCCCTAAAGGAATATGCCCCTCTCTGGAACGTGTGACCAATCTGACAACTGTGCCCTCTGTTCTACTCTAATCTTTGATGGAATCAAGTTTGGATCTTTCTCCAGGGAAGTGCACCCCCTCTCAGTCTTTGAAAGGTGTGCCCCACTCTTATTCTGCCCTCTCAACTATTGAAGAATGTGCCCTTCTGACTGCCTCTCTGTCTACTCAATAGAAATGCTCTCTGACTATCACATAGTCTCTAAATGATCAAGGCGCCCTCTCCTCAATCTCTGAAGAATATGCGTTACTGCTCTCAGCTCTCTTAGCGTGAAGAATGCACCCCTCTCTTCTCAAGAATGTGCCCTCTCTCTCATGCACTGATTCACCCTCTTCATGCAAATCAGTCACCCTCCTGTAGCCTCTCGCTATATGCATTTGAATCACACAAGTGTATCCTGTCTTTTAACATGTGCAACCTTTTAATAACTCACTAGTGAAATTAGGGTGAAAATACCTAATTTCACTTTCATGCAAAATTACACTTCCGCATTAAAAAATTGCACACCTGCATTAAAAATGCATGCATGCACATCTCACATGCAACTGGGTAAAAGACTCAGAACTCTATGCATGCTTCCACAACTAAAGCCATGCCCACTGGTAGTGTGTTTCTCACACCCTACATCCATGCCTACTCTGCTAATGTTCCTTCATGCTAGGCATGACTGCATGAAGGAAATCCCAAGATACAAATCTCAACACGACATATTGTCCATATTCAACATTAAGAGGGGATGTTGTGATGTAATGCCTTCTCTTTGGAGTTTGAGGCCTAATGTTTAGATTAAGTGGGGATGTTGAGAAGAGAGCTGAAGCTTGACTCTATTTGGAGTTAGATATCCATAACTCCACTCACTTTTGTATCTTCACCAAGGTCAACCTATATTCAAGTTGGGTATCTATAAATCCACTCTTTCATTTGTATTCATTATTCCTCTCCATGGCCTGCTCCTCAACTTAAGGTGGATATTGAGATGATGGTGTAAGCTTTACTTGAGGCCATGGTTGACTTCGATTTGTAATCATTGTTATTTTGTATTATAGTGTTTCTAGATTTGGATAAAGCTGACCTAATCAACACTCATTTATCATATTCCTAGGTGATTAAGGTTGACCTAGTCAACATAGTGGGCCATAACATCCCTTGGAAAAAGTGCCCTACCTCTTGAGTTGTGTATAAATATACAACTTACCTCTCATTTGTAAGTTTGTAACATCATCTCGATCATATTGATCTCTTATACAAGTGATTCATTCTTTGGCCTGCAACCACCATATCAGTGCTGTGCTCTCTTTTAATGGTTATGGCTATGGCTCTCTCTCTCTCTCTCTCTCACACACACACACACACTTGTGCTCTTTTGTTTTGCATTATGCGTGTCTGAAATGATTGGAACTCTAGATCACTACATGGACAACATTTTTAGCTTCTAACTTATACAAGTCTGCAGCTTATGATTTGTTGGACCCTCATGATGAGCAAATATTTGATGCTTCCTGAACTTTGAAGACATCTCTTTTTTTATTTGTTTAAATTTTATATTATATGAGAGAATAGTTTTAGCTTCCAGTGCATTTCCTTTTCTCCTGTTTTGAAATACACAGTTTGCCAGAGCACGTTTGTATACAAACTTTGATGTGTTGAATGCCAATTTGGAACTTAAAAATGAGACCTAAGTTCTGGTTCAGTTTTATACGCTGTTGTTAATAAAAAAATGCATTGTTTGCTAGCTTGGTGAATTTGGCATTTGAGAGGACTTAATTCCCTTGATTCCTACAAAGTAATCAAACCTTTTTTTAAAGGATTTCTGAATATATGGCTTTACTAGGATTTTCAATTGGTTGTAGCTTGAGTGGTTGTGAGGAAGTTGTTATGTTCTCCACCTGGGTTCAAATCTCACTTTGTGACATGTTTTCTCTTAGTGATCCGATTGTTGATGAATCATGAGCTATATATGATCTAGTTATAAGTTGTTGACCTGGTCTTGTTTTATGAAGAATCTAGTGTTTACCTTGGGTACCATCCTCTGAATGAGGGGAAGTTCCCAATAGGTTTTCCCTAAGATATGTTGCATAGAAACAAATGGCTGTACTGGACATATAAACTTTCAATGACCAATATTGTGCAATTATTACTTTTCTATATGAAATCCTTTCCTGTAAGACATGCAGTTTCTACAGTACAAACGGGGAAAGGACTTCGTTATTCCATCGATAGTTTGACAACTGTTGGCTTGCATATTGTGCACTGCTTTCAAACTTTGAAGTTCCTGGACTCAAGTAATTGGTATTTTGTCAAATAAAAACTACTCTAAACAACGACACAGACATTGTTAATAAGCTACAAATTTGAACTATCAAATTTATAAAAGTCAACCTGTAGTCTAAATTCTGGATACAAAGAAGAGTATTTCAATTCTTTCATTGTCTTAAGTTGTCTGGTAATGATGGATGTTCATTCTAGATTATATGGTGTAATAATCTATCCAATAAATTTTTGAAAACAGTTAAATATTTCTAATTTGAGCTTTCTAAGCTGTCACACTCTCGATTGGCTCAGATTGCATGTTCTTTTACATAGGATTTGGTCAGTAGCAGTATGCAGTTTCCAAACCATCTTACGTGCCTGTATTTTGCACTGCACATAATATTAGTTCATGCCAATGACGACTTGCTTTTCACTGAGGAGTTTCTTTTGTTATGACAGGCCTATTCTGAGATGATTGCTGAGCGACGGAAGAAAGTGAAAAGTGGCCTGGAAGACACTTATGGAGTAAGAAAAGCTGAATGAGAACAATGTAAGCTCATTGAAAAGCATATTATTTATATGTACAATTTGAAATTTGTAGTCATTGGCACAATATTTTTTTATCACTGAACTCTCAGTGGCTTTTCTCTTTGTGAATCCAGAGCTTATATTATATAAGCATGTTGGATCTTACATCTTCAAAAGGAAGCTACAGCTAAAGACTTGCCTAGACAAAGATATCACCTAAAAAATCTGAGATTTTCCAAGTCCATTTTCAATTTAGATGCTCTATCAATCTTTTTGAAGTGCCGTAGACAACTTAATCTGAAAACTTTTTCCAAAAGGGCAGTTCTAATTTCTAAAATTTCAACAGGGAAATTAAGTTTAGTCTTCCAATTTATACGCAATTATTTATTGCTGATAATTCCGAGGTATGAACTGAAAAAATAATGCCAGATGCTAAATTCAAACACAATGTATAACCAACCTGACAGCATTATAAATGGATATTTACTTTTCGGAAAGATTTCTTCCCATGGTCAGTATAGAATGTGGATCATGTTGTAATCGGATAATGTTAGATCCTCTCTCATCTGTCTGTGACTGTATACTCTATTGAGATGCTCCTATTAAACATAGCTGGTGCTAAAAAAAACACTAAACTCAAACATCTGATAATGGATCTTTAAGAGATTATAACGGGGTCAAAGCAAGAAGAAATTGAATCGATCGAAAGGAGGACAGTAGTAACTTTTCAATAAAGGACACATGGAACAAGGTCAAGAGCAAACTGTAGCCGTTAAGAACCCAGCTTCTATGAATAAAATAAAGACAAGAATGTAGGTGGAGCCAGTGGTAAGAAATTAGCAAATAATATTAGATTTCTATAGTAAGTATTACAGAATTTACTTTGGTTATGTTGCAAAGTTCTTGGAATTTGCAATTTCAATACAAAATAGAAATTCCTCCTTCCTAGAAGGTTTTCCAGATCTTAGTTCTAGAATTTTTGCCCTAGGACTGCTGTAAATTAAATTACCAAACAGCGGCAAAAGTACAATATGTCATTTCTAGACAGCCCTAAATCAATGTTCCCCAAGTTTCCAGGACACGGGGACGTGGGAACGGGGAAACGCAGAAACGACATATGCAGAAGTACCCCCAAATTTTAGGAAACGTCGAAGGGTATGTTGGGGTCTTTAACATAGGAACATTTTAAAATTATAGGGGACCCCACCAAGAATGTTTTTAAATTTTATGATACACAATATAATAAATTATTAATTCAATTGACTATATTTTAATTTTTTAATTTATAGACTGTTTTTTAATTATTTAATTGACAGTTTTTAAATTTAATGATAAACAAATTTAAAAAAATTTAAAAAGGGCCTTTGCAAAGGGGGTTGGGTTTGTTTGATGTTATTGTTAGTATAACAATAACACGGTTGTGTTACTGTTATGCTAAATTAGATAGACTCGACACCCTTGCGAAAGGCTCGTTCAACGTTAACCCTAAACATGTGCCCTAAAACTTTGAAACAAACTTGTTAACCAGTGCAAGCCCTAGAACGATTGGATGTGATCACAGCTTTGGGATTTGCAGTGGAGATGCGACCTCGACTCACGTTTAGAGAAGACTCGGCTTTTCGTGTGTTGGAAATTGTGCAACTTAAGAAGTTATTCTTATTGTACTTGAATTGCACCTCCTATGGGAGATTATGCTGATGTAACTACTCATGTAAACCCTAGACATATTCAATGTAAACCCTAGGGAAATATCAGACAAGAAAAAGAATAAAAATAAAAATAATTTGTATTTCCCCGAGGTAGGTCGGCCCCAGTAATTTTCCACTTGGAAAATCAATATAAATAGGAGGCGCCCCTCCTCATTATCACACACGTTCACAACAAGTCACCCAGACAAAAAAGGTGCGCTACAACTGTCTAGGAGAGTATTTTCTAGGGTTATATCTGCGAGAGACATTTTCTCTTTCTCTCTCTTCTTCTCTTTGTTCTCAGAAGTTATTATCTCTCTACGAAGGTTTGCTGGGTTTTTCTCGATTGGGTATCCCAAGATAAATTCTTGTGTTATTTGTTTTTGTGCTTTGTCTTCTAGAGATCCTATTGTTTATTTGCAAATAAGATATACTGCTATAATCTTGTAAAAATCAACATGGTGATGGAGCAGTTCTAGAAGAGGCCATTGCTGGATGCTAGGGTTTGACCTTCCAAGTCCTTCCCTCATCTCTTCAACAAAAAAAGACCTCTGGAAACTTTGCTCTATGGGAGGTGCATCTTTTGGTGAAGGAAAATCCAAATTCAGAGAAGTTTCAATTTTGACCTAATTCTGCTGCTGCAGAAATTAGGGTTTCAAGTTTTGTGTTGATATAGCCATACTAGTTGCTCGACTTCACCTCTCCTCAACTTGCCTTGACAAGGCGCATTAATCTATGAGGTTAGTTTATTCAAATTCAAAAGTTCTTTTTTGACCTAACTCTTGTTAGGGTTTTTGGTTCAGATCTACAGACAAGATGATTGGAATTAAGGTTGAAGATTGTCTTGATGGGGCTACAAACTTCATATCTTGGAATCCTAGGGTTCTTCTCATTTTAGAAGAGAATGATCTCTTGAATTTTGTTAATGAGAAAGTTCCAGAACCAGAAGCGGAAGAAGCCAAGTCTCAGTGGAGGAAGGGTGATGTGAAAGCAAGAAGGATTCTGGTGGACTCAATCAAAGACCGTTTGGTTCCATAAATATTAGAAAAGATGACAGCTAGAAAGATGTTCAAGACCTTGAAGAAGTTATTTGATCATAGTAGCATCAATGTGACTCTCACATTGAGGAACAAACTGTCAAATATGAAGATGACTAAGTCTGAAAACTTTGCCTCATATTTCATGAGGATGACCGAACTTCAGGACAAGCTAAGGTCCAGTGGAGATGACATTAAAGAAAATGAGCTTGTCATGACCACCCTAAATGATCTTCCACCATCTTGGGAGTCCTTCATCCAAACCATAAGTGGTCGAACCAAGTTTCCAAAGTTTGACAAGTTATGGGTAGACTACACTCAGGAAGACACCAGGATTGCAACAAGACAAAGACTCCATGGTTCTCAAGTCGAGGAGAATCAAGCCTTCATCACTCATGCCAAGAAACACAAGGGAAAGGAAGGAAGTTTCACAAACATAAGCACCAAGCTAGGAGATTAAGTTCCTCTCCATGTCGTAAAGAAAAAAAGAAGGACCTATCACACAAACAATGCTATAAGTGTAAGAAATATGGTCACTATGCAAGCCAGTGTGTCAGTTCAAGCAAGAGGAAGCATGAAGCTTCAACAACTGATGTGGAAGATGATCATCATCACAAGAAACAAAGAAATGAAGATCGTACAAAATTCTTCTTCATATCAGCTTTATCAGGTACGGTTCCACCAATAGTGACACATGGCTCATAGATAGCGGTGCTTCCAAGCATATGACCGGTTGTAAAGAAAACCTTTCAGAAGTAGTTGAGAAAGAATCCCATCTCCATGTTGTACTTGGAGATGATGCCAACTACACTGTGAAAGGATTTGGATCTACCTCTCTTTAGTTAGAATCAAATGACTTATTACATCTGAATGATGTACTATATGTACCTTGAAAAGAAACCTTGTCTCCAGATTCGCTTTAGAAGACAAGGGATATAGAGTGACATTTGTAGATGGAAAGGTGCTAGCATGGCACAAAGATTCTAGCATGAACACAACAAAAGTGATCGATATAAGGGAGGAAAGTCTATATCGTCTGACCACTCTACCAGCTCAATCATTAGTCCATGATTCCACTAACATCAATGAGCTATGGCACATAAGACTAGGTCATCTAAACTATCAAGCTCTTCTAGCTTTAAGGAACATGGCGACAGGTCTACCAATGCTTTATGTAGACCATGATGGTGTATGTAGAAGATGTGCACTTGGTAAGAATACCAAGGGTTCATTTCTGAAAAGTGAAAACAAATCCAAGGGAATATTGGATCTAATCCTCTTTGACTTGTGCGGATCCATGACAGTAACTTCACTGGGTGGTTACAACTACTATGTAACATTTATTGATGACCCCTCACGAAAGATGTGGATATACTTTCTCAAGACCAAAGGATCCGAGGAAGTTCTAAGTAAATTCAAAGAATTCAAAGCACAAGTCGAGAATTTGTCAGGAAGAAGGATTAAGATCCTGAGATCAGATAACGGTGGAGAATATACCTCTACAGAGTTTAATGGTTTCTGCAAAGAAGCATGAATTAAGAGGGAGCTTATAGTTCCCTACAACCCTCAACAAAATGGGGTTGCATAAAGAAAGAATCGGACAATTGTGGTGGAAGCCAAAGCCATGATGCATGACCAGAGTCTACAAATGTTCTTATGGGCAGAAGCATCCAAGACAATTGTTTATGTTCAAAACAGATGCCCTCATAAAATTTTGAAGAACATGTCTCCAAAAGAAGCCTTCACAGGAGTAAATCCAAAAATAGGCCACCTTCGTATCTTTGGCTATCCATTCTACATTCATGTGCCCAAGGATAAAAGGACAAAGTTAGAACCTTCAGGTAAGAAGGGAATATTTGTGGGATATAGTGAGTCTTCAAAGGCTTACAGAATATACATCTCAGGATTGAGGCAAATCGAAGTCAGTCGATATGTGACATTTGAAGAAGAGATGGCTATCTGAAAGGGAAGAGGATCTGATATGGAGATCGATGCCGATGAAGAGATGAGATCATCTCCCCCTCCAGAAGTTAAGAGGGAGTCTGAAGAAAGGAATGAATCGATCGGTTCCATTGATCCAGTTAAGCCAGATGATGCTCCCACATATATGGCAGTAATCCGGAAAAGACCTAGATGGGAACAATAGATATTGCAGGATGCAGAGGGGCATGAAGCTCCACATGGAATCCATCGAGAAAGCAAAAGACCTCAGAGGTTCTCGAGTTATGTAGCTTTGATGAGTCACATCATTGACTCAGAACCTACCACATACGAAGAAGCATCTAGACACCATGTTTGGAAGGATGCCATGACGGAGGAGTTCCAATCCATCATGAAGAATGACGTACGGGAGGTTGTACCGAGACCCAAGGGGAAGTTAGTAGTGACCTCCAAATGCCTTTTCAAGATTAAACACGGAGCTGATGGTAGTGGGGAGAAACACAAGGCCAGATTTGTTGCCAGAGGATTCTCTCAAAGGGAGGTAATTGACCATGATGAAACATTTGCTCCTGTGGCTCGATATACTTCCATCAGAACCGTCATTGCTATTGCTTTAGTTATGGCATGTAAGCTGCATTAGATGGATGTAAAGACTGTCTTCCTCAATGGTATTATTGAGGAAGAAGTTTACATTGAACAACTAGAAGGGTTTATTGTCCATAAGAAAGATTCTCACGTGTGTAAACTGAGAAAGGCATTATACCCGCTCAAGAAAGCACCTTGTGCTTGGTATGGACGGATAGACGGATACCTGGTAAACTTGTGATTCATCAAAAGCAATGCAAACCCTAATCTTTACGACAAGATTGAAGATAATGAGCCACTAATTTTTGTCTTGTAGGTGGACAACTTGTTTCTCACAGGAAATTGGAAACTAATTGGATGGTGTAAGAAGAAGCTTTCCTCTGAGTTTGAAATGAAGGACCTCGGATTGATGCATTACTTCTTGGGATTAGAAGTATGGCAGAGGTAGGATGGAATTTTCCTAAGTCAAAGAAAATACAACATTGATATTTTGAAGAGATTCAGAATGTTGGAATGCAAGTCCATGGCTACCCCGATGGATGAAATTTCAAGAAGCTAAAGGAGTCCACTTCAAATTCAGATATGATTGATCCCACCATGTATCACAAGTTGATTGGCTCTCTAATGTATTTGACAAACACCAGACTAGATATATGTTTTGCTATGAACACCCTTAGCCAGTTTATGAGTGATCCAAGGCAGATTCACTGCGTTTTTGCAAAACATGTTCTCAGATACTTACATGGCACTGTGAGATATGGTCTAATATATGCTCCAGGATGTGATCTAACATTGCAAGGATTTTCTGACTCAGATTGGGTCGGGTGTGTTGCAGAAAGGAAGAGTACTTCAAAGATGTTGCTTCAGTTTGGACTCTGTGGTAATTTCCCGGTGCAGCAGGAAGTAGACCTCAGTAGCACTTAGCACTGCAGAGGCTGAGTATATGGTTGCAAGTACAACAGCACGAGAAGTAGTATGTCTTTGAAAACTCCTTGCAGGATTGTTTGGTCAAATTCCATGACCAACTGTAATTCATTGTGATAATCAAAGTTGTATACCGATGTTAGTGAATCTTGTATTTCATGATAAAACGAAGCATATAGAGATCTGATATCACTACATTCATGATATGGCGTAGAAAGGTGAGGTCGAATTACAATATGTTCCGACATATGACCAGATTGCAGATATTCTTACCCAGCCTCTTCTCAGGACAAAGTTTGAATACTTTGCTGAAGACTTGGAGTAGAAGAAAATGAATCCCTCATGGAGAGGGAAAGTCAAGATTGATATCTATGATGCTTTCACACAGGTGCTTCTACATGTTCTAAATCTCAACCAAGTATGGGAGAAATCCCGTCAGCATTGTGAGACAGGCAGGTAGCAGATAGTCGTGTGCACAGTTGACCACTATACATTCAAATTCTCAATCTGGTGCTTTGGAGTAATCCCACCAGCTCTTGAGATGAAGAGGTTATAGATGGTCGTGTACACAGGTGGCTTCTGCTCACCCAGGTTCTTAGCCAGGTATGGAAGAAATCCCATCGACATCTTGAGATGGGCAAGACATAGATGGTCGTGTCCATTGATGTCCACTACATGTTTAGATTCTCAATCTGGTGTTCCTTGGAGTATTCCCACCATCTCTTGAGGAGAACAAGTTGTAGATGGTTGTGTACACTAGTGACCTCTATTAGCCCAGGTTCTCAACTTGGTGTAGGATAATTCCCACCAACACTTGAGATGAACTGATAGTATATGGCCGTGTGAAGCATGTCCAAGTTCTCAGGTAGAGACAGACATACAACAGAACAAATAGATCTACCGACAGATTGAATGGATCAGACTTTGATGACTCCTCTTGACGGACAAAGACAATATTGACAACCTTTAGTATGTATAGAGATTATCGAGACATATGAGATGTGCAAAAGAGACCCAGATGTTCGTGATGTTGATGATGACCATATATGAAGAATACCTTCCTTGTTGAGAGGGAGTGTTGGAATTTGTGCAACTTCAGAAGTTATTCTTATTGTACTTGAATGCACCTCCTATGGGAGATTATGTTGATGTAACTACTCATGTAAACCCTAGACATATTCAATGTAAACCCTGGGGAAAGATCAGACAAGAAAAATAATGAAAATAAAATTAATTTATATTTCCCCAAGGTAGGTTGGCCCCAATAATTTTCCACTTGGAAAATCAGTATAAATAGGAGGCGCCCCTCCTCATTATCACACACATTCACAGCAAGTCGCTCAGACAGAAAAGGTGCGCTACAACTTCTAGGAGTGTATTTTTTGGGCTTATATCTTCGATAGACATTTTCTCTCTCTCTCTTCTTCTCTTTGTGCCCAGAAGTTATTATCTCTATACGAAGGTTTGCTTGGTTTTTCCCAAGATAAATTCTTGTGTTATTTGTTTCTGTGCTTTGTCTTTCTTCTAGAGATCTTATTGTTTATTTGCAAATAAGATACACTATTATAGTCTTGTAAAAACTAACACCACGGCGATGGACTTGCAGTGCGATGACGGGCTTGGAGTGGAGACCTCTTGCGACCTATGCAGACTTTAAACAAAGCTTCAAAACGAAAATTCGAACTCTAGTGGAGAATAAAACAAACATGTGGCTTATGTATGCGAATATTAGTGGAGATTGGAGAATAAAATTCAGTGCCCGAAATGAAGAAAATAAAAGCTAAACATTTAAAACCCTCCTGAATGGGCCCCGCACGCATATGGAAGACGAACAAGTGAAGAAAATATTAGGGAAAATGAAATTTGAGGGAAAACAAGCCTCCCACATTTTCGCCCTTTGAGGAAACAACCCCTTTGTGCATTTCCTATCGTTTCAGTATTTGGGTATGATGTGGAAACATACCCAAACTCGTTTCCTAGTTTCTGAAACACGTGGGAGCGAAGAAACTAGTTTCAGGGGTCCAGAAACACGTACCCATGGAACACTGCCCTAAACCTCCCACCAATTTAAAGAGAAAAGATACCAAACATTCCTATGAGTTTCATCCTTATGGGACAACTTTTTAAGCATAATCGAGATCTAAAAACTCATCATAAACAACATATATAACAGACAACAAAACAATAGGAGATGGTTATTCTATTGACTTCAGTATTCGTGTTAAGTCCCTTGACAGTTTCCTTCTTTTGTGTGTCAAATCAGCAAGACAAATAAGCGCTGGAAATAATCATCTCAAGAAGACAAAACACTAAAATCAAATTTGCAATATAGATAAGACATGAACAGAAGAAAACCTCATATATATAAATCAATGATGAAGTCCAAGTACATACCCAAGCTCAAGAAGAGTTAACATACATCCAACAAGCTCTCCAACCCCAAACTAGGGAAACAATGAAAACTCTAGTTCTACCAAGAAGCTCCAGAAGCTAATATCAGCTAAACAAGACTTCAAGGAAAAACATCCTCTTATTCTTCCCAAATACATCCCAGGGTTTCACCAAACCCTAATGTCAATCCTTCAAGGAATAAACCTTAACCCTAGCCTTCAAGATGTCTCCAAGAGTTCTAGTCCCTTCAAGAGAGAGACCAAATGTACATAGAAGAAATCTAAGAGCGAGAAAAATGTCCTCTTCTTCTTCACATGCTCCACTAGGGTTTCTTCATGAGCCCCAGCACATCACCCTGAGAGAAAAAGAGCTAAGAAGAAGATACACAAGATGATGTGAAGTTGTTCTTTGAAATTACTTTCTCCTTCCTCTATTTATATGAGGTAAGGGAGGCCAACAATATAACACATGTGGGCCTAGCCCTAGAAGCAGGCCTACTAATACAAAAGTAAGTTGCACATAAGTGAGGCACTCAAATCCAAGTGAACACATGTCAAGCTCCTAGGTGATGTTGTGCACAAAAGGGCCTCAAAAGGCTAGGGCTCTCCTTAAACAAGTTCTAACGCTCCTCCATGCTTCGTCGACTCCAACCTCATCATAAGCCATGTGCCAATCTCTGGGGTCCCGTCACCCATAAGAACCACTATTGCAACTTGGGCATCCCAAAGTCAACTCTAGGCCTCTAAGTACGCAACTAAGTACACCCATGTTGTTTAGGGCTCCAAGCCATCCAGGATGCAAAATACGCCTAATCCCTATAGGGCATTTTCCCACCAAGGGAATCCTCCATGTGGCCACAATGAAATGCATCCACCATCCAAGCAAGGGATCTCTAATGCTTAAGGGAAGAACATTGAGCCAATACTATCACGAGGTTAAGCATCCAATGAGCAATCTATCTCAACTATGCATATCCATCATATACCATCTCTCATGCTACAATCCAACTTGGGCCGTCTGGGGTTGGACATACACCATCTAATCCAAATCTCATGAAGCACCCCCAAACATGGTGTAAACACTTTTAGAGCAACTCAAAAAACCAAGACTCCCTCTTTACAAGGAAAATGTTTACATTGGCACATGTTGATTCCCTCTACAACTCCAACAAATTTGTTGTTTGCAAATAAATACTAGTTGTAGTCCCATAATCAAAGTCCGCTGTCAGATGTAAAGAACTTGTCTCTTGAAAATAAATTGTAAACCATGATATTATATTATCTTGATCCTCTAATGAATAAAGACCACCTATGAATGTAAAGGAAAATCGACTTGGAGCAAAAAATGACTACCAACCTCCATCATTTTGAGCACCACAGACCAACATCAAAGGACACCGCATCAAAATCTCCTTAAGATAATCTACAAAGATAAGCATATCTCTATACAAGATCAAAACAAGAGTATCACATCTCTCAAAGTCTCAAAGATATATTACAAGGAAACTTGATTCTAGAATGCAAACCTTGTGGTAAAGGTAACAATCCCTGCAAGGTCATCATCATGTCAACATGAGAATCCTTTTGATGTACCTCAAATCCTCTGAAACTAAACCAACCAGAACTAGTTCACTCCCCTCATCTTGAGAGCATCTAGAAGTAAGATTAGCATCAAGGGAAACTCCCTCTATCTGAGAGAATCCATAATCACTAGCTTTGTACTCTATAATACTCCCATCAGTTGCAACTCTAGAATCAATCTCAACATCACAACTATCCTCCAATGAACAATTGGAAGTCTCATGGATGAGTCAATCTCATCATCACACCTATCCTCCTCTGTACAATTGGATGTCTCATAGATGGAAGACATCAATGCTATATGACTAACATATCTCCTAGGAGGTACACTTTCTCTTATTGAAGATGTGGGTGCTCCTATATGCTCTTGAGTATTTGAATCAACAGTCTCCACATTCTCCTCAATCACTGAAATATCTCACATCCTCATATATATGCCAGATCCAATCAAAGTTTTTGCACCTAATTTTGTACTTGGCTCTATGACCTCTCACCATGCTTGTTGTAATGTCTAAGTGAGCCATCTCAACCTCATACAATCTAGAATAAGTAAGGGCATACCTATCTTGAATCTCTAAATCGGACTTGTCTTAAGCCTTTGAATCAACCTTTGGAATAACAACCTCTACATTCTCCTCAATCATTGATGGACAATCTCGTGAACTAGAAGATATCACATCCTCATTAAATATCACATCTTTACTCACCACAATCTACTAATGCCGTGAAATCTTGGTCTTGTAAGTTGTAGAAGTATTATTGATCGATCAAAATATGTAATCACACCATCTTGACTCTTGAAATCAATCATTGAATCCACCCTAGGTTTCGAGCCTATCTCCATGGCATCACACCATGCATGCTTATCATGTGCCTCAAAACTGGAAGGCTCATCTAGCCTCTCACTGGAATGTATTGTTGGTGTTGTAGTTGTGTGAGGCATCCTCACACCAAGTTAGCCTAGAGAAAATAATAATTAAAAGCAATATTATTATGCTAGAAGAGAAGTTGGCCCAGGAAAGAAAGACAAGTCGGCCCAGTGGAAAAAGTCAGCAAAAAATCAAGTATAAATAAAGGTGATGCCTCATTCATTTCATCCATCAAGCAAGTTCATTCTACAAGGAAAAGGAAGTGCAAGTTCAGTCTAATTTTGGGGTTGTTATCTTTGAAGAGTTTCTTCTTTTGTTTATCTATCATTCTTATATGAATATATGCTCATGTACTTTGAACTGAATCTCGATAAGAAAGGTCGTTGGGTTTTCTTCCCTTGAAGGGTTTCCTAGGATAAATCTATATGCCTTTTGTTTCTGTGTTTTGGTTATTCTTTTAGTGATCCTTATTTATATTCCGCTACAAATAAGATTGAATTTATACTGCTATCTTAAAAGCTAACATGGTATCAAAGCAGTGCTGAAAGGAGCCATTGTCGAAAACTAAGGTTTCCTATTTCAGAGATTTCTAACCATAGTTTTGTCATGGAAAGAGTGTTGTGGAACTCGCCCTAGGAGGGCGCACCTTTCTATGGAAGCAAATCTCAATTTCAAGAAATTTCAAATTTGACTTAATTTATGTTGTTTCCAGAAACTAGGGCTTCCAATTTCTAGTTGTCCTTTCCACGAATCTGAAAAAAAGGTCTATTTAATTGGCCCTAGGAGGGTGCATATTTCCTTGGGATTAGATTTCCCATTTTCCAAAATTTAGTTTTGACCTAGCTCCTACTAGGGTTTTTGAATCATATCTTAGTTTTTCAGCTTACAACCTGTTAGGATTATATAATCCTCCCTTGTCCATATATAGTCTATTTGATGATCTAGTCTTACTTAGAAGCCATTTGGGTGAGTTTGGTGCCACCATGATATTGTTGCCATTGGTGCCATTGGTGCCACCGGTGCCAATCCCTACATTCTAGGAGCCACTATGAGTGCCACCAGCAGCCTCCATCAGTTGGTTGTGCTAGGTGGGCAGTTATGTTGAGTCAACCTCCAGTTACATTCAATTAGATCACTCTTTGTTAGTCTAGCGCCAGTTTTGCATGGTTGCATGGGGAAGTGGTGCCTTTTTCCACCTACCTCTTAAGTTTAACTCGTTTAACTAGTTTAACTGATTGCCAGACTGATTTAGACATCAGGAGTTAGACTAGTGGCTCCCATGCAGTGATGTAGACACTCCTAGTTAGCTATTCAGTCATGTTGAGTTGGTAGATTCAAATCTTATCCACATGATTTGAATTCTCCTTATTGTAACATTGTTGTATTAATGTTGAATTAATGGAGATTAATGTTGTAATTTACTAATCAATTCTTGTCAGATTTGTCTCAAATTTGTCTTGTTCAGTGTACATTGTTCTTGAGATTCCATTGCATAATCCACTTCACAATTGCTCTCATTTTCCTGTAGATCAACAGGTTCACAAATTCAACACGGTATCAGAGCCTTGTTTAGGATAGCAGCAAGTCTTGTCTGATCTCCATTATACACTAGAAGCAACTGAGTTTCCACATAAATCCTGCAATTTTTGCCTTGCTAACTCTGGATTCGTCCAGAGAAGTCTTTGTAGGTGTGACGAACTCTGAGAAAGTGTACATGTCGAGGTGGAAAGGCTTGAAACTGACATCATTGTGAATTGGATTTGGTTTTTTGCAGTGTTTTTGCAAGTATCTACGTAGCTTCTTGAGGAATTGACTGTCTCAACATACAGAGAGATGGATCCCTCGCTTCCATAACCCAAATCCTTACACCCTTCAACTACACTGATTGGAGGGAAGATATGCAGGTCTCCTTGCGCAAGCTTGGTCTATATAGGATGACTATGGGCATAGAAACTGAGCCCCAACAGCATGTTGAGAATAACAAGTTTTTGAATCGGCTTGATGAGGCCTTCGGCTTCATGTGCATCCATATCTCTCGAGATCTTTTGTTCCATCTTGAGGGACTAAGGACTCCAAGGGAAGCTTGGGAGAAGCTTGAATCTTTGTTTGGAAAGCAAGATGAGCTTCGAGGGCACATATTGGAGAATGAGCTCATTGCTCTACAGCCCAGCAGTTTCGAATCCATTCAACAATTCTTCACAAAATACAAGTCACTGGTACTGCAATGTAAACAATGTGGATTGGAGAGGAAAGATGAGCAGTTTGTGTTGTCTATACTTAGCAAGCTTGGCTCTGAGTACTCAATCTTTGTCTCTACATTCCATTCCGAAAGAGCTTTCATCCCCAATTGGAAGATGCCTTCTCTAAATGCTTTTGTTGAGTCCTTAACACAAGAGCAAGATAAATTGGTTCAAATGGGAGTGATTCAAACCTCCAAGAATCAAGCACTCTTGATGACAGAATCAAACAATGTGCAAGCAAGAGGGAAGCATAAAGGGAAGGATCCCAAAGCCAGTGATTTGAAGCCAAAGGAAAATCAGAGATCTTCCGATGGAGCCTCGGGTTCCAAGAGGAAGAAGAAATTCGAGAAGACTAAGTGTCCATACTGTATGAGAGGCTTTCATCCAGAAAGCCAGTGCATGAAGAAGACAATCGACCAACTGTCAACACTCCTTGAACATAAAAATATTTCCCTCCCACAAGGAGCAAAGAAGTCTGATGTTGGACAACCGACAAAAGATCATGAGAGATGCCATGCCTTGAAGGAAGGTCTCACTCAGTCGGAAGCTTACTTGATAGATTCTAGAGCATCCAACCACATGGTTGCCTCCAATGAATCCTTCACCACTCTCACTCGATCACGAGGACTTAGCATTCACATGGGAGATGACTCCCAAATCCCAGCCGTTGAGAGAGGTTCTATTAAAATCCAGCATGGTGAGTTCAATAATGTTCTCTATGTGCCCTCTCTTGCAGCAAATATGTTGTCTATTTATCAGATGACTCATACAGGCTCTCCAAAGAGAGTTACATTCGACTCTAACTCAATGGAAATCATTGAAAAGGCTACTGGAAATGTCATAGCGAAAGGGTTTGCAAACCATGACTCAAAGGAATATGAGTTCTCCCATTTCCTACCTACTTCACATCCAACAACTCTACTAACTCATGCCAATAACATCAGTAAGTTGTGGCATGAGAGATTTCGGCATCTCAATTTCAAATATCTCCGCAACTCCACAATGACAAAATGGTTGAAGGCTTCCCTCTCATCCAAATTTTTGTTGGAGTATGTCCCGGTTGCTTGGTAGGTAAGCATCCAAAGAAGAGGTATGATGTTGGGAAGGAAAACAAAGCTGCCTCTATACTTGATCTCATACTCAATGATGTTTCAGGATCTATGCCTACAACATCAACCAATGGTTCTAGGTATTTCCTTACTTTTATTGATGATTGATCTAGGTTATGTTGGGTATATTTTATGAAACGGAAATCAAAGGTAGTCGAAATTTTTAAAGTTTTTAAATCATTGATTGAAAATAGTTTCGGAAAGAAGATCAAGTCCATTAGATCAGATAATGGAGGTGAATACATTAAAAGAGATTTTCAACAATGTTGTGAATAAAAAATGATTCGAATGGAACACTCAGTTCCATATACACCACATCAAAATGGTGTGGCTGAGAGAAAAAATAGATCATTGTTGGAGATGGCAACCTACTTCTCCAAGCCAATAATCTTCCTCCCTCTCTTTGGGTTCAAGCTGTAAACTGTGCTTCATACATACAGACTAGAGTGCCTCACAAATCAATGGTTGGGGCAACACCATTCGAAGCATTGCATGGGCATAAGCATGATGTCTCTCACTTGAGAGTGTTTGGTTTCAAAGCTTGGGCCAGAATACCTATGGACAAGAGAAACACCTTCCAAGACCAGAGTAGCGAATGCATACGACTGGGATATGTTGAGGATGCAAAAGCATATAAATTGATGGAGATTGCAACTAGGAAGTGCTTCATAGAGCGCAGTGTTCAGTTTGAAGAAGATCAGTTGCTTCCAGAACCATCTGAAGCAAAAGGAGGTATAAACAGTCTTCCATTACCTATTGATGATGATATTTTGTCTTATGTTTTATATGAAGAGGAATAATATTAGCATGATCTTGATATTGAGGTTGTGCCTCATGAGAATCTAAATCCAGATCCAACACCCATTCCAAATCAGTGGCCTAAGCTTAAATGGGCCCAAAAACTCATTGAAGTAGCTGGGGATGGTGTTGGGAATCCAGAAGGAGAACAAGGTCCCAGTGTCAGAATGAGCATGTTGCACTCTCTCACATAGCTTCTCTATCTATAGAGTGGTGCAACAAACTTCCAGGGAAATGCTACTTGATGATAGCGAATGATACCAATTTGGCCCACTGAAGAACAAAATTGATCATTCCATTCCTCCTCCAGAAAGAAGAAACACCAAGGACATTCATTAGATCGGAAGAAAATTGAGAAGTTCACATCCACAGTCTCGGGATGTTGTTGCATAGAAGAACCAAGCTATCGCATTTACTATTGTATAGTGCTGCAAATTGCAACAAAATTTTACAAGTTATTACCAAAAGAGGAAAATTTTCTCTTAAGTATAGCTTGTTTTTCTTGATTTATTGCTTTTTTGAGGGTGGGGGGGGGGGTGTTCCCATGAGGTTTTCCCCATTTTCCTTAGTTTATTAAGCAGTTCTTGTTTTTCATTAGATTGTATGGGTGACTTTTGGCCTAGTTGCTAGGGCCCAAGGTTTTCCAAGTTAGGATTAAGGGGAGGTGTTAGGATTATATAATCCCCCCTTGTCCATATATAGTCTATTTGATCATCCAATCTTACTTAGGAGTCATTTGGGTGAGTTTTGGTCCACCATGATATTGGTGCCACTGGTGCCAATCCCTACATTCTAGGGGTCACTCTGAGTGCCACCAGCAACCTCCATCAATTGGTTGTGGTAGGTAGGCAGTTATGCTGAGTCAACCTCCAGTTACATTCAGTTAGATCACTCTCAGTTAGTCTAGCGCCAATTTTGCATGGCTACATGGGGAAGTGGCATCTTTTTCCACCTACCTCATCAGTTTAAGTGGTTTAACTAGTTTAACTGATTGTCGAACTGATTTAGACATCAGGAGTTAGACTAGTGGCTCCCATGCAGTGATTTAGACACTCCTAGTTAGCTATTCAGTCAGATTGAGTTGGTAGATTTGAATCTTATGCACATGATTCAAATTCTCCTTATTGTAACATTGTTGTATTACTTCTGAATTAATAAAGATTAATGTTGTAATTTATTGATCAATTCTTGTCAGATTTGTCTCAAATTTTTCTTATTCAATGTACATTGTTCTTGAGATTCCACTGCATAATCCACTTCACAATTGCTCTCATTTTCATGTAGATCAATACGTTCACAAATTCAACACAACCAAGATAGACATCGTTAAAGTGGATCATAGACTTGATGGGGCTTCCAACTTCAACTCAGGGAAGTCTAGGGTACTCATCATCTTGGAGGAGAATGATATCCTAATGTTTGTTAATGAAAATGTATTACAACCAAAAGAGGAAGCAGAGGAGTCAATGGAAGAAGAGTGATGTTAAGGCAAGGAGAATTCTGATAGATTTTGAAAAATATCACTCACTAAGGGAAATTTGATTAAAATATGGTCTGCATAACCGTAATACAAATTCCATGTCATCATGTATTAGCCAATAAAATATTTTAAAAATTAAAAGATGTGCATATGAGAGGCAATTTTTTATTATATAATTTGGGGATAACAAGAATTTTCTTGGATATTGAAAATGAAATTAATATGTCAAGATATTTTAGGTAATAGGTGACCCATATATAATATATAATAGTAATAATAATTAATATTATACGTAATATATAATAACATTATTGGGTCTAATAACTGTACTAATATCATAACTAATATATAATAGTAATAGTAATCAATATTATAACTAATATATAATAATATTATATTATAATTAGTATTTTATAACAAGTGTCAAAGGTTGGGTCCAATAAATTTTAACTAATATACCCATATCCATCCAACTTTTACGTAATAGGTATAGTAATAGTAATTAATATTTTAGCACTGAAAAATTTCAAAAAAGGTCATAGCCTCGACCCTAATGGTTGGCCAGTGGAGTTTTTTTTATTCTTCTTTGATTTGGTGAAGGTGGATCTGTTAAAGGCTATAGAGCTCTCTTGAAAGGAAGGTAGAGTATGTGGGTCTTTGAATGCCACTTTCTTAACCCTTATCCCTAAGTCTGATCATCCAAAGACCTTTGCATACTTCAGACCTATTTCTCTTTGTAACCTTATCTATAAACTCATAACTAAGATTATCTCCTCCAGACTCAAGCCTATTTTATCGAAGGCCATCTCCATTGAACAGTTTGGGTTCTTAAACCATAGACTGATCCAGGAGCCTATTGGGATTACTCAGGAGATCCTACATACCATTAAAACAAAAAAATTGGAAGCCTTGGTACTTAAGCTTGACCTATCCAAGGCTTTTGACCGTGTCAAGTGGACCTTTTTGTGCCTCATCCTCCTTCAAATAGGTCTTCCCTCGTTGACTATCAGCTGGGTCATGGGCTGTGTCTCATCTGCAAATTTCTCTGTCCTTATAAATGGCTCTCCTTTGGGGTTTTTTGGTGCTTCTAGAGGTATTCGACAGGGTTTCCCCCTCTCACCTCTCATTTTCCTTTTGATTATTTAAGGGCTCAACTGCATGATTGGTAAAGCTAAATCAGATGGTAAGATTATTGGTATTAAACTCTCTCTCTCTCCCTTGCTTTCTCACACTTGCTCTTCGTCGATGATGTAATTTTTTTTGGTATGGAAACTGTGGAAGAATGGAAGGAATATAAAATTATCCTTGATCTTTTCTGTGTGGCTTCGGGTATGAGGATCAGTATGGAGAAAATCTCTTTTTTCACAAACAATATTTTTGAAGACTTAGGCAAGGCCATCATTGATATACTGCCTTACAAGATGGATTTGATTGATAAGGGGTTTAAATGCCTGGGCTTCTTGTTAAAACCTTTGGGGTATGTGGCAAATGAATGGCGTTGGATTACCCCAGATCTTTGAACGAAAGTTGGGTCACTGGACTCATAAATTCCTCTCCCTTGGTGGAAGGTTGGCATTGATCAGGTTTGTATTATCTAGTATCCCTGTCTATTGGCTCTCACTGGCTAGACTTCCTACATCCATTCTTAACAGACTCAGGTAGTACAATTTTTCTTTTTTGTGGGGAGGGACGACAAATCATCATAAGATTCATTTGGTTGATTGGAAAACTCTCTCGAGGCCTTTTGAGATGGGTGGCTGGAATATCAAACACTTGGGGTGGTTCATCTTATCCCTTAGAATAAAAAGTTTGTGGTCTGTTATGAAGAGCAATGGACTTTGGCACCAAGCCCTGCAAGCAAAATATTTAGAAGGTGCTCCTTGGGAGTCCTGGCTCCGTCATTCCAGTTTCTCTGTGCATAATACCTCCTATATCTGGAATGGGTTTGTTCATGTACTCCCTTGGATTTGCAGTTGTGTTGGATGGCGTGTTGGTAATGGCTCTTCTATCATTAGAGGAATTTTAAGGTCTAAAATGGGCCTCCTAAGGAAAATAATAAAATAATATTTATTAATTTTGGAGTCTAAAATGGGCCCTGAAATCTTCCTTTTTCACATTAAATTTCTTGCATATCTATAGGGAGCATAATTCGAGTGTTGATGCTTTATCCAAGGAAGCTCTTTCACTCGATATGGGTAATCTCTCCTTTTTGGAATTTCTTGATGGAGAGATTGTAACGTCCCCGACCCTCCGACTGGCGAAGAAGACGCTACCATACACTAATCATATGGGAAACTAGCCTAATGAACATGTACATACATGTAAACTGAAATAAAATGCTTGGAAGTAAAAACGTGCAGAGATGCATAATTATTCAACATACAGCGGAAGCAAATCATACATGCAGGCATTCAACATGTTCATCATAATTCATTAACAGTAAATATGATTGCATAAACGAAATAGTCAAGAATACTTATCTTATAAAGAACTCATTCCGCAACCAGCTATGTCGCTGCAACGTTCCACCCAACCATAGGACAACGTGCTCCTTAATCTCTCAGCAACGCTACCACCCCCGAGCTGGGCATGATTTCCCCAAGGAATAAGGAACAAGCAGGCTTACACATAACCAAGGATACACAAATCAGCCAAGCCAACATGGTTGGATTTATCAGGCCATCAAGGAGCTGGGAGAAGCTGAATGCTAAGTTGGTGAGCTCTTTGAAGAGCTAAGGACACCTACACCAGAACTACCCTGACTTCTAAGACACCCACACACACCCAACACCAGGAAATCAGTCCCTTCTCTGCTACACAGTCCCTCAGGCCTTGACCTCCCTCCCAGTGCTATTCAGGGGTTGTGGAGAAGAAAGCCAACCCTTTAGCTCTATCTGTGTGGTTCCCCAAACACACCAGGTTTATCAAGCAAAGCAAGCCCTCATCCCCACTCCAACATAGTCCGAAGACCAACCACTGCTTACACGCAGCCAAACAAGTGATTCACAGCTTGGACAGGGAAAAATCGATCCCTGAGTCGTTCTTGGTCCTATCATGGCCAAAACGACTCCATAATAACCACAACAAACCCAAAATGTCAATGAACCCACAACAACGAACAACTTGGGGAAAACAACAGCCCTAGTCTTAGCAATGAAGCCACGAGAAAGTTACACAAGCCGAAAATGGGAGAAGAAATCACACACAGTCCAAAATGGAAGAAGAAATCGGACTCTCAACAGCATCCAAAAATCATGGGAAGAACGACAGCAACCAAAATCGCGGGTTAAACCAACAGCAAGCCAGAATTGTGGATGAAAACCACGACTATTTCACATACATAGCAGAAATCGTGCCCTTGAGGCCGCTCTTCCAGCTCGCTGCATGCACAAAACCAAAGGAAAACCCCGACCGGTGCGTGATGAAAAACGATGGGGAATCTATGTGTGAGGAAAACAGAACGTCTCTCTGCGTGAGGATGAAGAGAGAGAACCTCTTGCGTGAGGATGGGCGAAACAATGAAGAATGGAGTCATGGGAGAGTGGAGAGTGGGTATGTTGCTTCTCTGCCCATGCGACGTGAAGATGAAGAGTCTGCTGGTGGAGTGGGCACATGGGCAAGGACTGACAGTCCTGCCACACCCACCACTACCCAGCAATAACTGCCCCAACTAACATCAGGGGTTTAATGTGGGTGGTTGACACATGGCTTTTTCCCCATAGGTTCAAGGTTTGATAATTCCCCCCCTTATCCTTAGGAAATCGTGCTCTTTTCATTATCGTTGCACCGTCGTAGCTGGTTGTAGGTTCATTTTAATTAAAGTGCATATTTACATGATGCCAAAACTATAATGTGCTGGATAGCACGATATACCATTGGCAACAATCCCAATCGTCGAAACATAACACAACCAAATCGATGGTGGGGCTTTTTCCTTTAGCTGCACACCACGATTAATTACAATATATACATCATGTATCTTTTAATGCAAACGGGGTCAAAACCAGGGTATTACAATCCCCCCCCCCCCTTGGAATAACACTGTCCTCAGTGTTCCAATACTTAGGAATACATAGACAATTTATACATCCAAAATTTCAAAATTTTGCAGATCAGTCCCACGTTCAATTATTTACTTTGAACTTTCAGGACCAAGCCCCTTTGGCTTCCATGAGCTTTTCCTGTTGGTTCTCAGCTTTCGGGTCATCGCCAAGTCTAGGAACTTTTTTGTATCTTGAGCATCTCTCCAAGATTCTCTTGGGTCTTGGCAAGTGTTGGAAGGAGACTTCCAACCAAGTTCAATAGCTTTTGGTCTGCTGCCATGATCAATGTGCACGACTGGATTTCACTTTTCTCACCTGTGAAATGCATCATTGTAATTTTGTTAGACCAAGCATAATATAGGCATTAAAATCAGTCAATTAATTGCCCAAGTGGCATGTCAGTCCAAGTCTTATCAAGGAGACTTTCATACTTTCCATGCCTTCCCAACAGGCACATGAGCTCATTCATGTCCATTCTTGGGTAGGGAATTAATATTCCAGCATTCACAATTTATTTTAAGCAAATAAACACATTCTATATTCAGCCATACATGCATTCAACAATCTTTTGTTTTCATAATGCATGAGTATATCAAAAAAAGGAAAGAGAGAGCAACAAGAGTTTTTCCCCTCTTTGTCTTGTTCCATTCTGGAACCCACACCACCACTGTGGCTTTCATGCTCTTAGCCTCTTTCACTTCACCGTGAATGCTGGACCAACCCTTCTTGGCCATGACACTTAGTGTCTCTGGTCTATTCCAGACCTCTCAACCATGGAGTCTCTCCACATGGTTTATCTACAACTCTTGGCTGCTATGACCTTCACAGTTCCAATCGCACCTTTTTCATTATTACTCATTTTGACCTCTTTAGGACAGTCACTGGTCCACATGCACCCCTAGGATGCCCTCATAGTCCTCGCTCCTAGCGATACCTATATTCAAACATTGAATAGATTCACATGTTTAGTTTATTCTCATCGGTTTGTCTCTAAACAAAAGTTAGAAGATTATAACCAAACCATATACACATGTATATTTATAAGCAAGAAGTTGCAAGATAATCTAATACTTATTTGTATTGTGCGTTTCCTCTCTGGTCCACAGGGTCCTGCTTCGCTCTGCAAGCCTTGGGATTGCCTATGGACTTGGATGTTAGGTCAGCACGTAGGCTGCTCCACAACATCAAATAATTAATGTCCAGCCAGTACACCTTCACACCGACTGGGAAGGAAACTTCACCATGACCATTTCCAGGTCCAGGATCTACTATGGATCCCCAAGCATATAACAACCCAACATACACTTATACCAACAATACACTTATACCAACATACACTTATATCAACAATAACCCTTTCTCTTTAGTGTGCAACACCAAACTGCATCTGTTTAGCCTGTCAACACAAGCAATATAAGCAAACTCATCAGCGTTATTGCTCTAAAACTGTAATCATATTTCATATCATTCACTATCAAGTATTGAAACACTAGGAGTGCCTCCACTCCCTAGGGTGTAGTCAATATTGAAAACCCTTTCATGACCCGACATCGGGAAGGTGTGCACCCCTTTCCGATGTGAGCCATGTAGGCCCTATTCATACTCAAGCAATCTATCATAATGGAAATAAAATCAAAACATGCCCTGCATATTGAATTTAACAATTAGACATGCATATTCTTAGCTAGGGTCACAGAACACTTATCCATTTGTTGATGCAGTATTCCTTTGTTAAGGAGGAATGGGGGCTCCCTTCTCTGAGTTGACAGTCCCTCGGTTTGCCATCACAACTCCTTTTTACATTCCATATCCCACACATGTCTTACCGACATAATCTATACCATCTCAATCATGTTGTTTACCAAACATGTAGTGCAGATGGGACATTTCCAAAATGTTAATGGAGTTTCACCTGAAACCCATTTCCAAGATAGGGGAAACTTTCCCATGAAGTTTGGCTCCTGCAGGCCATCACACATGGTCTTCCTGCAATGTGTACCCTTGGCACATTCATCAAGTAGCCAAACAGTCAATCATTATCTACTAATACAATCCAAATTTGTTTGTTCCATAACCAAGCAATGGCATTAGTAATTAAATTCATTATGAATTTGCAACTCTGTCTACTACATAAATTGATTTGCTTAGCAATGAGGTGATCGTCATTTGTTGGTCTCTTGTAAGCAGCACCACTATGCCCATTATAATTTTATGCTTACTAGCATAACATGAACATCCACTTACAACACGTCTTCCTGACACAATTCTATGCAAGCCAATAGTGATTAGTAGTTGTCAACAATTTCTCAAATCTGAAATTTACAAGTTTAAATTGACAACCCATCTTGCATACAAACTAATTTCACAGCCATGAGACTCTTCTCATGAGGTTTGGCTCTTTCACATGGTAGATTTCGGCCTTTGTCATGGTCTTACCCACATTGCCATGCCCCAAACAATCTACCTGAAACCTGAACTTCATTCAGCCAAACACTTGGTAAGTCTTGATGCATATAACTTTTTTATTGTTGCAACAATCACTGAAGCTTTCTCAGAATTATAGAATTCAAATACATCCAGTTGTTAGCATATTAATATCACCAAAACTCATTTACTTTTCGTGAATCATTATCATACTAAAATTGCAAGGTATAGTCACATCATTTATGCAATTTAAATGAAACGTTTAGATACTCCTTACTTCAAAGGCGTATCATTTGTACCATCTTGCCTTTCCATAGAGCATTCCGGCAGCCAATCGATCATGACTACCCTCTTCATTCACTTACTATTTTGCATTCATAACAGCTCTTGAAAGGATTCTAGAATTATCATCAATTCATCATTTCAGCCATTGGTCAGTCATAATAACACATGCACTATCTTGATGCATTCATGCGATGCATCACAACATTTGCACCCATACTTATGTATGCATATTTACAACATTTACTCAAACTTTCCACATGCATTCATTCAATGCATAACTACAAGATTTATAAAATCTCTTAATGCATATCCACTCAATGCTACCTTGTATTGATTCAGGAATACTATGCATTCAAACATACCATGGCCTAACCATGATTACCTCATACATGATGCATTACTATAATCAAGACCACCAGTCCTCACTTGTTCTGGTTATTAAGTTCATATCAACATATTTCTATATGAATGTAGTATAAATTTTAAATAACCACATGGTATGAGACCTCTTGCCCTTACCACTCCATGCAATTGTCATAATTAAACCATTACCTGCATGGATCCTACTTACACCCTTGACATTACCGGTTTAGTTGGTCTCTTGCAGGAGATTGCAGAATTCGCTCACCAACTTTTGATCCTGGATTTGTTGCCTTATCCCTTTCTCCATAGGGTTGCTAGTCACATTCATCAGCATCAACAACATATTCAGCCATGCTCATGTTGTCGTTGGTTTTTCTACCAATACCAACACCAATACAATATTTACCATTAGTGGTTCATTGTAAATGTATAATTCCCACTACTCTTACCAATATGTAATATCCTATGCATGCAAGGCATATCCCCATACATTTTATGTACAAAACTTATAAAATATAATATAATTAGTAAGACAGGGTTTAAGGAAATTTTCCTTTTCAAGTCCCTCATCTTTGCATGGAACTCCTCTTCCACATAATAGCTGGTTCGACTTCATAGTCTTTGCTACCTCTAGGCATGCAATTCTCGGATTTGTCCATATTGGCAACAACACATTTTTTCAAACAACCACTAGTACTTTTATGCTCTTCATTCAAACTCTGGTGATTCTCCCTTGTTCCCTACTGGATAAGCTTTCCAACGCCTATCCACATGCTCCATTCTGACTTCGGGTGTGAAAATCACACCACTTCTAAAATGACGATTTTCACCAAATTTACAACTGTATTCTGGTATGAAATGTCAACTTCAGCCACCTAGAATTTCTTCGTTTTCAGCCTTGAAAATCCACTGGAAACTGCTGAGAATCCCACTAAGAAGCCGCTGAAATCCGCTGAGAAATCCCACTTGAAAAACTCAAAATTTCCTTCATCAAATCGGGTCGCTTCCCAACTAATTTTTCGACGTATCGGATCCTTAGTTGACTAAGCTTCTGAGGTTTCAGCGGTCCAAACAACTAAATTTTTTCGACGCTCATCGGCGGTCCAAACAACCAATGTTTTCCGATGTTTCGGGCCGATCTTCCTTTGGCTTCCGACATGTCGGCGGTCCGAACAGCTAACTTTTTTCGACGTGTTGACGGACCGATCCACTAATATTTCCCAATGTATCGGCGGTCTGGTCCTCTATTTTTCTCCGATGATTTCAACACTTAAGAGAATTTTTCATTCTCTTTTCTCCTCCGCGTCGACGCCCTTATCGTCTATCTTCCGCCGCCATTGCGGCTACTTCATTATCTATCTTCCGCCGTCGTTGCGGCTGCATCATCATCTATTTTCCGATGTTACCTGTACTTGGACAATTTTTTTTGAAAAAATTTTCTTTCCGGAAAATTTTCTTCCCTTTACTGCCGCTGCATCAGCTAATGGCTCAACTAGTTTTCCCCGACGTATCATCGACGGTTCTATCAACTAAACTTCGCTGACGTTTCGGAGGTCTTCCAGAGATCTCCCTCGACATAGCGGCTCTATCTTCACCTGTTCTCTGTCGACGTATCGAAAGTCCATCCGTCTAGATGCATCGACATATCGACAGTCTTCAACTGAAGACTTCCGATGTTTTCAGCACTTAGAAAATTTCGGCGAAATTTTTTCTTCCTTCTCCTCCACGTCGGCGCTCATCTTCTATCTCCCGCCGACGCTGATGGTCTTAGACACTTCAAATTTTCCAAGATTCTTTTTATCTTCTTCTTGCCGCCGTTGTGTCAGCTATTCCATCAACTAATTTTCGCCGACGTTTCGGCGGTCCTCTAGTGATCTCCGCCGACACTGCGGCTCCTCGATCAACTAAACTTTTCTGACGATTTCTATACTTACAGAATTTTTGGCGAAAATTTCGTTTCGGCTCCGTTGTCAACTTTTTACCCTCGGCGGCATTGGAAACCCTTCCGCCTAAATACGCCGATGTTTTGACAATCGTCAGCTGATGGTTTCTGACGATTTCGACACTTAGACAAAATTTGGAAAATTTTCTTCCTGCCAGTTTCGGTCAGGTGGACTTCCGTCTAAGCTGTCCGATGCATCGGAGGAGCTTCAGACTAAGTCCTCCAATGATCCGACGATCTCAACACTTACAGAATTTTTGAAATTTTTCTCCTCGTCGGCTTATCTCGCCCGACGGCATCGGCTCTCAATACCTCTTCATTTCCACTGTTGCAGCTCCCTTCCGGCGAGCTTTCCCTTCCTTTTGTCGTCGCTGCTGCATCGGAAGACTTCTTGTGAAGCTTCCCGCCGTTGCGGCTTTGTTTCTAAGTTCTGTCCGTTGTGCATTGAGCAGACTTCCGCCTAGCTCTCCGCTGCATCAGATGAGCTTCAGGCTAAGTTTTCCGACGTATCGGAGGTGCTTCAGCCTAAGCTCTCCGATGATTTTTGGACTTAGAAATTTTTTGGAATTTTCTCCTGTCATCCACAGATTTCTTCTGACTTCTTTTGGGCAGAGGGAAACCTGCCTCTGTTAGCTGATTCTTCACTGCCCATTCAGGCCCATGCTGCAACATGAGCTTTGATACCACTCTGTAACGTCCCCGACCCTCCAACCGGCGAAAAGGACGCTACCATACACTAATCGTCCGGGAAACTAGCCCAATGAACATGTACATACATGTAAACTGAAATAAAATGCTTGGAAGTAAAAACATGCAGAGATGCATAATTATTCAACATACAGCAAAAGCAAATCATACATGTAGGCATTCAACATGTTCATCATAATTCATTAACAATAAATATGATTGCAGAAACAAAATAGTCAAGAATACTTATCTTATAAAGAACTCGTTCCGCAATCAGCTACGTCGTTGCAACGTTCCGCCCAACCATAGGCCAGCGTGCTCCTTAATCTCTCAGCAATGCTGCCACCCCCGAATTGGGCATGATTTCCCCAAGGAATAAGGAACAAGCAGGCTTACACATAGCCAATAATACATAAATCAGCCAAGCCAACACGGTTGGGTTTATCAGGCCATCAAGGAGCTGGGAGAAGTTGAATGCTAAGCTGGTGAGCTCTTTGAAGAGCTAAGGACACCTACACCAGAACTAGCCTGACTTCTAAGACACCCACACATACCCAGCACCAGGAAATCAGTCCCTTTTCTGCTACACAGTCCCTCAGGTCCTGACCTCCCTTCCAGAGCTATTCAGGGGTTGTGGAGAAGAAAGCCAACCCTCTAGCTCTGTCTGTGTGGTTCCCCAAACACACCAGGTTTATCAAGCAAACCAAGCCCTCATCCCCACTCCAACACAGTCCGAAGAGCAACCACTGCTTACACGTAGCCAAACAAGCGATTCACAGCTTGGACAGGGAAAAATCGATTCCTGAGTCGTTCTTGGCCCTATCGTGGCCAAAACGACTCCATAATAACCACAACAAACCCAAAATGTCAATGAACCCACAACAACGAACAACGTGGGGAAAACAATAGCCCTGATCTTAGCAATGAGGCCACGGGAAAGTTACACAGTCCGAAAATGGGAGAAGAAATCACACACAGTCCAAAATGGAAGAAGAAATCATACTCTCAACAACATCCAAAAATCATGGGAAGAACGACATCAACCAAAATCGTGGGTTAAACCAACAGCAAGCCAGAATCGTGGATGAAAACCATGGCTATTTCACATACACAACAGAAATCGTGCCCTTGAGGCCGCTCTTCCAGCTCGCTGCATGCACAAAACCAAAGGAGAACCCTGAGCGATGCGTGAGGAAAAACGATGGGGAATCTGTGTGTGAGGAAAACAGAACGTCTCTCTGCGTGAGGATGAAGAGAGAGAACCTCCTGTGTGAGGATGGGCA
Organism: Pseudotsuga menziesii; assembly: GCA_001517045.1. Taxonomy (NCBI): domain Eukaryota; kingdom Viridiplantae; phylum Streptophyta; class Pinopsida; order Pinales; family Pinaceae; genus Pseudotsuga; species Pseudotsuga menziesii. The sequence continues at coordinate 159,402 of LPNX010398589.1, forward strand.
AAACAATGAAGAATGGAGTCGTGGGAGAGTGGAGAGTGGGTATGTTGCTTCTTTGCCCACGCGACGTGAAGATGAAGAGTGTGCTGGTGGAGTGGGCACGTGGGCAAGGACTGACAGTCTTGCCACACCCACCACTACCTAGCAATAACTGCCCCAAGTAACATCAGGGGTTTAATGTGAGTAGTTGACACATGGATTTTCCCCCATAGGTTCAAGGTTTGATAATTCCCTCCCTTATCCTTAGGAAAATCATGCCCTTTTCATTATTGTTGCACCGTCGTAGCTGGTTGTAGGTTCATTTTAATTAAAATGCATATTTACATGATGCCAAAACTATAATGTGTTGGATAGCACAATATACCATCAACAACGATCCGAATCACCGAAACACAACACAACCAAATCGATGGTGGGGCTTTTGCCTTTAGCTGCACACCACGATTAATTACAATATATACATCATGTATCTTTTAATGCAAACGGGGTCAAAACCGTGGTATTACAGAGATGATTGGGAGCGCTACTATCCAGTTTTTTTGATTGATGAGTATGTCCCATTGCTTTGGCTCTACTCATTTCCTTTCTATGGATGAGTTTACTCTTTCTTGAGCATTGGTCACGATATCGTATGAGTTTATCATCTAGCATCTCTTTAGTTCAGTCGGAGGGGTCTCCATTTGCCCCTCAAGAATTTCCTTGGATAAACTGTTAGGACTCTATATGTGTTCTCTATAGATGTGCTGAGAGTTTTATTGTTTATTAGGATGGTTTTGGGCTTGATAGGTCTGAGATGACATATGCTCTATTTTCATTACTGCCTGTCATAGTTTTTTGACTAATTTGTGTTTATACACATACTTTTGTATCTTCAGCTATGTATTTGTTATCTTTGATTCTTTTGAATATCAAGGAACAGTCTTTTATTTTCTTGAAAAAAAAAAGTAATAGTAATTAATATTATAGCTAATATATAATAATATCATATTATAATTAATATTTTATAATAACTCTCAAAAGTTGGCTCCAATAATGTTTAACTAATATAATAACATATAATAGTAACTAATATACCCATCCATCTTTTAGGTAAGAAGTGATCATAATAATAGTAATTAATATTATAACTAATATATATATTATATTATTATATTATATTTTATATTTTATAATAATTGTGGAAGGTTGGGTCCAACAACTTTTAATTAATATCATAGCTAATATATAATATATAATAGTAACTAATATATCCATCCATATTTTAGGTAATATGTGACCAATATATAATATATAATAGTAATTAATATTACAACTAGTTTATAATAATATTATATTATAATTAATATTTTATAATAACTGCCAAAAGTTGTGTTAAATAATTTGTAACTAATATTAATGTATAATAGTAGCTAATATTATAACTAACATTTAATAGTAATTAATATTAAAACTAATATATAATAATGAAAAGTTGGGTTCAATAACTTTTAAAATTAAAATTTGTATTTAATTTTCTTTCTTTATTTTTGGTGAAAACAATACATGGAACTTCGTCCTCATAAATTTATTTTAATATAAAATATATATCTAAGATAGCTTTGATAAAAGTGTAATAACCTTGGGTAACTTTGTTAAAAGTGAAATAGTATAAAAAATAGCTTGCATGGCTTTTTCTACCATTTTCCTTAGGAGGCCGTTTTTTCATCCAAATTTGCTTTAATGTGATACCTCAGATCTCTCAGAAGAAGACGACCAAGAAGATGTTTGATGCCTTGAAGAAGCTACTTGAGAATAGAAACATTAGTTGAGCACTTGCATTAAGACAACAACTCTCCAATGTCAAGATGACAAGAGTAGACTTAGTTGCATCCTACTTCATCAAGATTTCTGAACTAAGAGATCAATTGAGCACCGTTGGGGAAATAGTTGAATACAAAGAACTTGTCATGACGACCCTCAATGGTCTTCCCCAATCTTGGGAACCATTCATTTGGAGCATTAGTGGGTGATCCAAGTTTCCCAAGTTTGATTGATCATGGGCAAATTGTACACAAGAAGAAACTAGATTTGCAACTAGAGGCAACTAGCATGGCTCTCAACATGAAGAAAGCCAAGCCCTTACAGCACATGCTAGAAGAGGAAAAGGTAAGCGAAGGGAGATTCAAGGCAGAAAAGATAAAGGTGGAAGATCAACTCCAATTACGGAAGAGAAGAAGAAGAAGGATCTACACAAATTCAGTGCTTCAAATGTCAGAAGCATCGTCAATATGCCAGACAATGTCTCGAACTGAAGAAGAGAAAGCACCATGCCTCAACTACTGATGTAGATGAAGATAGTCCACATAAGAGGTCAAGGAATGATGATGAAACAAAGTTCTTTGTTTCCGCTCTTTTAGGTACAGTTCCTATTACTAGTGATACTTGGTTAATAGATAGTGGTGCATCTAGACATATGACATGTTAGAGAGAGAACCTTACAAATCTAGAAGAGAAAGAGTCTCATCTACGAGTTGTACTTGGATATGATGCTAGAGATACTATGAAGGGAGCTGGGACTACTTCCTTTCAGTTAGATTCTAGTGATACTCTACATTTGACTGATGTTCTATTTGTACCTGGGATGAAAAGGAACGTTGTTTCTATATCGGCCTTGGAGGACTAATGCTACAAGGTTGCCTTCTTTGATGTAAAGGTTCTTGCATGGCATAAGAAATCTAGTATGGATTCATTCCATGTGAGTGGTGTTCAAGAAGAGAGCCTATATAGATTGACTACATGATCAGTTCAGGAACTGGTACATGATTCTATTAGCTTGAGTGATCTATGGCATAAGAGACTTGCTCACCTACACTATAGAGCTCTTCCATTATTTAGGACAATGGTGACATGACTTCCAATACTCCATGTAGACCATGATGACATCTACAAAAGATGTGCACTTGGAAAGAATGCCAAGGGTTCCTTTACGAGCATCGACAACATATTTAAGGTAATCTTGGATCTAGTGCATTCATATATGTGTGGACCAATGTCAGCTGCTTCCTTGGGGGGATTCTACTATTATGTGATATTTATTGATGATTACTCTCGGAAGACTTGGATTTACTTCCTTAAGACTAAGGAATCCGAAGAGGTACTTAGCAGATTCTGAGAGTTCAAGGCGCAGGGTGAGAACCTATTTGGGAAAAGGATCAAGATCCTGAGTTCAGATAATGGAGGAGAGTACACCTCCATAGACTTCAGTGATTTCTGCAAGGAGGAAATAATTAAGAGGGAGTATAGTGTTCCTTACAATCCTCAGCAAAATGGGGTTGCAGAGAGAAAGAATAGATCGATTGTAGAGGCAACCAAATTTATGATTCATGATCAAGATTTTGTTAAAGAAATGTAACTTTGGAAGATATTCTATTGTATTTTTATTGTACGTTTATTATTCCTCCTTTAGGAGATGTCCTTGGTGTAATTGGTCATATAAAAATCTTGAGGTAAAACCTTCGTTGTAAGTCGAGTTAAAAGCACCCACAAAAGTATTTTATAAATGCTATTTTGAGTTTTCTTAGGTAGGTCGGTCCTAATTAAATAACTAGGCCGACCTAGTTAGGTAATTAGGTCACTCACTTGATGGGTATAAAAAGGTGAGGCGCCTCCCTCATTTAGACATGACTCTCACACAAGTAAGTGTGCAAGAGAGAGAATGAGGAGGTTCGCTGGAGAGAGGAAGTTGCTAGTATTTTTCGTGGGGTCGTTCACTATACTTGGTTGAATTATATATTGAGGAAGTTTTGTTGGGTTTCCTCCCCCAAGAGGGTTTCCCGTGATAAATCTATGTGTTCTTTTGTCTTGTTGTGCTTGTCTTTCTTTCAGTGATCGTAATGTTATGGTTATGATGAAATGATGTTACATGTCTAAAGTTATTGTATAACCATTAAAATCTTAACATGGTATTAGATCTACCCTAAAAGAAGTCTTTATACGGCCGTGACACTGCTACAACTGCAACAATTGGAGATTAGGGCTTCATGCTTGAAACCCTAGAGAGCAAAATTTAGTCATCTAGGCATTTTCACTATAACTCGACTTTGGTTAAGGATCGGGAGCTGAAACTCAGATATGTTGAAGATGAGATGTTGATCTACCATGTGTATGAGTTTCAGCCTTAGATTCATTGTACTTTAGAAGATATGATCCCTTCAAAATAGGGTTCCGACCTCTTCCAGAATTTAGTTTTAAACAAGTGACCTAGGGAGAAATGCTATATCTTGGGCTAGGAATATCTAAATCGAATTTCATAAGATGTTCCAGAAAGGACACTGACTTTAGTTTCTTTGGTGCGAGTATCTGAACCCGAAGTTGAAATAGTGACACGTGGCAGTTCATACAAGTTTGCTATACTAAACCAGTCCATAAATAGGTCACCTTGGGAAACTTGTCATAAGTTCCACTTGGTGAATCCAATATTTCTCTAACCAGTGGGGTTGGAAAAAAGACATATCATACTACCTCAGGACAAAATTTCAAACCTTGAGGAGCATAAATTTCGAATATACATCAACATTAAGACTGGACAATTCAACAAAAGAAAATTGAAGAAACTAGGGCATCAAATATTTTGTAGTTCTATCCATAGATTTGGGAAAATGAGTATACTACTCAACTTGCCTTGAGGAGGCACATCTTTCTATCCAATAAGATCTACAAGATACCAAGTTTGAAAAATTAGGGTTTCTCTATCAAACCCTGGGTCCACCAGAAGCAGTCTTTCAGAAAAGCATTGAAGCAAGCATCCAGTTGAAGCAATATTTTTGGAGATGCGAACTTCCGGGCATGGAAGTATAGAGTGCTTCTCATACTACTAGAACATGAATCTGAAGACTATATCAAAGGAGAAATTGCATATCTAGAGAGAGATGAAGACAAAAGCAAACTTACAAGAAGAACTTGGTCAAAACCAAGAGGGAGTCTGCCAAACATACAAGATAAGTGTTTATGTTTTATTTGAGTTATTAGAATGTTTATATGATTTTGTTCATGCAAGTGTGATTTATGATAGTATGCATAATGCTAATCATACATTTGAATTTAGCCTGCAGAAAAGATCGTGTGATGAAGACTCACAAAATTGAAGAGGAGTTCAACCTTTGCTACAATGTTGAAGACAAGCAGTCCAATTTTCCTACAGCTCACAGGATTGTATTAAAGATTGTCAGATGGAGTTGACATCAAGATGACTTCCATGACAAAGGGAGTAGTGTGTGCGATGACTTAGCAGTAGTATGGGCCATGATGACTTGGAAAAAGTGAGTGCCATGATGGCTTGGCTAGGACATAACCATGTTGACTTGGTTCTTGTCCGATGGCTAACACTTCAAACACTTGCAATGGGGTGGTAAGTGTTGATGAAATTGTCATTGATGCCAACATGGACTTGATGTCATTGATGCCACCACCTTGCTGAAGATGTATCAAGCCCATAGAGGTCCCCGTGCATGGCTAAGGTTGTTGAAGAAGCACATGATGTCTCCTGCCTGATGAAGAAGCCCTTGAAACCTTGAAGGAATGGTGAAGGCAATGTGGGTCATTTGTATGATGTGGCATGTTGATGCTATTGCATTTGGGAACATAACCCTTGAAGCCCTTGAAGAATTCCGTGGAACTCTTTGTGTCATCACGATGGTGGTAACCTTGGAAATCAAACCCTTGTTGCTTGTTAGAGCTCCTGAAGTATTGTTGAGGCTTTTGATGTGTTGATGAAGATCTTGTATACATTGTAACAATATTAGGGCATCCTTTCAAAAGTGTGAAATGGTTCAAACTTGAAGTGGCAATAAAACAATAAATAAGTCATGGAGAAGGTCCACTCCCAACCTTTGATGTATGATTGGTAGTTACCTTGGAATAGGATGACGCCTTGGAGAAAACATCCTTAAGGTAACACCACCTTAAAAAGGGGGTTGTGTGCACTTAGCTTGAAATAAAGGCTAAACATAAAATGTTTACATTATTAGGTAAGTATTATTGTTTTATATACAAATATGTTAGCCAATCAAAAATTCTCCTCATTTGATGGAAGTCAACCCTTTTAGGCTCCACGTTGATCTATATATATAATCCCCAAGCAATCGCTCAAATATATATAGAAAGATGGAAGTGCACTCTAAGCTTGCAGAACTGAGGAAATTTTTGGGTAAGAAGAGCAGATCGCGGATTTTAATTCGTGGAAGCGTGGAGCTCTGAGTTTTATTTCTTTTGGATGCCTGAGGAGAATTTTGAGGGTTTGCAATTAAATGATTCTTGGCATGGGAGTGGTGTGAAGGGATCGATCCTGGAGCGAATCTTGTCCCTGGTGCTTCCTGCGTTAAATTCTATTGAACCCGGCGGTTTTATTGTCTTGAATTTTGGCCCTAGAGCTTCTGCGTTCAACTCTATTGAGCTCGGATGGCAGGCACCAGTATGGCGGTGAGATTTATTATGCTGTGATCATCAGACTTCTCTGTGTGGTGTATGGATCTACGTGGCTGTGATGATAAGTATTTTCAGTTGCCGTAATCTCATCAAGGTGGATCCGGCTTAAAGGTTGAATGGGGTCGAAGGGTAACGAAGAGCAGAGTAACCCGCAAATAAAGAAACCTGCGTGAAAGAGTAGATGTTTTGGAGAACGTATCGGGACTATAACCTGAGTCAATCGAATTCGTGCCCAAGCTGTAGATTAAAGAAATTAAAGATCCGAGTTGTGATATAGATGCAGCAGCATACAATTATTTTAAAAAGTCGCCCTGAAATTTGTAGTATGTTCAAGCAGTAACAAATCATTTTCCACCCGAGTTTTTACAGCAGACTCGAATCTCTACAGCAGTCTATGGTTGCAGCAGTTATGGTTCTTTAATTTTTGTTGAAGGAGGTCTGATCTTGGGTGCATATATTATAAGGCAACAAGAATCTGAAGTAGCTACAGCAGTGGAAAACTTTTTATGTTTTATAATTGATACTTATTTTGGTATGGTGAAATTTGGTCTTGAAAACACACAGAGTTGACGATTTGATGCCATTTGTTGTTTATGAGTTTGATGTCTTTATTTCCACCCATTTCCGGCTTGAGAAAGGCGCACTTATCTCTTGAAAGGAAGTGCATTGACCTGTTGAAGAATTGGACTTAAATCACGGCTGTTTACTGCTTAAAGAGGGGCTGTACTATTTTGGGTGAATTGTGACACTTCCAGAAAGCATTTCACTGTCCAAAGATAGATGCAATCTACAACAAATCACAGACATTGAGGGCTGAGAAAAGGGAAGCACCTATTGACCAAATCGTGGGCTTAGTTTGGAAGGCATTTGGCATCTTATGGGGCACAGGGAAAGAATCCTCTTACTATTATTTACAGCTGCCAAACAGTGCTGAGAAAAGGACAGAACTGAATGTCATCCACATACTGAGAAGTGAGAAGCTGGCTATACCATTTTGTGGACATATCGTGGCACCAAAAGGACGCAGTTCAGCTGTCCAAGTAAAAGGGATCAAAAGATGAGCATACTGAGTTACTCTGACAAAACAAACTTCATGAGCAGAGTTAGATGACCTGTAGAATATTATTAGTGACATGTTAATGAGCAGCTCAACAGTTTTGTGACTGTGGTGTGGATAAAATGATGACATTAGTGTATAGCAGAGTGAAAATGATGATCAGTGCAGACATGACAGAGGGATGGTGAACAAGGCTGCCACAACCTTGGTAGTGAAGGCAATAACTTGTTTTAGTACATAGCATACAGAGATGAAATGATGCAAGTCATGATGATCAGGTATGCTTTCTTTACAATAAAGCAAGGTCTTATATAGTTAGGTCTTCAATGACAGAATGAAACAGCCCAGGTATGATGTCTGGAAGCCTTATATGCACATCTTATGAAGGTATATTAACATGCAATAGAAGATGATGTGTGCACAGTATCACACCCTTTTGTGGATGACTGTTTTGGCCAGCAAATGAACCAGCAAACAGTGGACTTCTCCTCAGCATACAGTTTTGTCACCCTTTTTGACAGACATCAAGAACATACACAGTCAAGCTTGGAAACTACTATAATGTTCACTCAGTTCAAGGTCAAGTGCATACACCAGTGATGATGCACTCCTAAAAGATGCAGACCTTGATGTGATGATCAAAGTTTAAATGATGACAGCAGACCTTCATAAGTTGAGTAAAAATAAGAAGAGAATGTTCAGGGTTGAACTGAGGTAAGTGAAAGATAAAGGTATATGTCCTAGCAAGAGAAGGAAACTCAGACTTGGCATTCTTCAAGTGCATCCAAGGTATGTAACTCTAGAGTTGACTGTTATTGAGTTAGAAATGAGTTATGTCTGGTAGCAAAAAGTCTGAAGTTATCCACAGACAAGGTATGAGTTTTGACATGCACTACTTGCTAAGCATAAAAGCAGAGTAGATGTGATTGGCATGATCCTTGAGCAGTAGAGCAGATGATCAGTATGAGCAACTGTTGATGAGCTGATTGAACAACAGTTTTGGATCAGCAGATTTGATGTGTGCTGAGCAAAGATGATAAGCAGCGTTGATGATGACCAGCAGCAAAGATTGACCAGCAGTGATGAATAGTGTTGACCAGCAGAAGATGAAGAGAGAAGATTGAGAAGACTATTGCAGCAGTGTTGAGTAGATTGACAAACAGTTGATGTGATGAGCATAGAAGATGAGCAGCTTTGATGTAACAGAGATTTCTTGTGTGACACAAGTATACTGTATTGTAAAAGCAAGCTTGTCTTGCTTTTGAGGTTATGATACCTCAAACCCTTCTTAGCAGGGTCTAAGAAAACCAGGCTGGGTCCTGGATGTAGAGTAGGTGCTCTCCATATCAGTAGGTGCTGATTTTGCCTAACGGTTGTAGCTGAACCAAAACTAATACAAAAAGATTACAAAATTATATGGTGTTGTGTTTTTTTGTGTTATGGTTTTTTATGAATGAAATGCTAATGCTATGATATGTGAAATGATTATGAGATTGGTAGTATATGAAATGATGAATTGGTAGTTAAGTGTAACAGGTCAAGAAAAGTTGTAAAAATTGCTTTACACTGATTCACCCCCCCTCTCAGTGTCTACAGTAAGATCCTCTCATCTTACGATGTGATGATGATCTTAGATGGAACACCCTGCAACAAGGTGGTAAGATTCTCTCATCCTGTGATGGGATGATGATCTTAGATGGAACACCCTACGACAGGGTGGTAGGATCCGCTCATCCTGCGATGGGATGATGATCTTAGATGGAACACCCTGCAACGGGGTGTTAAGATCCTCTCATCATGCAATGGGATGATGAGTTTAGATGTGGCATCCTGTGACGAGATTCTAAGACTCTCTAAGACATCTTGCGACGGGATAGAGAGAGCTACCGAAATGCTTTTGATGATGGTGATGTTTTTTATGATGATGATGTTCCAACAGTCATATGGTGATGTTGATGATGATGTTCCAACAATCATATGTTGATGCAGATGATGTTCCATGCCGATGTTCCAATAGTCACATGTTGATGATGACGATGATGCTCCATGTTGTTGATGATGATGTTCCATGCTGCTGCTACTGATGATGTTCCATGATGATGATGATGATGATGTTCCAGCAGTCACATGCTGTTGCTGATGATGATGCTCCATGTTGATGGTGATGATGTTCCATGCTGATGCTGATGATGTTGATGATGATGTTCCAGATGCATGCTGTTGTTGTTCCAAAACTTCCAAAGATATATAGATTCACCATTCAATTGTACAGTTGTTGTTGTTGTTGATGTTGTAGAATACATTCCTTGTTAAGAGGGAGTGTTAAAGAAATGTAACTTCAGAATATATTCTATTGTATTTTTATTGTACCTTTATTATTCCTCCTTCATGAGATGTCCTTGATGAAATTGGTCATGTAAAAGTATTGAGGTAAAACCTTCGTTGTAAGTTTTGTCAATAGTGTTGATGAAATTGTCATTGATACCAACATGGACCTGCAGTAGCCCCACGTGATGTCATTGATGCCACCAAGTCCCACATGCAGTGCCTCGATCCCTTACAGAGTGGGTTTGTGCCTTGAAGCACCTTGTACCCAGTTGACAAGGTCCCTGTACCCACACGCTTGGATTTTGATGCCACCACTTTGCTGAAGATGTTGAAGACCCAGCTGATGATGCTGAAGACCCTAGAGATGGTCTTGAAGCCCTGGTAGACGTTGGAAAAGCCCATGAAGTCTTGGAATCCCTGATGAAGACCATGATGCCCTTGCAAAGGTCATGGAGCCCACTTATATGGTGGCATGATGGCACTTTGATGAAGTCTTTGATGCATTGGTTGGTCCTAGTGCTTGCACTTGATCCCTTTGTGTCATTCGTTGAAAAGGTCATGGAACCCTTGCATGTATTATGATGGTGATGACCTTATATGGTCTCTGGCATGTGGTGGATGCCCTTGGCTTGAAGTGGAAGCCCTTGTATTGATAGAATCAATGGATTGTTGGAAAGAGCCCTTGAAGATGCCTTGATGAAGCATTGAAGAGCCCTTGAGGTGTCTTAAAGAAACCTTGAAAATGCCTTGAAGAAGTCGGCTCCAAAGTATTAATATTTAATTTAAAATTTTAATTTGCTGAGTCGGCTCCAAAGTTAGAATTAAAATTTGTATGCATGTCGGCCCAGAATATTTTTTAAAAATTGTTATTTGTGAAGTCGGCCTAGAATTAAAAAATAAAATTTAAATGCAAGTTGGCCCAGCAAAATATGGTGAAAATTTAGTATAAATATCAGCTCAAATCTTCACTTTTGGAAGGTGAAATTTCAGTGGAGCTCTGAGGAATTTCACAGGTAGCAGAGAAGCAGAATTTTGACAGTCATTTTTTTTTATTCTTAGCAGCAGTAGTATACTGAGTTTTTGTGGGCAACTAAGGAACTTTTTGGAGCAGCAATCAAAGATTGAGGCAGCCTCAGATCTGAGGGTTACAACAGATAGAGGTTCATCTTTTGGGGTTTAAATTTTATAATTCTTTCTTGCTGCTTGTGAAGAGATGACTGTCCCATGACAACCCTAGACCAAGATGCCAAGCAGACAAACCACCGAAGTTGTGACCAGCATGATGAATAGTTTGGGTAGGGCAACAACAAACTGAGCAAAATGTTATCTGTGGAATAAACCAACGAATTTGCAGAGGAGAGTGAGCTCACAGCTATTGTTAGACTGAGGATGTTAAATAGCAGCATGAAGAAGTTACAGTCTTGGATTTTCTTTTGTTGGAGAAGTCAAGCAACAAACCGAGTTCTTGTGGACACAAACAGTCCGAATTTGCAGCGATCACAGAAGCATATACAAGGTATGTTTTGACCTAGTATCGGGCTCTCTAACAGTGTTTTTCCTTAGGGTTTTAACCAGCATTCTACCAGCACCCGAATTCTGTTGGAAGCATCTGGATGCATGAAGACAACTCGCAGCAGCAGAGAAGGATCTGAGTTATTCCACAGAGATATATTTTCGGGGTTAAACAGTAAACAATTCCAAGTTTGTTTGGTCAACTACACAGCCCGAATTCTTGGAGATCATCCACAATCTGAATGATATAACAGTTCAGGTCTTGGTTGCTTGATTAGTCCCTTTTTATAGTCCAAGGTTGAGGTTTAAAGTCTGAGGTCACTACAGTCCGAGTTATGGTGCTTAAACAATAAGCCTGCTACAGTAAGGTCATTTTTTTTGAAGTCTGCTACGGTATGCTGAGTTTACATAGTGATGACTTACACAGTTATGAATGCTCAGTCAGTGTTTTACATAGTCATGTAGCAATATACTCAATTTACTCTGTGAGATGTTCAGATGTTTAAGGGATGATATGTTCAGTGATATACAAATCTAGTAGCAGACAGAGAAATAATCAATGATGATGCCTTTGTGAAGGTCGTTTTGAAATAGCCCAGATCCTATGAATTGAACTTGACATCAGTCATATTTTCGGTGAAAGGAGAAGCAAAGCTTTTGTGATAAGGAGCAGCCCAAATTGTATCAACTGAGTGTAACCAACAGTTTGAGATTTTTTTTGGAAACACCGCATAATGTTTTTGTGATGTAGAAGTCTCATGGTGGAGACTGGATTTGTGGCAGACATCAAGAAACAGCCCCATAGGACCTGCTCAATGTAACCTGAGTCCTGTTAGGGCCTTTCTTTCAGTAGCCGTGCCCTACTTAGGGCTGTCTTGTAGCAATTGTGCACTGGTTAGGGACCATTCCCAATTGACAGCAGTGAATGACAAACAACAGAGTAAGAGGAGCAGACCCGAGAAGCAGCAACAGTATGATGATGAAGATGCATGTACAGTGATGTACAAACATTAATATAAACAGTGAGGTAAAGAAATGATGATGTACATGTACAGTACTCCACTCATTACCTACCTTATGATGATGCATACTATGGAGTCGAACCAGCACATAGTCAAGTAGTGATATATAGTATGATGATGATGTGATACATGCATGATGCACTCCTATACTGTTGAGGTGAAGAGGTATGTACAGTGGTATTAGTGTGTAAGTATAGGTGCAAGCTGAAGTATGAAGTTGTGACACATGCTACTGTATGAATTGATACACTCTGATATGTTGATGCCTTTCCATACACTATGACATACACACAGTCCAGGTATAACATCTCTATAGTGACAAGGTATGTACATGTTATGCATTAGAGATAATGAAATAATACAAGTATTATTGAACCATGCTTGGATGATAAACCCTATGATACCTTGCTCAATAATGATTCATGTTTGAAGATGATTATACATTTTGTACACCATGATGACAATGAGTATAAACAGAGGTAGCAGCAGTATGTGGATCCTTTCAGTGGATTTTGCAACAGTGGATGCTCAAGTGGACTAAAAGGAAGAGCAGGAGCAATAACCTTTTGTTTGGTTTTGATCTATCAATCCAACACAGAAGAAGATTGACAGACCTACATGCAAACAATGATGTGCACAAATACATTGACCTTGATGACTGAATGTGATGAACTGTGTGATGAGATGAAAATGATTTTACTCAGCCAAGTCTTGACAGGTGTAGACCTTTGAAGGCATGAGCAGACTCTTGAAGACATGAGCAATCTTGAAGATGGTGATGAGTGAGAGCAGCAGTGAAGAATGATGATCAAAGATTAATGAGCTGTGGAAGAAGTACTGTGATGAGCAATGATTTGGACAGTTGATAGTGGATTGTTCACAAGGGAGAATGATGAGCAGTGTTACAGCAGAGTTGATGTGATGAGCAGCATTGATGATGTGACAGAGATTTCTTCTGTATTGGAAAACAAGCTTGTCTTGTTTTTGAGGTTAGGATACCTCAAACCCTTCTTAGCAGGGTCTAAGAAAACCAGGTAGGGTCTTGGATGCAGAGTAGGTGCTCTATGTATCAGTAGGTGCTGATTATACCTAACGGTTGTAGCTGGACCAAAACTAATACAAAAAGATTACAAAATTATATGGTGTTGTGTTCTTTTGTGTTATGGTTCTTGATGATTTAAATGCTTATGCTATGTGAATGATGAAGTGAAATGAAATGATTATGAGACTAATGAAATGATGAATTGGTAGTTAATTGTGACAAGTTAAGAAAAGTTGTAGTATTGCTTTACACTGATTCACCCCCCCCCTCTCAGTGTCTAACAATTGGTATCAGAGCCGGCCTTTGTCACGAGCCTAGCAAGCTTGAAGGAGATCCTTAGACACAATGGAGGAAAATAAAAAGTCATCAAGCAATGACGTGCCTATACTTGATATTACAGATTATTTCAGTTGGAGAAGCAAAATGAAGGCTTATCTGAAGAAGTTTGGTATTTGGGAAATTGTCATCAATCCACCCTCTCCATCAAACAAGAAAGGAAAACCAGCTGCACAGAAGGAAGCGAAGAAGGACAACACTACAGCCTTGAAGTTCCTCATGGATGGACTTCCCAGCTTAGTGAAGGAAAGTGTAGGAGAGTACACTTCGGCAAAAGACCTATGGTTCAAGCTGGAGAGTGAGTATCAGAAGGCAAAACCAGAACCTGAAAAGACAGATAAAAAATCAGAAGACAAGCCCCTAGAAGAGCTCAATCAAGAAGAAGACAAACAAGAAGAGGACTCTAATAATGGTATGGACTCTTGTGATTATAATGATAGCTTATGTGATGAAATTGAGAAGGTTCTTGCAGAAGATGATGAAGGGCTATCAAAGACCGCATATCAGATACATCTCACGTTGCTAAATATTGATCTTAGAGCCAATTGGTTCCTAAGCACAATGAAACTAAACCAGAGTGATTTCACGAAGTTCAAAAAGGAAATCTTGGACTCCTTGAATGAATATAAGCAGAAGACCATGTCAATGAAAGTGTTGCTCCTAAAGCTCAAAGACAAAGACAAAGAGTTGCGAGATCAAATGAAAGACAAGGATGCTGAAATTGAACAATTGAAGATTGAATTAGCCAGTCAAAAGGAAGAATCAAAAAATCCTGCTCAAGAGCTTGAAGAAACTAGAGAGGTCAATCATGATCTGAAGACTCAGCTGGAGGAAGCCAAGAGGACAGAAGAAATCTTGAAGAGCCAGCTAGAAGAAAAGGAGGAGACAGTCCAAAAGTTGGAATTGGAGGTAGTTGGTCTCAGGAAGAAAGATAAGAAGAACGAAGCCTTGGTCAAGCTCCAAGATAGTTCAATTGTCCTAGATAAGATCTTAGATTGCCAAAGATCTCCACTCGACAAAACTAGTCTTGGTTACAAGAAAAACAAAGCAAAATTTGAAGATGACACTTGGCCTCTGAAGACTCCAGAAGCAGGTCCATCTACGTCCAAAGCTGCTTCCCAGGCACCTGCACATGACAACAAGGATTTTGGAAGTTCAAAGATGAAACAAGGAGTTAGGTCTATTCATCAAAGCAATTTCATAAACGAAACAACTACAAGACCCAGGTTCTATGGAAGAAGAAGGACTAGAAGCCCCAATGTCTCAGTTAGATGTTGGACATGTAAACAAGTTGGACATGTAAACAAGTCGGACATGTAGCTGCCACATGTCACACATTGAGATGCTACACCTGCAGTGGGTTTGGACACAAAGCCCATGAATGTGCCAGTCAAAGAAGTCAAGCAAGAAGGAGTACTCCATACACATCAGCAAGAAGATTTGAAGATCAGAAGACAAATGTCTATAGTCAAGGACACTCTCAAGCATGGAGAAATGAAGTTGACCAAAGAAGTGTTGGAAGCTCCAACAGCTCAGTCAGATGTTGGTCATGCAACAATGTCAGTCACATTGCTGCACATTGTCGTACGATGAGGTGTTATAGCTGCAGTGGCCTTGGGCACAAAGCTCAAGATTGTTGGAGTAAGAGGAGCAGGCCCGAGAAGCAGCAGCAATATGATGATGAAGATGCATGTACAGTGATGTACAAACATTAATATAAACATTGAGGTAAAGAAGTGATGATGTACATGTACAGTACTCCACTCATTACCTACCTTATGATGATGCATACTATGGAGTTGAACCAGCACACAGTCAAGCAGTGATATATAGTATGATGATGATGTGATACATGCATGATGCACTCCTATACTGTTGAGGTGAAGAGGTATGTACAGTGGTATTAGTGTGTAAGTATAGGTGCAAGCTGAAGTATGAAGTTGTGACACATGCTACTGTATGAATTGATACACTCTGATATGTTGATGCCTTTCCATACACTATGACATACACACAGTCCAGGTATAACA
Organism: Pseudotsuga menziesii; assembly: GCA_001517045.1. Taxonomy (NCBI): domain Eukaryota; kingdom Viridiplantae; phylum Streptophyta; class Pinopsida; order Pinales; family Pinaceae; genus Pseudotsuga; species Pseudotsuga menziesii. The sequence goes on from LPNX010398589.1 coordinate 175,188, forward strand.
TCTCTATAGTGACAAGGTATGTACATGTTATGCATTAGAGATAATGAAATAATACAAGTATTATTGAACCATGCTTGGATGATAAACCCTATGATACCTTGCTCAATAATGATTCATGTTTGAAGATGATCATACATTTTGTACACCATGATGACAATGAGTATAAACATAGGTAGTAGCAGTATGTAGATCCTTTCAGTGGATTTTGCAGTAGTGGATGCTCAAGTGGACTAAAAGGAACAGCAGGAGAAATAACCTTTTGTTTGGTTTTGATCTATCAATCCAACACAGAAGAAGATTGACATACCTACATGCAAACAATGATGTGCACAAATACATTGACCTTGATGACTGAATGTGATGAACTGTGTGATGAGATGAAAATGATTTTACTCAGCCAAGTCTTGACAGGTGCAGACCTTTGAAGGCATGAGCAGACTCTTGAAGACATGAGCAATCTTGAAGATGGTGATGAGTGAGAGCAGCAGTGAAGAATGATGATCAAATATTAATGAGCTGTGGAAGAAGTACTGTGATGAGCAGTGATTTGGATAGTTGATAGTGGATTGTTCACAAGGCAGAATGATGAGCAATGTTACAGCAGAGTTGATGTGATGAGCAGCATTGATGATGTAACAGAGATTTCTTGTGTATTGGAAAACAAGCTTGTCTTGTTTTTGAGGTTAGGATACCTCAAACCCTTCTTAGCAGGGTCCTGGATGCGGAGTAGGTGCTCTATGTATCAGTAGGTGCTGATTATACCTAACGGTTGTAGCCGGACCAAAACTAATACAAAAAGATTACAAAATTATATAGTGTTGTGTTCTTTTGTGTTATGGTTCTTGATGATTTAAATGCTTATGCTATGTGAATGATGAAGTGAAATGAAATGATTATGAGACTAATGAAATGATGAATTGGTAGTTAATTGTGACAAGTTAAGAAAAGCTGTAATATTGCTTTACACTGATTCACCCCCCCCTCTCAGTGTCTAACAAATAGTACCCACAAAAGTATTTTGTAAATGTTATTTTGAGTCTTCCTAGGTAGGTCGACCCTAATTAAATAACTAGGATGACCTAGTTAGGTAATTAGGTCACTCACTTGATGAATATAAATAGGCGAGACACCTCCTTCATTTGGACACATTTCTCACATAAGTAAGTGTGCAAGAGAGAGAACGAGGAGGTTTGCTAGAGAGAGGAAGTGGCTAGTCTTTTTCTTGGGGTTGTTCATTGTACTTGGTTGAATTCTATATTGAAGAAGTTTTGTTGAGTTTTCTCCCCTAAGAGGGTTTCTCAGGATAAACCTCTATGTTCTTTTGTCTTGTTGTGCTTGTCTTTCTTTCAGTGATAATAATGTTATGGTTATGATGAAATGATACTAAATTTTCAAAGTTCTTGTATAAGCATTAAAACTTAACAAGTTTTCAATGTTCTTATGGGCGAAAGCTTCTAGTATCACGGTGTATGTTCAGAATAAAAGTCCTCATAATATATTGAGGAATATAACTCTAGAAGAGGCCTTCACAGGTGTGAAGCCAGAGGTTGGTCACTTGTGGATATTTGGTTGTCTCGTATATATTCATGTGCCCAAAGAAAAGAGGACAAAGCTAGAGCCTTCAGGCGGGAAGGGTACATTTGTGGAATATAGTGAGTCTTCGAAGGCTGGCAGGATCTACATCCCAAGATCGAGACAGATTGGGTTAGCAGGGATGTTTCCTTTGAAGAGAAGGTAGCCTTCAAAAGAGCCAGAGGATATGACATGGATATTAATTGTGAGGAGTTGGTGGCTCCAAAGGAGATGGTATCATCTCCCCCTCCCCCTTCAATAGTTTAGAGGGAGCCAGTTGAGACCATTGAGCCTGTTGATCCCATTAATCTAGCAGAGGGAGTTGATATTTCCAAAGATGTTGTTGGAGGCCAGAAAAGGCTTATTTGGGCTCGTCAGAATCCACAGGAGGTAGAGAATCATGCTACTCCTCGTGGTACTTTCAGGGACAGTGAGAGTCCTTAAATATTCTTGAGTTATGTAGCCTTGATGAGCCACATCATTGAATTCTAACCCTTCAACTATGAAGAGGCTTCCAAACAGTAGGTATGCAAGGGTGCCATGACAGAAGAATATCAATCCATCATGAAGAATGATGTGTAGAATATTGTGTCAAGACCCAAGGGGAAGTCAGTAGTGACTTCCAAGTGGATTTACAAGATCAAACATGGAGCAAATGGAAGTATTGAAAAGCACAAAGCAAGATTTGTGGCTAGAGGATTCTCTCAGAAAGAGGGAATTGATTATGATGATACATTTGCTCCAGTTGCTCGGTACACTTCCATCAGGATGTTTATTGCTCTTGCTTCAGCTATGGGATGGAAGTTGCATCAAATGGATGTAAAAGTTGTCTTCATCAACAGTTTGTTCAAGGAAGAAGTCTATATTGAGCAGCCAGAGGGTTTTGTGATCCATGGAAAGGAATCCCATATGTGCAAACTAAAGAAGGCCTTATATGGACTCAAGCATGCACCACGTGCTTGGCATGCTAGGATTGACGAATGCTTGGTGAGTTTGGGATTCACTAAGAGTGATGAAGATTCCAACCTCTACTACAAGGTTGTGGATGGTGAGCCTTTGATCTTAGTACTTTATGTTGATGACTTGTTTCTCACTGGCGCTGAGAAACTCATTGAGTGGTGTAAGAGGAAGCTAGCCTTTGAGTTTGAGATGAAGGACCTTGGTTTGATGCACTACTTCTTAGGGCTAGAGGTATGGCAGAAGCATGATGAGATCTTTCCGAGTCAAGGGAAGTACATTATTGATATCCCGAAGAGATTTGGGATGATGGACTGTAAGTCCATGAACACACCGATGGATTCCAATTTGAAAAAGCTAAGAGATTATGCTTTCGATCCAGATTCGATAGATCCTACCATGTATAAATAGTTGATTGGATTGTTGGTGTATATGGTTAACATCAAACCATACATTTGTTTTGTAGTGAGTGCTCTCAGCCAGTTCATGAATGAGTTGAGATAAATACATTGGGTTACTGCAAAACATGTGTGGAGGTACTTGTGTGGTACCGTGGGATATGGCCTGAGTTATGCTTTATGTGGTGACATGAGATTGTAGGGCTATTCCGATTTTGATTGGGTAGGGAGTGTTGTAGACAAGAAGAGCACCTCCAAGTGTTGCTTCAATTTGGGTTTGTGATTTCTTGGTGTAGCTAGAAGGAGACCTCAGGGGCATTGAGTACAATAGAGGCCAAGTATATTGTAGTGTGTGTTGTAGCTTGGGAAGTGGTGTGGCTTCAAAAACTCATTGTCGGATTTTTGGTCAGATGCTAGAGAAGACATTGATTCACTGTGATAACCGAAGCTATGTATAGCTATAAGTGAATCCAATATTTCATGATAAGTCGAAGCATATCGAGATTTAGTGTCATTACATCTGTGACATGGTCTAAAGAGGAGCACTCCAACTCTAATACAGATGATCAGACTGTCGACATGCTCACCAAGCCTCTACTCATGGCAAAGTTTGTGTACTTTTGTGACCAACTTGGAGTAGTGGAGATTGTCTCCCTCGTTGAGAAGGGGGATTGATGTTGCTATATCAGTGAGACATTCTCCTTGAGACAGGGAGAATGGTGTGACTCTTCCTTTGAAAGGAAGAGAGAGGGACCTGACTGGTTCTTTGTTGACTCCCCAATGGATTGAGTTGAGTGGTTGACTCCCTGATGGACTGGGTTGAGTTGTTGACTCCTTGATGGACTGAGTTGAGGTGTTACATGTTGACTCATCGATGGACTGAGTTGAGTTGTTACATGTTGACTCTTCGATGGACTAGGTTGAGTTGTTGATTCCTCGATGTACTAAGTTGAGTTGTTGCTTGTTGACTCCCCAATGGGCTAGGTTGAGTTGTTGACCCCTCAATGGATTGAGTTGAGTTGTTACATGTTGACTCTTTGATGGATTGAGTTGAGTTGTTACATGTTGACTCCCTGATGGACTGGGTTGAGTTGTTGACTCGTCGATGGACTAAGTTGAGTTGTTACATGTTGACTCCTTGATGGACTGAGTTGAGTCGTTACATGTTGACTCCTCGATGAATTGGGTTGAATTGTTGACTCCTCGATGGACTGGTTTGAGTTGTTGGCTCCATAATGGACTGGGTTTAGTTGTTGCTTGTTGACTCCCCAATGGACTGGGTTGAGTTGTTGCTTGTTGACTCCCTAATGGACTGGGTTGAGTTGTTGAATCCTCGATGGACTGAGTTAATTTGGTGCTTGTTGACTCCTCGATGGATTGGGTTGAGTTGTTGACTTCTCAATCGGCTATTTTGAGTTGATGACACTTCTCGATGAACTGAGTTGTGTCAAGAGACATTGCTTATGATGTAGAGATATTCAAGACAATCGTGATGCTCAGATGATATCCAAATGTGTTCTAGCATGATGATGCCTCCTTAGCTAAGAGGGAGTGTTGGTGTTGTAGTTGTGTGAGGCATTCTCACACCAAGTTGGCCTAGAGAAAATAATAATTAAAAGCAATATTATTATGCTAGAAGAGAAGTCGGCCCTAGTGGAAAAAATCGGCCAAAAATCAAGTATAAATAAAGGTTACGCCTCATTCATTTCATCCATCAAGCAAGTTCGTTGTACAAGGAAAAGGAAATGCACAAGAGAGAAAAGAAGCCTAATTCTAAGGTCACTATCTTCAGGGAGTTTCTTATTTGGTTTATCTATCATTCTTATTTGGATATATGCTCATGTACTTTGAACTGAATCTCTATAAGAAAGGTTGTTGGGTTTTCTTCCCTTGAAGGGTTTCCCACGATAAATCTCTATATCTTTTGTTTATGTTCTTTGGTTATTCTTTCAGTGATCCTTTTTTATATTTCGCTACAAATAAGAGTGAATTTATACTGCTATCTTAAAATCTAACATGTACAAGTGCCATTAGATCATCAAATAACATCTAAAGGCCACCCTCTCTCACCTTAGACTAGCTAGTCTTCAATCTCTAATGGTGCATTGTTGTCCTCAAGAGTCAAAAGAAACTCTACAATGCATATATGTCATACAAGACTCTGAAAGAAGATGCTTCTTCAACCCAGGAACAAACAAAACAAAATCCAAATAAAAAACATAACTTGAACATCTGAAGTTAAATGGAGCCAACTCCTCTCACAAGGTAAGTGACATCATTACCAATAAAAATAATATCACATCCAAATTTAAGGAGAAATTATGGTGCAATAAAAAAATTAGAGGATAAAAAAAATTAAGATATTATAAAGAGGTCATTGGCCTTAATCTAGAAGATTAAAAGCAATGCAAAAGAAGAAAATCAGGGTTGCTTTTGTCGATGGCCAAGTTATAAGGTGGCACAGAGGAAAGACAATAGAGGATGTAACAATTATTGGAGAAGAAGACAAAGGCTTGTACAAGTTGAAGGGACAGCCTGAACAAGCACTGGTTCATGAGTCAATTGAACCAAGTGAGCTATGGCACGGAAGACTTGCACATGTGCACTACAGGGCACTACCGATGGCAAGCAACCTCAGGACTGCCAGAGATCTAGGCAAAGCATGAAGGCATTTGCAAAGGATGTGCACAAGGAAAGAATGTGAAGAAGACATTTCCCAACAATGAGAGCAAGGCTAAAGGTATATTGGAGATAGCACACTCTGATGTATGTGGACCCATGTCCTCTAGTTCATTAAATAGGTATGTGTACTATGTTTTCTTTATAGATGATTTCTCATGTAAGACTTGGATATATTTCTTGAAAGGGAAAAGTGAAGTTTTCAGTAAGTTCAAGGAATATAAAGCCTTGGTTGAGAACCAAACGGATAGGAAGATCAAGACTCTACAGGTAGATAATGGTAGAGAGTTCACTTTGGAAGAATTCAAGGAACTATGCAAAGAGTTTGGGATTAAGAGGGAGTTGAGCACTCCATACAATCCTCAAAAAAATGGGGTTATGGAACGAAAGAACCGAACCATCATGGAGGCAGCGAAAGTTATGTTGCATGATCAGGATCTTCCTATGCACCTTTGGGCAGAGGCTGCAAGAACATCTATGTATGTACAGAATCTGTACTCCTCATCGAGTACTTAATAATAATACTCTTGAAGAGGCTTTCTCGGGAGAGAAACCAAAAATCAATCATTTGAGAATATTTGGATGCCAGGTGTACATACATATCCCAAAGGAGAAAAGGAGGAAGCTCGGTCCTTCTGGGAGGAAGGGTATATTCATAGGATACGGTGATACATCAAAGGCCTACCGAGTATACTTCCTAGGATTCAAGAAGATCGACATCAGTAGAGATGTAACCTTTGATGAAGACTCAACATACTTCAGATCCAAGAGGACACCCATTCAGGAGGTCGAGAAACCTGAAGAGATGAGAGACCGAGATATGGAAATTGGAGAAGCAATTACAAAGGACCATGAAGATCATGACATGACAGAACCACAAGAGCTGGTAGAGACATTCCTTGCGAAGGACTCCCACAAGAGGAAACCAGCATGAACACATGAGCTCATATGAGGAGCTGAAAGGTATGGTTCTCCAGAGGGAATACATAGAGAGAGAAAAAGGGCAAAGCCCTACAATAGCTATGTGGCTTTGTTGTGTGACATTATTTACAGAGAACCTTCCACCTATGAAGAGGCTACAAAAAAGAAAGAATGGAAGTATGCAATGATCGAGGAATATCAATCAATCATGAAGAATGATGTTTAGGAGATTGTTTCGAGATCGTAAAAGAAGTTTGTCGTGATTTCGAAGTGGATGTACAAGATCAAGCATACTGCAGATGGAAGCATCGAGAAATATAAGACGAGATTTGTAGCACGAAGCTTCTCATAGAAAGAAGGCATAGACTACGAAGAGACATTTGCACCTATGGCAAGGTACACTTCCATTAAGACTACACTTGCTTTGGCAGCAGTTATGAAATGGAAAATACACCAGATGGATGTCAAGACAGCTTTCTTGAATGGTGTAGTTGAGGAGGAAGTGTGCATGAAACAACCACTAGGATTCGAGACACATGATAGGAAGACCCATGTGTGCAAATTGAAGGCGGCCTTGTATGGATTGAAACAAGCAACGAGAACATGGTACAATAGGATGGATAGCTTCCTGATGAGCTTGGTCTTTACCAAGAGTAAAGTAGATTCCAACCTCTACTTCAAGGCGGAAGACAGAAGACCAGTGATACTCCTGCTCTATGTCAGCAACTATGACAGATGATGATGGTAGCAACTATGTTGATGACTGTATGACTATGTGGTGATGACTCTGCGATGAAGACTTGACCAGATGTGTTGATGACTGTGAAGAGAGAGAATACCTTCCTAGTTAAGAGGGAGTGTTGATGTATTTGTAACTTCAGAAGATATTCTGATGTATATTATCATTGTATGTTGTTGTACCCCCATTGGGGATGTGTGCTACCCCTTTACGGGATGTCTAAATTATGTCTAGACCTTGAGGTACAACCTCCGTTGTAACTTCAGAAGATATTCTGGTGTATATTATCATTGTATATTGTTGTACCCCCATCAGGGATGTGTTTACCCCCTTGCGGGATGTCTTAATTGTGTCTACACCTTGAGGTACAACCTCCGTTGTAAGTCAGGGCAATAGTCCCTAGTGTAACATCATGTAATGTGTATTTGGAGCCTCTCTGGGAGAAGTTGGCCCTGTTAGGGAAGACAAGTGGGCCCCAATCTTATGTTTGGTTAGTGACTTAAACGGTATAAGTAGGGAGGTGCTCTCCCTCATTTACACACACCTCACACTCTCAAGTTTGCATGAGAAAGAGAGAGAGAGAAAGGGAGGAGAGACAGATAGTTGTTGAATACTTCTTATTACTGCTTTTGATCGTCTTACTATTCTGAAGAAGTTTTCGGGGGTTTCTCCTTTATGGTTTCCCTGGTGAAAATCTTTGTGTCTTGTGTATCTCTTATATCTTATGCATATAGTTGTACTTGTTATTCTTTTAGACAAAGATCCTAATCAAGCTAATAAGATCTAGAAAAAATAACACTCCTTGGCTATCAAGGAACTTCTAGAAGCTCCTAGACAAATAGGGAGCTTCTATAAGGAAGCTCTCAAAAAAGGGAATTACCCACATTAAGCTACCAAAAATCACTCGTAAAAATCCCAATCTCTTAAAAATCTCTTGAAAAGTTCCCAAAGAAGATCCCAACAAAAAACTAGAGTGTTTCGTAAAAGTGCTTAACCTTCTAGGAGCAAGGAAACATTAGGTACAAGTGCTCAACCTCCTAGGGGTGAGTAAACATTACGTATTAGTTCTCTTGTTAGAGTTTTATTTGGTTACTTGGTAGTTGTTTATCCTTTCTCGTGGCATAGTAGTGACAATTGATCCAGTCAAAATGCAGGCACAACTTTGATGATTAATGGAGCTAGGTGAAACACTAGTTGGTTTGGGAGGCAAGTTGGCATTATGTAGTGGTGAGTTAGGAGGGTGCATCCATACCTCCAACATGCATGAGCTAGTTTATAGTTTAGGCTTTAGTTCAATTTAGTCTCTAGTTCAATCTGGACTTAGTGCAGTTCTATATGCATGTTCCTAATTGGCTAGGGTTCACATGCTTGCGGAGTTGTTTTCTAGTTTTATATGAACGACATAAACCTCAAGGAGGGCATGCATGCTTTAGCTCATCCTCCAGTTGAGGCACTCTTCACTTGACACTCTTATCATTGCAAGGAGGGTGCACTAGGTGATTTGGTTGGGCCAAGGGCATAGCTGAGTTGCATGTTTTTTTCATGTCTCCAGATTCATTATACTTTCCCTCTTCTTCCCATTCTAATGCAAGTTACATTGCGATATTGGTTAGTGAGATAGTTTTGAGTTATTGCAGTGTATTTTCTTCTTTTCAATTTTGCAATAGGAGATTAACGTGATTGAGAGTTCAACTTTGTGTATCTGTTCTTAATTTCCAATAGTGTGTCTTTGTAGATTAACATATTTAGATATTACATATCATTATTTTGGGATTATATGTGTAGTGTAAGTCATTAAGTTATGACCCACATCCCATGAGTATAATTGCAATTGACCAATTTCTCATGGTTTTGAATAGTCCACTTAGCACTCATTGCATCGGGTGATGCTCAGAAGGGTGAAGAAGTGGGATTGATACTAACAAAATGAATCACATAGCATTAACCATCACTTTTGGGGCTTGCACCCGATAACTAGGACTTCCCAGGAGGTCACCCATCCAAAGGCTCCTCTAGCTCAAGCACACTTAACTGTGGATTTTTTCCCACATTCAAGCCCACTTAGCTTTCTAACCCATTTGCAAAACCTTTGCAAGTATTGTGCCTTGTGAGCTATTCAGTTAGAGCTCCCTATTAAGTTGAGTGGTTTTTCGTAGTCCAACAAATGATATATCATTATTTTGGGATTATATGTGTAGTGTAAGTCATTAAGCTATGACCGATATCCACGAGTATAGCCACAAGTTACCAATTTCTCATGGTATTGAATAGTCCACTTAGCACTAATTGCATTAAGTGATGCTCACAAGGGTGAAGAAGTGGGATATCGCATAGTATCAATCATCACTTATGGGGCTTGTGTTATCCTGTGAAATGGAACTTTTCCGTCCGAGTACTAACACTCAATGTGTCGGTACACAAAAGGACACAATGGATTGAAGTAGCCAAAAACCTATAGATGAGCATGCGCCTTGATACATCTTGATCTTGCCAGTCTTGCCCATGTTTTATAAAAGGCTTAAGGTGTAATCGTGACTACTGACAGTGCAACCCACGCTCCATTTGTGGGTAGCCATATATACAACCCGCGGTTACATGATCACACTTTGCATTCGTGTGTAGCCATATATACAACCCGCGGTTACATGATCACACTTTGCATTCATGCGTTTCCTTCATAAAAGTCGTGGTTCATTCGTGACTTGCTAGTATTCATTCCCGCGATTACCCTAAGCCAAAATTAAAAAAAATAAAAACATGTTTAGTTAGGGATAGTTGGGCTCGTAATCATAACACCCCAAACCTCCCTAACCATCTCAACCTCCGTAACTCCTCTTGTTCATCAAGTATAAATAGAGGGGGAGGGTTGAGGTTAAAGATATACCAAAGGAGAGCAAGGTTACGTTGGAGGAATACCCTTGGAGATTTGGAGCAGCAGAACTCAGTTCCTTGGCTAGCAGACAAGGACTTGTATCAGATATAGGTTGTACCTTTTATCACCGCTTATCGATAAAGAGAGATTTTCTTCCAAATTGGTGCACCAATGTTCTTATGTGTTATGATTCATGAATTATATTGTTATCTCATTGCAATTATAATATTTCATTAATCTCTTATATAACATCTAAGATTCTACAGGAAGGCATCTGTCCCTTTTGTAGGTGTGAATATCCCTTGAAGTTGTTGGAGCATTTGGATTGAAGGAGAAAAGCTAAGACCAACCTTCATAAACAAGGTACACTAGATTTCCACCCTATTTATCTCTCAAATTTCTAAATAGTTGTATGTCTACAAGTTTGATATTGGTATGTTGGTGACCCCAAACCCTTAGGTCATAAGGTTGATTTTCCCTGAAGAAGTTATCCACTTTTGAGAAATTATAGAATGACTTCATCAAAGAGGAGACGAGATTAGACACGGTCTCATCCAATTTCAAGGATGATCAAGACCTAGCCTTAATTGGAAATGTGATGAAAGGAAAACGGACGATCCATGAAGGGTTAGAAGAATAAGGAAGACTCAAGTTTTTTGAACTAGAGGAAGAGAGATCTAAGCCATTGAAGTGCTTCAAGTGCCACAAGTTTGGTCACTATGCCTCATAGTATCTTAAGAGGAAAGGGAAAGGTAAGTAGCAATAGAAGTAGTTTTCAAGGACTATAGAAGCTTCCGTTGGAGAAAATGAGCTTGCATCTAGATTAGAGACAACCTTCTCCATGGTGTGATGTCTCTCCGCTAGCGCTAAAGTTGGTGTTGGTTTGTGTATGAACAATGGAGCTTTAAGACACGACAAACCATTGATCGAATTTATTCAAACTAGAAAAAATATATTTTAACACGTAGGTGGAGCTTGGTGATGGTGCCAAGTACTCAGTGATTGGGATGGGTTCTATCTCATTCTAGATACCAATAGGGGAGGTACTTGAGCTACATGCGGTATCATATGTTCTTGGTTAACCAAAAATCTTATGTTTCTGGTCTAACATACATAAAGTGTATCACTGAATTTGATGATCAGTAAGTAATCATCAAAAAACACAACCTTGATCATTATTGAGTTTTGGCCGAAGGAGTATGTGAAGGTGGCCTTTACATGTTTCTAGCAAATCCTATGAAACATGGAGTGTTGGTGCATGACAATGATAATCTATGTGAGCTTTGGCATAGATGATTTGATCACTTGCAATATGGAGCTTTCCTTGCCCTAAGGGACATGGCGATGGGATTGTTTGATTTCAAGGTGGAGAAGGCATGAGTGTGTAAGGAACATGCACTCAAAAAGCAAGGAAACACCACTTTCTCAAGCAATAAGCACAAACTGAGAGGGAATCTGGATTTGGTACATTGATATGTGCATGGACCTATGCCATCAACATCTATTATGTTTCTTTCATTGATGATTCTTTTAGAAAAACTTGGATTTATTTTATGAAGACCTGGGATGAGGACTTTGGCAGGGCCCAAGAGTTGCAAGGTCTTGTGGAGAACTAGACATAAAAGAAGATGAAGGTACTTACATCTAATTATGTAGGATATTATACCTCCAAGGACTTTGATTGCTTTTGTAGAGAAGGATCAAGGAGTTGGCAATGCCTTACAACTTGTTGTAGAATGAGGTTGTTGAAAGGAACGATATGACTATTATTGAAACATCCAAGGTTATAGTTCTGTTGAGGCCTGGAAAATCGCAGGAAACAACAGCAAGGGATTCTCCCCGGTAAACGTTCCCAACTAGCCCGTTACTGTTTGGTATGGGGAATCCGTCCGGTTTACGATTCGATTACCGTAGGTCAAGTAACAAAATAAAAAGGTTTTGCCGGTTGCGGCCCGATCCACCATGTATGTTTTAGTTTTTATATTAAAGTATGAGATGCAAGTGCCTATCTAGGAATGCAGATTGATACAGAATACGAGGAGCGGTCACAATGTGATGCGCAGGTTCTTACCTCTTGTCTTAAACTCTCTCGCATCTAAATCACACACATCAAGAAAACTAAAACTAACTATCTAACCTATCCCTAGGGAGCAAGATTATCGTTCATTAATGAGTAATGTGTTTTGCACATGCATTAAGAAAAATCACAGATAGCTGATATTTCTTTCAAAACACATGAACATTTAAAGATATTTGAACAACCAGGTAGCTAATTGTTTATGAACAACATTCATTACTCATAGTGGAAAATTCATAGAATAAACTAGAGAGCATTCATACAAGAACATAGGTTCAAAGAGTTAGAACGATCTCACAGTTCATGGACACAAGACTAAAAACGGAATAGTTCACATTCAACAAATCCATGGCACAGCATTTGAAAAATTCCATAGAGCTTTCTCCAACAGGAAACTTGTATTTTCTTTATGCAAAAGGAAATAGTTCTTACATCAGATTCTCACAAATCTGTCTGGGAAAAAGTCCTTATTCCCTCTAATTCTCCTATATTTATGCAAAAAACAAAACCCTTGGGTTGCCCCCACCGGGTGACCTTTGGGGTTCCCCCAACCGTTTAATCTTACAATTTTGTCCTTTGTGAGTGCTCATGATTCGTAGAATACGTTACATTTTAGATTAAGATTTACAAGCACTTTGTAAAAAGGGACTGGCTTGGTAACTGATGAGCCATTTCCAAGCCCGGTCCTCTGTTGCTATCAATTCTGCTTAGTAATCCATTGGTCCTTTTAAAATCCTGTTGTTCTCAGATCTTCACTCTCTTCTTTTTTAGCAACACCTCTGCTTCTTACATTTTCTTTCTTCAGCCAACTCCCTTTTGCTTTGTCCTTCAGCTATGTCTTATTTGCGGCAGTAATCATCAAACTGAGGTCTGAAGAATCTTCTAAGTCCTGTTAGGGTACACAGGGTACTCCCAAAGGACCAAACACCAAGAATAGCCACTTCACACAAACAGATCACAGATCAATACACCAATGTTTGTCACGTGGTTAAAACCCTCGAGAGGGAAACAGTCCACGGGCCCGGCCAAATAGCTACTTCGGAGCAATTTATTATGCAAAAGAAAGAAAGTTACATGAGCTTCTCATAATCGATCAACTAGCCAAGGACCCTCTATGCTCTTTAAATAGAGATCATAGACCAATCGGGTGTTAAGCCACGGATCAATGGTAGGTATGATCTAAGAGAAGTTGAACCGTCGGATCACTCTATGTCTAGAACATATCGTGACCGTCAGATTAGAATATTTACAAATGCATACTAATGCATACTAAAGAAACACACTTTTACCTAACGGATATATTACACAAGTTGATCTTAACTAACTCCTAAGTGTCTAAATATCCTAACAAGTCCGTCTACAGTTAAAACAAAAATTCATCGTTAATTCGGACTGCATCTTTTCAACAAACGTAAACCATACTAACAATAAAACTGATCATCAAAATGAGGCCCTGTACTGCGCTCTCGTCGCGAAAACCTTAAAATAATAAGAATTTGAAAGCTCTGCCGCCCATAAGATAGGGTAAAAACACACACAGAACAGGTGGGAAAAACCCTCACCAGTGGGAAAAATCACTATAGCATCGGCAGGATAGTCTTATTCACAGCTGCAACGGCGGGCTTCAGACAGACAACGAGTTCCGCGAGACTACTAAGTTTATCGGCGTCAGAAAGACTAAATACTAAAGCATCGGGCGGAAAAATCTCCTCGTAGGCGAACGGAATGACATAAATGTCGGGTGATTAGTTCACTAAAACGCCACAACGACGGAAACTGCATCGGCTAAGGGTTTCGTAGTCAACATAAAACATCGGTGGTCGGCAACTCTATAAGTCAGATGGTTAATGCATTATGTAGCCGCAACGGCGGAAGACAAAAGCACTACGGCTTTCGCGTCAAATAAAACATATCAGCGAAAACCAAAACAAACCATCGGCGAGTGGAACAGCTATAGGATCGGACGATCAGTTCAAAGAGAAGCCGCAATGGCAGGAGATGAACAAACTAAAGGCTCCGCGACCACCTGAGAACATCGACGATCGAAGGCTCGGAGGACTAAACCGTATCGTGTCGGCACATGGACCAACTAACCGTCAAAGAGATAGCGTATTGCGCAACCGCAACAGCATGAGCCATACAACCTAAGGGTTCCACAACAATAGAAAACAAAGGCGAAAATCAAACCATCGGTGAAAATCAGAACAAACCACGTCGGATGGTTAGTCCGCTCCGGAGCCGCAATTGCGGGAATCAAATAGACTACGGCTTTCAATCAAAGTCATAAACCACTCTGAGGGCGAAAAGAAAAGGTTATTGCAAGCAAAGTTTGAACCAATAAAGTCACGTAATCAGCGAAAGAAAAACTAACCATCAGCCCATTCTTTATCTGTCCTCCAAAACGACGGCGATATAGAAGGCTGATGCTCCGATCATGATAAAATGCCGATAGTCCGAAGAAAACAAAATAGGGAAAGGCGCATCGGCAAAAATAAAACTGACCATCGGGAAGTTCATTATTTTGTTTCCGCAACGGCGGCTGCGTAGAGAACTACGACCCCGATTCATTGTTTAAATGACCTCCGAACAACCAAACTAAAAATGTTAAGTTCCAAAAGACTTTCGGCTGGGCAGCGATGAAAAAATTTTGTTTCACCTCCGAAACAGCGGCGACAACGAGAAATAGAATTCCAATATCAATGAAAGAAATCATTCAGATCAAAGGACAACATTTTCAAATCGAACTTTAAACTCCACAACCCAAAGCAGTTGCAGACACAAGCAATTTTCCGAAAAGCATGAAAACAGTTGACCTCAAAACAATCTAAACTTGTAGCAGAGGGAAAACAAAAACATAGTTCATGAATCCAAACGATTTTAGGCAAGATAAAAATTAAAAGGAGGGTCCAAAATTTTAAAAAATTTGAGAGAATCGTTGCAGCTGCAACAATTGGCGACCACCTGGGGAACCCAGATCTCTAGACAATTTCTCCCTTAAGTAATAGACTGTTTGACAATAAAACCAACATGTTGAATTCTTCTAGATGTCTGGATTTCCCAAATGGAAAATATATGTACTTTTAATCATTGATGATAGTCCAATTTAGGAAAATGGAAACCAAGATTTTAAAGTCAAGATAACTCTTTTGAGGCCAGGAATATGAGTTTCGTTATTACCTCTGTCTTCGGGTAGCTTCCAGCTTGGACACCACAAGATTGTAACATATGGTAAACAGAAATATTCATTTGTTCCTCATTCCCATGCCATTTTGCACTTTTTGTGCTCTTGGACTTTTTTGTCCTTTATGAGTGCTCCTGCATGCCTTTCTTTCTGAATTTTTATTCAGGCTCCTCTATCCATAGTGTCATTTTGTGTGAGAGATGTATTTAATTTTCAGCTCACGGACGGAGAAGAACTTTGGCAACTTTGTACTCATATGATTCAGTATTTTGTCTTGATACATATTGCTTTCTTAGGAGAATTTTGACTCTTATTTGCCTTTTGGCTTTCAATTCTTTGGATGGGATTCTTTATATATAATATACTGTTTAGCTTGCTTCCTTTCCATGGGGATTTTGCTGTCACTCCCTAGGACATTTTAAATGTGAGATGGATGGAACCTCGAAATAGTATTCCAGACTTTTTGATCCTGAGTTATTTTATAAGGATTAAGTAGGACTTCAATGTGTTCATAGACATTTAGGAAAACTGTTCAACTAGAAGAAATTCATTCAGATAAAACAATAGTACATAGTCTTACACTCGAGGACTTTAGTTAATCCAGAATTCAGATGCTCTCCATGCAACCAAAAGTTTGCCTCTTTTATTGAAATCAATCAAAATCTAAACTAAAAACAAACAGAAATAAAGTAAACAAAAAATAAACAACCAAATCAATTTATTTATGTACAAGATAATTCAAGAAATATAAATCAAGACAAATAAAAATAAAAATTGAGAACTAAACCAATAACTGTTCAGTCCTCTACCCACCCCTATAAATCTAGCAACTTGTAAGTTAAGGGGCTAGGCTTGACTACAAAATGAAAAAAGACCTAACCATTATCCAATTCTACTGTACTTAAATAAAAAACTACATCTGCTATTTTACAATCAATCTCATCAGCCCGTGAAAATCGAAGGAGATCAGGCTGGGTGTCTGATATACTGCTAGCTTCTTTTGCTTGGTAGTTTCCCGGTTCTAGTTCAATTAGATGATTTCCCAACACAGAATTCACTGGTTCATTTTTTTCTTCCAATTGTGTAACATTGTGCTTCATGTGGGGCTCTCGTAATATTTTAATTTGGTTTGGACTTCCCTTCTGAGGCAACCACAAGTGTATCCAATCTGAAGCAAAATACCCATTTAGTCTTGCTGACTAGTCTCGATTCAAAATAAGTCCATAGCCATCAGGTATGTTTGGTACTACAATATCAATGTACTGACATATATTTTTATTTGAAGATAAGTGAATCAGCACATCTTCCATTTCTTCGACTACTTTCACATTGGTTCTGTCTAACTGAGTAACCTGTAAGTCAGTAGGTTTAGTTTGTCCATTAATCTTTTTGCAGATTGCAAGTGGCATAACATTGACATATGACCCTGAGTCTACTAAACAATTGTGCACATTATGGTTTAAAATCTCAAGAGTCAGGAGGAATGGTGGGGTTTTAAACCTAGTCTTACCTCCCACACTTGCTTCAACAATTTCTTCTACAGGTTGGTTGTTGGTGGGAAGTTCTTCCTCTGGTCCTTCAGGTGCTTTGAGATCTTCTTTGACATTACCCACTTTGTCTTCAATGTTGACTTGTTTCGCATCTTGACTGCTAATGGTAAGTTTAGGTATTTCATCATCTGTGTTGTTCTTCTGTATTTTTCTTCATCTTCTCCCAAAATTTCTTAATCTTTGGAAGTATTGAGTTGTCTTTACTTACCAAACCTTGACTTCTTGTCGTTTCATTTGTTTCTGATATTTCTTCCTATTTCAGTGAATTTTCATCTTCTGTGTCAAAAAGTGAGACACAGTCCCATAAAACCATAGCATTATCTTCTTGTTTATCTGTGGATTTATCACCCTTTTCCTCCTCATCATCAACTTTTGTTAGTTTAGAATCCAATAGCTGATTCATTACTAATGTCATTGAATTTATCCATTGAGGGCAATTTTTCTCAGAATGGGGTTGTTGATGAAAGGTGCAAAAGTTATCCATACCCACCTCTGTTAAGTTCATTGATGCAGCACTGTGTGAAGGAGGTTTAGATTGAGAGTTGTCCTCTCTCCTTTTATAGTAAGGCTTATAAGATTTATGACCCTCTTTTTCCTTTTCCAAATCTATTATTCTGTTAGATAGTTTCTGCATCATTTTCAACATTCCTTCAAAGTCATGTGACTGCTCCTCCTTAGGCTTAGACAGTAATAAGGCTTTCTTACCAAAAGTTTTTTCTCCTCACTGTTCAGGATAATCTTCTATGCTCTCTTTTTCAGCTTCTACTCTCTCCGCCTCTTCATATTTTATTGACAACGTAGGTTTGACTTGCATCTTGGCAAACATGGCTAAGTCAGGACCTAAAGTTGAAGTATAGTATTCGATCAGAACTTTATCAGAAGGCTTATTAGTTGCAAAAAAATTCTTAAGATAAGCAACAAACCTTTGGGTGAAACTATGCACTTTCTCTTTTCTTTCTTTCTTTAAAGTGCACAACCCTTTCATTAGAGCTGCGTGAGTTTTTTGGGCTGCATATTTATTTCTGAATATCCTTTCAAAAGTGTCACAGTCTGGGATTGAGTTTGCAAGCAGAGCAAAATACCATGAGGCTGCTGCTCCTTTCAGGGTATGTGGAAACAATCTGCAAACTACATCTTCATATTCTCCAGCCCTTAGCCCTTCTATAGCCAAGTAGAAGCTTTGCAAATGATCATCTACTAAAATCTTTTCACTGGGATCAAACTTAGGCAACATTTTCTCAAAATCCTGAGGTAAGTCATACAAAGGAGGTGCCAGGTTTAGAGGTGACCTAGCCTTCCAAACAGGTGGTGGATTTGGTGGGTTGGGTGGCTAGTTTGCATTTACGTCTGCCATGAGTCTGGGTGGAGAGTGAGGTGGTGAATGAACATGAGTATTAACAGGTGAATCGTAAGGTGTATCCGGGCCTACTTGATTCAAAGGATGTACAACTTCCTGTAAGGTTGTTTCTACAAGTTCTTCCAAATCTCCAACCAACATCGAGTCTTCCAATATAGGGCAGTCTTTCTTTTTATATTCTCTTCTGGGTAAGTCAGGGATAACCGGTAATCCTCCAATCTTCTTCACATATGCCCTAGTATGTCTTCTCAAATCATTCACTACTTCGTTATTGACAGAATACAAATGCTCTTTACCCTTCTCTTCAGGAATTGGATTGGGAAACAAACTGCTCTCAGAACTGTTACCGGTTGAGTAATTTTGAGGAAATGGGTTTCCTTGGCCAACCATGCATTGGATGACCTCCTTCTAGCGCCAAAATTGTTGAGGCCTGGAAAATCGCAGGCAACAACAGCAAGGGATTCTCCCCAGTAAACGTTCCCAACTAGCCCGTTACTGTTTGGTATGGGGAATTCGTCCAGTTTACGGTCCGGCTACTGTAGGTCAAGTAACAAAATAAAAAAGGTTTTATCGGTTGCGGCCCAGTCCACTGTGTATGTTTTAGTTTTTAGATTAAAGTATGAGATGCAAGTGCCTATCTAAGGATCCAGATTGATAGAGAATACGAGGAGTGGTCACAATGTGATGCGCAGGTTCTTACCTCTCGTCTTAAACTCTCTCGCATCTAAATCACACACATCAAGAAAACTTAACTATCTAACCTATCCCTAGGGAGCAAGATTATCATTCATTATTGATTAATGTGTTTTACGCATGCATTAAGAATAATCACAGATACTTGATACTTCTTTCAAAACACATGAACATTTAAAGATATTTGAACAATCAGATAGCCAATTGTTTATGAACAACATTCATTACTCATAGTGGAAAATTCATAGAATAAACTAGAGAGCATTCATACAAGAACATAGGTTCAAAGAGTTAGAACAATCTCACAGTTCATGGACACAAGACTGAAAACGAAATAGTTCACATTCAACAAATCCATGGCACAACATTTGAAAAATTCCACAAAGCTTTCTCCAACAGGAAACTTGTAATTTCTTTATGCAAAAAGAAATAGTTCTTCTTACATCAGATTCTCACAAATATGTCTGGGAAAAAGTCCTTATTCCCTCTAATTCTCCTATATTTATACAAACAACAAGACCTTTGGGTTGCCCCCCCCGGGTAACCTTTGGCGCTCCCCCAACCGTTTAATCTTACAATTTTGCCCTTTGTGAGTGCTCATGATTCGTACAATACGTTACATTTTAGATTAAGATTTACAAGCACTTTGTAAAAAGGGACCGACTTGGTAATTGATGAGCCATTTCGAAGCCCGGTCCTCTGCTGCTATCAATTTTGCTTAGTAATCCATTGGTCCTTTTAAAATCTTCTTGTTCTCAGATCTTCACTCTCTTCTTTTGTAGCAACACCTCTACTTTTTACTTTTTCTTTCTTCAGCCAACTCCCTTCTGCTTTGTTCTTCAGCTATGTCTTCTTTGTAGCAGTAATCATCAAACTGAGGTCTGAAGAATTTTCTAAGTCCGTCTGCAGTTAAAACAAAAATTCATCATTAATTCGGACTGCATCTTTTCAACCAACGTAAACCATACTAACAATAAAACTGATCATCAAAATGAGGCCCTGTACTGCGCTCTCATCGCGAAAACCTTAAAATGATAAGAATATGAAACCTTCGCCGCCCATAAGATAGGGTAAAAACACACACAGAACAGACGGGAAAAACCCTCACCGGCGAGAAAAATCACTAAAGCATTGACATGATAGTCTTATTCACAGCCGCAACGGCGGGCTTCAGACAGACAACGAGTTCCGCGAGACTACTAAGTCTATCGGTGTCGGAAAGACTAAATACTATAGCATCGAGCGGAAAAATCTCCTCGTCAGCGAACGGAATGACATAAACGTCGGGTGATTAGTTCACTAAAACGTCGCAACGGCGGAAACTGCATCAGCTAAGGGTTCCGTAGTCAACATAAAACATCGGCGGTCGACAACTCTATAAGTCGAATGGTTAGTGCATTATGGAGCCGCAACAACGGAAGACAAAAGAACTACGGCTTCCGCGGCAAATAAAACATATCGACGAAAACCAAAACAAACAATCGTCGAGCAGAACAGCTATAGGATCGGACGATCAGTTCAAAGAGAAGCCGCAATGGCGGGCGATGAACAAACTAAAGGCTCCGCGACCACCCAAGAACATCTGCGATCGGAGGCTCGGAGGACTAAACCGTATCGCGTCAGCACATGGACCAACTAACCGTCGAAGAGATAGCATACTGCGCAGCCGCAATGACGTGAGCCATACAACCTAAGGGTTCCACAATAATAGAAAACAAAGGCGAAAATCAAACCATCGGTGAAAATCATAACAAACCACGTCGGATGGTTAGTCCGCTCCGGAGCCGCAATTGCGGGAATCAAATAGACTACAGCTTTCGATCAAAGTCATAAACCGCTCTGAGGGTGAAAAGAAAAGGTTATCGCAAGCAAAGTTTGAACCAATAAAGTCATGTAATCGGCGAAAGAAAAACTAACCATCGACCCATTCTTTATATGTCGTCCGAAACGACGGTGATATAGAAGGCTGCTGCTCCAATCATGATAAAATGTCGATAGTCCGAAGAAAACAAAACAGGTAAAGGCGCATCGACGAAAATAAAACTGTCCATCGGGAAATTCATTATTTTCTTTTCGCAATGACGACTGCGTAGAGAACTACGGCCCCGATTCATTGTTTAAATGACCTCCGAACAACCAAACTAAAAATGTTAAGTTCCAAAAGACTTTTGGCTGGGCAGCGATGAAAAAAGTTTGTTTCACCTCCGAAACAGCGTCGGCAACGAGAAATAGACTTCCGATATCAATGAAAGAAATCATTCAGATCAAAGGACAACATTTTCAAATCGAACTTTACACTCCACAACCCAAAGCAGTTGCAGACACAAGCAATTTTCCGAAAAGCATGAAAACATTTGACCTCAAAACAATCTAAACTTGTAGCAGAGGGAAAACAAAAACAGAGTTCATGAATCCAAACAATTTTAGGCAAGATAAAAATTAAAAGGAGGGTCCAAAATTTTAAAAAATTTGGGAGAAACGTTGCAGCTGCAACAAGTTCATGACCTAGATCTACCTATGGTCCTTTGGGTAGAGGAATGTAGTACAATTGTCTACACCTTGAACATGTGTCCTCACAGGGTATTGGAGGAAAAAGCATTAGAGGAAGATTTCATTGGTGAGAAATCTCAAGTATTATATTGTCATGTTTTCAATTGTTTTGTATATATTCATATTCTCGAGGATAAAAGATCTACATTGGAACCCTCCAGTTTGAAGGGTGTTTTTGTTGAATATAATGAGTCATCCAAGGTTGTTAGAGTCTACATTCCATCACAATGGAAGATAGTAGTGAGTTGAGATGTCAAGTTTGATGTGGATGCATGGTCCTTAAGGTTTAAGGAGCCTCTAATAGAGGTTGAGGAGGGAGAAACACTTGTTGTCCCAAATGACGATCTGGAGGGAAAAAATACTATTCGATAAACAAGGTTCTAGAGGTGGAATTGATGTTTCAATACCATCTAATTCGACCAAAAATCCAAAGCGGCTTATATGGACATTGCAGGATGCACAAGAGTAAGTTGGAGCTTTGAAAGACATCCTTTTTGGGGAATCATCATCCTAAAATGTTTTTGAATCATGTCAAATTGGTGTATTCCATCATTATGCAGCGCCCTCTAGTTTGAGTAGGTATCGCATAATGCCATGGTGGAGGAGTATAATTCCATCATGAAGAATGATGTTTGAGAGATTGTGCCCAAACAAGTTGAGAAATCAGTGATTGATTTTAGGGGGTTGTATAAAGTGAATCATGTAGAGAATGGAAACATAGCGAAGTACAAGGCTTGGTTCATAACGAGAGGATTCTTGCATAGAGATGGAGTTAGCTATGAGGAGGCCTTTGCTCCAACTGCTAGGTATATTTCCATTAGGTCTATTATGCCTTTAACATCAATGAATATAAAACTAAAAACAATGTTTTTTAACGGTTTGGTGGAGGAGGGAATATACACCAATCAACAAAGAGGATTTGAGGAGCATGGATGAGAGATCCGTGTTTGCAAATTGAAGAAGACCCTTTACAGGATGAAGTAGACACCGTTTATTGGTACTCGAGGATTGATGTGTACTCGTTAGGTTTGGGATTCACTAAAACTGCTTTAGATCCCAATATTTTGTTTTATAGATCTAATTTTCTTGTTTATTTCATGTATGTAGATGTTTTATACTTACATTAATTCTAGGAAGCTCATAACATAGTGCAAGACAGAGTTGGCATGCAAGTTTGATATGAAAGACATTGCCCTTATGCAAGTTTGATACGAAGGACATTGCCCTTATGCACTACTTCTTGGGTCTAGAGGTTTGCTAGAGTCTAGGTTAAATCTTCCTTGGAAAGGGTGAGTATGCAATTGATATTTTGAAGAGATTTTAGATGATGGATTGTAATCCCATGGCTACTTTTTTATATCAAATCTAAAATTATCAATGGATTTAGATTCAATTTGGTAGATTTGTGGAAATTGAACCCAGGGATAGAACAATTACACTCATAACAATTATCAATTGTACATGCAAAATCACTCACAAAAGAGACTGAATATGGAGCTGAACACTAAACTGTATTGAATAAGTGTACAAAAGCCAACCCTGTTAAGTCATAGGCTGCCACAATAAATAGTTACATTAAGGATTCGAATGCATGAGGAGGCAATTCGAATCTAGTCAAAAGCAAGCTTACTAAATCTAAGCAAATCCCCCATAGGTGCATAAAGCAATTTCCAAAACTGTCAAGGAGCTCACGAATTGGCAAAATCACTTAGGCAAGCTAAAAGGTAATGGAAGGACAACTCATACATGCTTTTCATAGGAGAAAAGAGTGGAGGATGTGGAGGACAAAAAACTAGTTAACCTCACCTAGTCAAACTTTCCCAATTGCCTTAAAACACTGAAAAAGCAGGCAATAAAGCAAAAAAAGCAGAAGGGCGCTTAGGAGGCCAGGAATAAAGCAAATTTGATTCCAGGAGGTTTCCCACGCGCTCCATGAGTCAAAATTAGCAAGTTTGACCACTATGGATGTGTAGATGACAACTTGCATAAGGTGGAAAATGGAAACTAGGCAAATAAGACAAAAAATGGATTAATTAATGTCTAAGGTAGCTAACTATGGATTGATTATTCTAACACCCCCCCTTAAGCCTGACTTATGAGTAATATATCAGAAAATTATAGGGCCTAGCAACAAGGCTTAGTCACCCTTTA
>LPNX010398589.1:201301-244429 GCA_001517045.1 Pseudotsuga menziesii
TTAGCATGTCTATTTGCTTCTTCATGCAGGAGCTCTCAGAATGATTGCCCTTACTGTAGTATGCGCACTTGCTCATTTCTCCTTTGTTCTTCTTCTTCTGGTAGTTCTTCTTGGAACCTTGAGGCTCCTCAGGAGACTTGTTCTTGTCTCTCTTTTGCTCAGGTGGCTTTTAAGCTTTCTTTTTGCTTTTTGAATCCACCCTTGAATCTCCAGCAACCAGAGCTTGGTCTTTGGATGGTTTGATGGTGCCCATCATCACCAGTTTGTCTTGTTCTTGTGTGAGAGATTCCATGAAATCTGCAAGGCTAGGCATCTTCCAGGTTCGAGCTGTCAACTTTGTGGCATAGAAAGTCGAAACAAACACTGAACAGTCAGGGCCAAGCTTCGAGAGTATGGCCAAGACCAGCTGATCATCCTTCTTTTCGATCCCACATTGTTTTAGCTGCAAAACAAGTGCTTTGAACTTGGAGAAATAGAGTTGCAAGGATTCAAAGCTATTTGGACTCAGGGAGATCAGTTCATTTTCGATTTGATGTCCCCTCATCTCATCTGTCTTTCCAAAAAGATCAACAAGCTTCTCCCATACTTCATTCGGTGATGTCAATCCATCAAGATGGAAAATGAGGTCTCTGGATATGCTCAGACACAAGAGACCATAGGCCTCATCCCTCCTGTTGTGCCATTTTATCTTCTCTGCATTTGCATTGGGCTCTGCTTCTGTTGCCATAGTCACTCTATAGAGGCCTTTCGCTCTCAACAGTATCTCCATCTCTACTTTCCATTCAAAGAAGTTAAATGGAGTCAAGATGATCTTCTGAGATTGATCCATAGCTCAGAAATTGTCTCGGCTGTCAATAGAAGGCTCCCAGTCACTGATGTCGAACCTGCAAAACAAATTGGAAGGAGAGAAATCGATCTACAAAGGCTCTGATACCATGTGGAAATTGAACCCAGTGATAGAACAATTACACTCACAACAATTATCAATTGTACATGCAAAATCACTCACAAAAGAGACTGAATATGGAGCTGAACACTAAACTGTATTGAATAAGTGTACAAAAGCCAACCTTGTTAAGTCATAGGCTGCCACAATAAATAGTTACATAAAGGATTCGAATGCATGAGGAGGCAATTCGAATCTAGTCAAAAGCAGGCTTACTAAATCTAAGCAAATCCCCCATAGGTGCATAAAGCAGTTTCCAAAACTGTTAAGGAGCTCACGAATTGGCAAAATCACTTAGGCAAGCTAAAAGGTAATGGAAGGACAACTCATACATGCTTTTCATAGGAGAAAAGAGTGGAGGATGTGGAGGACAAAAAACTAGTTAACCTCACCTAGTCAAACTTTCCCAATTGTCTTAAAACACTGAAAACGAAGGCAATAAAGTAGAAAAATCAAAAGGGCGCTTAGGAGGCCAGGAATAAAGCAGATTTGATTCCAGGAGGTTTCCCAATCGCTCCATGAGTCAAAATTAGCAAGTTTGACCTCTATGAATGTGTAGATGACAACTTGCATAAAGGTGGAACATGGAAACTACGAAAATAAGACAAAAAAATGGATTAATTAATGTCTAAGGTAGCTAACTATGGGTTGATTATTCTAACAAGATCCATATGTGTAAATGCAATTGATAGTTTCCCTTGTGTATATAGCAAACAAAAGACTTGGTATTTGTTTCACAATATACACTTTGAACTAGTTTATTGTTGAGCTACAAAAGATTCAATGGGTTGTTGCAAAACATGTGCTTTGATACTGGAAGGGCGAAATACATTATGGTTTTAGGTATGTTGGAGATGGTGAGTTATTGTTGCATGGTTTTGTAGGTTCTCACTAAGTAGGTGATGCAAATGCCAGGGAGAGCACTTCAGGGTTCTATTTCAATTCGGGTTCATGTATGATATCTTGTTTCAACAAGAAGTAGGTAGTAGTGGCACTTAATTAGTAAAAATATATGGAAGCAAGGAAGAGGACTTCATGGATTTCTTTTAATTTGTCTTCATGAATGATATCCTAGTTCAACAAGAAGCAGGCATCAATGGCACTTAGTTAGGCATAATACGTGATTGCTAGCTCCGCTAGTGTTTAATTTGGCAAAGCTTCGGGATATTTAGGTTGGAATGAACCTCACCGTGAAAGAATGTTGAAGGAGAAAGAAGCAATGCAATGTACAATGATCAAACAATCATGGTGAAATTGAACAATCAAGAGATAAAAAAATGGTCAGCATAACATTACATTCATTATCCTTAATCTCAGTATAATACAATGATGATACAATAGGAAAAATTTGAATCCACTAGGTATGATTCAAATTCACCAACTTGGATTGACTCAAGTGCTAACTCAATGTGGGAAAAACACCACTAGAAGCTCACTAATGTAACTCTAAACAACTAAATCAATTCTCAGTTAGTTAACTGAACAAGGTAGGTAGGAAAAGGTGCCTAACCTCCTTAAATCAGGCAAATGTGGTGCTAGGCTAACTGGAGATAAACTAACTAATGTTCATTAGAGCGTAACTCAACACATATTAGGGTGAACTAATGATGGGACTCCCATGACTCAATGTGGGCTCCTAAATTATAGGGATTGGCCTATGGAGCTCCTAAACTCATGTAAATTGGTGCATCAAGTGGTAGGTGGGCCCCAAATGAGTTCCCTATGGCACTAGTGAATTGGAAACTACTCATAAGCTAGCAAATGACATTTAGACTATGGTGGTTAAGGGAGGATTAGTAATTAATCCTAACAACTAGTTGTGAAGCTATCTGGTTTTATAATTTGATTACAAAGTTGACCATTCAGAAGTGGAGTCTATTATGGTATACTATGACAATCATGGTTGTATAAGAGTCTATGAGAATCCACAATTGCTCCAAGCACATAGATATTTAACATTGTTTCTTAAGGGACAAAGTTTACAAGGGTTAAAAGATCCTAGAGCTTGTTCCTTCATATTCACAAGTTGCAAACATTTTGACTAAGCCCCTAGCAATGGGTGAGTTTGATATGTTGAGGGAGAGACTTGGCTTGGTAGATAGTACCTCCCTCCCAAAGATGGATTAGATTTTTTACCTGCTTGCTCGATAGTTGTTTCTCCTTTGTCATGGCATAGTAGCGACAACAAATCCTTCTCCTAGCACAACATAACCATACCTTAGGATGCAAGCACAACATTGATGATTGATGGAGTTAGGTGCAACACTAGTTGCTTCAGAAGGCGATTTATTGTAATGTAGGGGTGAGTTAGAAGGTCGCATGCAAGCATGACATTGATGATTCATGGAGTTAAGCACAACACTAGTTGAATTGGAGGCGAGCTATTGTTATGTAGGGGTGAGTTAGGAGGTCACATGCATGCACTAGTGTCTAGTTCAATTAACTTAGTGCAACCCATGTTTAGTTCAATTCAAACTCGACTTGGTTCTAAAATCATTTCCATAATTAGCTAGGACACACATGCTTGAGGAGTTTTTTCCAATTTTATTTAGAGGGCATAGATTGCCAAGAGGGCATGTATTCTTCAACACATCCTCCACTTGAAGCAGTATTCACATATGATGCAAGGAGGGTGCATCAAATGATTTGATTAGGGTTTGGGTTCGACATAGACAAACTCAATGGTTTTTGAATGTGTCTAGGTTCATTGTACTTTCCCTCTTCCTACTTTTCTATAAAGAGATGCAAGGCACACCACTATGTTGGTTAGTGAGTTTTAGTTTTGAGTTATTGCAAATGTGTTTTCTTGTTTTTAGTTTTTTGCAATAGAAGATAAATATGATCGAGAGTTCAAATTTGTTGTTCATAATTTCTAGTAGCATGTGTTTGTGGATTAATCTATTTAGAGATTGTTGTTTTGGTTGAGGTTTTCGGTTTTTAAGCTACCTAGGTTTATGTTAATTTATTACTTACCATAGTTCAAAATTTAACATCCCCGCACTTGAGAGTGGCACCTATGCAACTATGCTTTATTCACAACTCAAGAGGTAGGGAACCCTCCCCAACAGAGTTTATGGGCCCACATTTTGTCTAGGTCAATCTTAAGTACTTAAGAATATAATAGATTAATGTTGACTAGGTCTTTTAAGCTCAATGCTAGAAATACACAATAATAATGATTACAAAGTGAGGTCGTACATGGTTGTATGTGAAGATTACACCATCATTTTGACATTAAGGTCGCCACAATAAACACTAACAAAAAGGAAATAGAACTAGGTTCAAGCGAGTAATGATGCTCAACCAACCTCTGCTTAGTCCTTTGCATCTATGTGATGGAGGAACATATGAACATCTTATATGGGATTGTAAATACAATTGTCCACCTAGTTATAATTTAAGTGTTGTTTTGAGTATTTTGGCAAAAGAAATGAAAAATGATTGATTCTCTACAAAGCTTTCATTAAAAGATTGCTTGTTGGACCCACAATGCACTTGAAATATAGTAGAAATCCTTGTTGTTCATGTGTTTTTTTATTTTGAAAGCTTGTTCACAAAATTCTAACTTTAGTTTCCTTAATCTACTAAAATTATCACATTGTAGGTTAGAAACAACAAAGTTGGGGCTTGGGAAGGTTATATAGAAAAGAAAAGGGAGGGTGGGTTGGTGGATCCTCACCTTGCTTCAAAGAAAAAAATATATGGTTTTTGTTTTTTATTGTGTTTTTAAGGATTCTTCCACATAGGGGGCTTCCTAGAATATCTACATGTACTATGACAACCCCATTTCTATAGTGTACATCAGTAATGTAATCCCTAAGTACTAGGGTTGTAGGTTGTATAGGGGACTATAGGGGATGTTCCTAATTAAGTACACAAGTCTAGCGAGCATAGGGGATTCCCCCCTAACCCTTGTGGATGCATTCCAATAGAACATAGATATGAAGTAAAGCATGAAAGGTCCCATTTTCCCATGAAGGGGCATCAAAGCTCCTCCATTTGATTTTAAAATTGCAACATTCCTCCAACCAACTATGTTGACGTTACCAACAACAAAATTGATGATTTTTAACCAATGAAAAGCAAAGTAGAAAGTAGGTTGGAAAGGGAAACGCCATTACAAGAAAGACAAAGACCAAATCTAATCTAAAGATATTTTTCGTATTTAAAAATCCAAGTTTTTAATGCTTCTTTGGATTCTATGCCACATGTTCCGAAAGGTGTTCTTAAGCGCTTGACTCATAATCCTAATGCCCGAGCCACCCAAATTATTCCATCATTGAGGATCTGTGCCAAACACCGTGTGCTATGTCGACTTTGGAGGTACTCCAGATATTCCCTACACAAAGGAATGCCTTGTTTTGTGCCCTGGGAGCTCTTGATTTAAGTTGCTCTTGAGACCGTTGATGTTCAACCTCGCTTACCTTACCATGTGGATTTTCAAGTCCATGTGGAATGTCTTAAAATTACCATCAAACGTACCGTTGTTAATGAAGGTGTTTCTTTGTCGGTGATGTCTTTGTCTTGTTGGAAGGCCCTTGGTTGTCCTTAGTTATCCCAGTTTATGACCATGTTGACTGCATTCGATGGTCGTTCATTTCGACCACATGGAATTATACCCTCTCTTCAAGTCGAGTTGTGGGGGGGGGATCTGTGTCGGTCGAGGTTGAGGTGTTTGATGCACCCCTCGACTATAATCTTATAATGGGTAGGAATTGGATTTATGCTATGAAGGAGGTCATCTCGTCCATGTTTCGCATAGTATGCTTTCCTCATGAAGGAAGAATCATGACAGTCGATCAATTATCCTTTACTAACTCCAGTTCCTCTGCATCGTCGAGATCTATAATCTTGGTAATTGAAATTTCTCATAAGGTAATTGAGAATGTTGGTGTTGATATGTATCCTTCGCTCATGGGAACACTAATTTTTTGGCACCAGTCTCGTATATCAATTCCACTTCTGATGGTGCTTTACCGTCGCTGAGTTTGGTTTCGTTTCGTACTTCATATTTGAATGATCCCTAGACTTTCCCTTCTGTGATTAAATCTTGTAAAGGGTACCCACACATCGGAATGGACATGCCATCGAGATTGCTTATCAAGCCTTACCAAAAGTCACTGTAGACCCCAGCCTTTCCTCTTTGTGGATGAAGGAGGAAGATCCCGCGTACTCGCCCACTTGGGTGATTGACTCATCATGCTCACATAACTTCCTCGACGCTACTTTTCGTTTGTATGAAGCTATTATTGAGGCCATGAATGGTCCCGAAAGGCCTTACGAAGACATGCATCATAGATATTATTTCCTCCTAGGGCTTGAAAGGATCGAGCATGATGAGTTCTAGCCGACATTAAGTGAGAACGTTGGTCACCCCATGGTCCCGTTAGATACACATGGTATATATGCTGAAGGGAAGATGGAAAATATTTCTCCTACCATTGTGATCAACATTTCTCGAACTCCTAGCAAAGTGGAAAATGTTTATATCGGTGTAGACTGCTCGCCTAAAGAAGTTTAGATTTACGCCGATTTATTCAAAGAATTCCGTGATGTTTTTGCGTGGTCTTATGAAGAAATGCCAGGAATAGACCCGAGCATTGTCGAACACGAAATTAAAACTTATCCAAATGCTAAGGTTGTTCGACAACGTCGAAGAGTGCTAAATCCCTAAAAAGCACCCGCAATCAAAGCAGAGGTGGAGAAGCTACTCAAGACTAGCTTCATTTACCCAGTTCCCTTGATTGAATGGGTATCCAACCCTTTTTTTGTAGATAAGATGTTTTTGCGAGGTCTTATGAAGAAATGCCAGGAATAGACCCGAGCATTGTCGAGCACGAAATTAAAACTTATCCAAATCCTAAGATTGTTTGACAACGCCGAAGAGCGGTAAATCCCTGAAAAGCACCCGCAATCAAAGCAGAGGTGGAGAAGCTACTCAAGACTAGCTTCATTTACCCAGTTCCTTTGATTGAATGGGTATCCAACCCTGTTCTTGTAGATAAAAAACAAGGAATCATCTGAGTGTGCACATACTTTTGATATCTGAGTAAAGCTTGTCCAAAAGATAATTGTCCCACACCCTTTATTAATTAGATTATTGAGGAGTGTGCGAGAAGCGAAATTTTCTCGTTAATGGACGGTTTTTCTTATTATAATCAGATCCAAATTAAACCCAAGGATCAACATAAGATAGAATTTATATGTCATTGGGGAACTTTCGCATACAAGAAAACTCCCTTCGGCCTTAAAAATGTCAGAGCAACTTTTCAACGGGACAAGACCTTTGCATTTCATGATCTCAACCGTATAATAGAGGTTCTCCTGGATGACCTTGCTACTCACTCTCATAAGAGAGTAGATCATCCAACTCACCTTAGACTTGTATTTGAAAGATGCAGGAATTATAAGATTCGATTCAACCCTAAAAAATGCATCTTTTGCGTGATAAATGGCCACCTGTTGGGATTTATCGTTTCGAAAGAGGGAATCATGGTCGATCCTTTGAAGGTTGAGGCAATACTTTGGTTTCCTCCCTTGTGCTGAATTAGTCAGCTTCAGAGTCTCTAGGGGAAGGCCAAATTTTTACGTCACTTTAAAGTGAACTATGCCAGTATTACTAAGGACTTCATGTGCCTTTTGAAGAAGGATGTTCTACTTGTATGGGATGAGCGAGTCCAAGAGTCCTTTGATGCTCTTAAGAAATCCCTAATATCGATGCCTCTACTTCGTCCTCCCAACTATAGTAGAGATTTTTTGCTTTATATCGTCACGTCTCAAGAGACGATTAGTATGGTCCTAGTTCAAGAGGATGACAAGCTCCATGGGCACATTATCTATTATCTTAGCCGAAATCTCATAAATGTTGAACTTAAATATTCTCACATGGAAAAATTGGCCCTTGCAACTGTTCATGAGGTCCAAAGGTTGTGCTATTATAGTTTACTTCACCATACTATTGTCGTAGTACATATCAATCCATTTCAATTTGTCTTGACAAGACCTTTGGAATGGGGGGAAATATAATAAATGGATTTTG
This sequence comes from Pseudotsuga menziesii, assembly GCA_001517045.1. Taxonomy (NCBI): domain Eukaryota; kingdom Viridiplantae; phylum Streptophyta; class Pinopsida; order Pinales; family Pinaceae; genus Pseudotsuga; species Pseudotsuga menziesii. The sequence goes on from LPNX010398589.1 coordinate 209,287, forward strand.
ATTTTGCAAGAGTTTGGCCTTGATTTTGTGTATGTGAAATCCAAAAAGTCTTTAGTCTTTGCAGAGTTAATGTTTGAGTTCCCTAGGCTTGATGAGGATACGTTTACGAGGATTCATTTGTCGATGAGCATATTTTCCTTATTTCGTCTTTGGATGCCTAGTATGGAGACATCATCGTGGATCTTTGGACTCTGAAACTCTCTCTGCATCTTTCGAGGGAGGAATGGCGACGTATATGCCATCTAACTAAAAACTACCTCATTATTGGTGACACATTGTATCATCGAGGGGTGGATTCTATTCTGCGTCGTTGTTTAACCCATGAGGAAGCAGAGATTGTGTTGAATGATTGCCATAATGGGGCATGTGGTAGTCACCTATACGGGCTTGCGAAATCCCATAAAGTTTTGCAAGTTGGGTACTATTGGCCCTATATCTTTAAAGATTGTGTTAACGAGGTATAGAGATATCACATTTTCCAGGTCTTCTCTCACAATATGCGTTCGCGTCCTACTCTTTTAGATCCAGTCGTCGTCATCGGTCCCTTCACTAAGTGGGGGGTTGATTTCATGGATTGTAACCCAGGTTTAGTTGGGGGGCATCACCATATCATCATGGTCGTAGATTATTTCACTAAGTGGGTGGAGGCCATGCCGACTGTTAAATTCGATGGTGAAACTGTCACTCGGTTCGTATTCAATTAGATTATAGATCGGTTTGGGATTTCGAAAGAGATTGTCACGGATCATGGCAGATGCTTTTAGAATAAAATCATGTTTCGATTAGCATTAAAGTTGGGGTTTAAACAAGATCATCCATCGTCTTATTATCCCCAAGCAAATGGCCAAGTGGAGGCTATTAACAAATCTCTTAAGGTCGTCTTGCAAAATACCGTCAGACAAAGCAAGTCTAACTGACACATCATGTTATATCCTTCTCTATGGGCATACCGAACCACAGTAAATACTTCCACTAGTTTTTCACCTTTCCAGTTAGTCCATGGAGTGGATTCTGTCATTCCCATTGAATGTGAAATCCCTTCGTTGAAATTAACCATCGAGCTCATGCCTCACACTTCGAAGTTAGAACAACGTTTAGTCCTCCTTGAGCAACTTGATGAGCAACGTCGAGATGCAATTGTGGATATAGAGGCTAATAAATGTCATGGTAAGGCTCAGTGCGAGGAGTCTATCCGTACAAGGCAATACGTTGAGGGTGATTTGGTTCTCTTATATGACCAAGCTAATATCGTTGGGGGCAGACAAGTTTAACCCAATGTGGCATGGTCCTTACATTGTGAGGTGTGTCTTGGAAAAGGAAGCTTATGAGTTAGAAGACCATGAAGGTAATGTGCTAAAGGAGCCCAGAAACATGGTCTATCTTAAAAAGTACTATTCTTGAATCCCCAGCTTAAGCAGGTACCTTGTACTTTATGGGATTCTGCAAGCTCGTATAGGTGACCACCACACACTCCATTATGGCAATCATTCATTCATTATGTCATCTGACAAAAAACTACCTCATTATTGGTGACACATTGTATTGCCCGAGGGTGGATTCTATTCTGCCCCGTTGCTCAAACCACGAGGAAGTAGAGATTGTGTTGAATGACTTCCATAATGGGGCATGTGGTGGTCACCTATACGGGCTTGCGAAATCCCATAAAGTTTTGCAAGTTGGGTTCTATTGGCCCTCTATTTTTAAAGATTGCGTTAACACGGTAAAGAGATATCACATTTGCCAGGTGTTCTCTCACAATATGGGTTCGCATCCTACTCTGTTACATCCAGTCATCATCGGCGGTCCCTTCACTAAGTGGGGGATTGATTTCATGGATTGTAACTCAACTTTAGTTGGGGGACATCACCATATCATCATGGCCATAGATTATTTCACTAAGTGGGCAGAGGCCATGTCGACTGTTAAATTCGATGGTGAAACTCCCACTCGGTTTGTATCCAATTAGATTATAGATTGGTTTGGGATTTCGAAAGAGATTTCCATGGATCATGGCAGTCACTTTTAGAATAAAATCATGTTTGAATTAGCATTAAAGTTGGGGTTTAAACAAGATCAGCCATCGTCTTATTATCCCCAAGCAAATGGCCAAGTGGAGGTTGTTAACAAATCTCTTAAGGCCATCTTGCAAAAGACCATTAGACAAAACAAGTCTAATTGACACATCATGTTATATCCTTCTCTATCGGCATACCGAACCACAGTAAATACTTCCACTAGTTTTTCACCTTTCCAGTTAGTCCATGGAGTGTATTTTGTTGTTCCCATTGAATGTGAAATCCCTTCGTTGAAATTAACCATCGAGCTCATGCCTCACACTTCGAAGTTAGAACAACATTTAGTCCTCCTTGAGCAACTTGATGAGCAGCATCGAGATGTAGTTGTGGATATAGAAGCTAATAAACGTCATGTTAAGGCTCAGTACGACGAGTTTACCTGTACAAGGCAATAAGTTGAGGGTGACTTGGTTCTCTTATATGACCAAGCTAATACCGTTGAGGGCAGACAAGTTTAACCCAATGTGGCATGGTCCTTACATTGTGAGGCGTGTCTTGGAAAAGGAAGCTTACGAGTTAGAAGACCATGAAGGTAATGTGCTAAAGGATCCCAGAAACATGGTCTATCTTAAAAAGTACTATGCTTGAACCCCCAGCTTGAGCAGGTACCTTGTACATTATTGTATAGTTTTGTATATATTTTGTTTTTTTTCTTTTGGTGTCAGCGGTTTGCTTATATGCTTCCTTTTGGTTGGAAAATGTCAACAAAGTCCTCGATGTACTCTGTATTTGCAGATGGTGCCAGCTAACATACACATACCTGAGCTTCTGTCGATTGGGTCATTTATTCACTCGAGGGTCAATTCGTGTCTTCAGAAGGCATATGTCTTGAGCCATCATCGAATAATGTGGTTGAGTATAGCACCATCATTGAGGTATTACATGATGTCATTTCTAATGGTATTCGATCCTTAGAAGTGCGTCTGGATTCATAGTTGGTTGTTTCCCAATTGAATGGTCGGTATTGTGTTAGAGATCCTACGTTACTGAGAAGATTCTTACAAATAAAACTTTTGGAACTTTATTTGATTTTATTACATACATTCACAAATCTAGACGTTCTATTCTAGTGTCTGACGCATATCCAAATTACATTGTAGATTGGAATTTATCACATAACTAAGGAAAATAAGCATTCATTTATTCATACATTCATTTCATACACAGATAATACTAGAAATCGGTAGTCATTAGTTTTTTCCATTTCCAATAAAAATACAAAATGTGGTATCATAGTACAAAATTGGGCTTATAGCCCTCAAAATATACACGATAGGTACATAATATAACCATGACATCTAAGCTTGAGGTCTTGGATGTTTCTCATGATAACATACATAGCGTTGGATAGACGTTGAAATAGCCCCACCCATGCACAAGGTACCCCTACTACATGTCTCTGCACGGCCTCTGGTAGATCCTTGATTTGTACCATTGAAATCATATGGGTTAATCAAGCTAGGTTTCCCTATACTTTCTGGAGAGTGCGCCTGGCATCTCCACCAGCTAGCTCTTCTCCTCGACCTCTATGCCGATGCCATGGGTATCCCTTTGGTCGTCGTGGACCAATGTTTGCGAACAAAGTTTTAGTGTTAATATATGATGCCGTCCAAAAATATTGTTTTCTTTCACTGAATAAAAAAATCCAAAAAAATGAAATATTTAGAGAACAAAATTGATCCTCACCAATATCCCTGAAGGCAAACCCTTGTGGTAATGGCATGTCTCTATCTCCACAGAATTCAATCCCCTCATAGGGGTAGTCATCGATGGCAATCACCTGTCATCACCACCAATGGAAAAGTCATCTAAATATGGAGAAGGCATTATGTTGCCTCCCATTCGCCTCATAATCTCAATCCATTGTGTTTGGGTTGGATCCTATAGACTGTGAGGAGGGACTTCTGCCCTCGAACTAAGACCTAGTACCCTCTTAAAGAAGACACTGCATAATATATTGGCAAACCATCTCCCAAGTTTACATTCAGTCAATTGGTGTTTCATGTTCCCCAACAAGGATGTACTCTAGTCATAGATAATGGATCTCAAACACTCAACCACATAAAACATGAGAGGCCTCGAGGCTTGATGAAGTGCAATCGAGCATGATATCCTCGCAAGGACTAGTATGATGACCTTCAAGCTTAGGATCTTGTTAGCTCAGATTGGGACTTGGATTCCCACATTTTCTGTGTCGAGAATAAAATATGTTGCAATATACTTCTCAATGGTCATCCCACCATCGACTCCCCAAGCTCTAATGTTGACTACTTCGCCTCGACGAGACAATCTAGTGATAAACTAAATGCCATCCACCTCAATTTTTAGCGGCTTCCAATTGAGGTTGAAGGCCTCCATAACAAGATCCCAATAGTTAATGAGCATTTAGAGCAACCTAGGTTGTGTCCTCATGCTTCCAAGAATCCAAAGCTTATATAGCCCACATATTTGGAGAGCTTGTTGTGCTAGAAAATTCCCTTGCACTTGCCTATCTACATCATCATGCTCTCTTTCTCTCTATTCAATCACCATCCTGCAAGAGAGAAAGAGATTTGTGAGTCAAAACTTTTAAGAATCTCAATTCACGACGATCCATGCAAGTCATAGTTATGACAATTGTGTGGCCAAGTGGGTAGGTTTCGCTTTGATTGTGTGACCACACCCATGTACATGACCCAATATATTGTGACCCGCATACACCAATTTTCCCAATTTTTGTGTTAAAAAACTAAAAATTTGACCACCAAAATAAAAAATTAAATCCCAGAAATGTAATAGTGGAGACCCAATCGATAGAACTATTCACTCATCGAAACATTACAATATTGACTTTGTAGACATGAATGCAGATCTAAGGTACATACCAGTCCCATGTGCATCTACATACAATAGGTGTTCACGACCATGAACGGGATGAACATATGTCAAAAGTGGTCACAACCACGAACAACATTCAATGAAGTCCAATCTCCAAGTCAACTGAATACATATGTTATATACTAGAGTACAAACTGCTTTGCCATGAGAACAGAGGTCCCATAGGTACTATCACGATCAAAGATGGTAGCATATAGGATGATGCCATTAGAGTCTGAGGTCTTCTACATAAACTGTCAATGGTACATGTCTCATCACATGAATAGGGGTATTGAAGTCGAACATGATGAAAGATCGTATGATTATCGGTCATTAAAGTATACCGTTAATATCTATGAGACAACCCACTGGTTACAAAAATGGGTGTGAATGTACCATTAGTACATTTAACAAGTGTGAATAAAGGTGTTGAGGTCGAACACTTGTAGAATCCATCAATTAAGATACATTGATGTATTCCCAACTGTCAATGACGAGAGAACCTACCATTGATAACTGCAAGCCTCAAGAACCTCCCACTAATAACTGCAAGTCTCAAGGTACTCATCTGACTCTAGATCCCAATTCCAAAATTAATGATCCGAAGTCGATGGATTGAGATCCATTGGAAGGAGGGCATTAGCCATCCCCCATCAACCAGAATGAGGTATGCAGCAAGGTTGAATGATTTGGAAGAACACGAATGACCAAGATGGTGATTGAATGGAGAGAAAGAGAGCATGATGGTGTAGATAGGCAAGTGCAAGAGAATTTGCTTTCCCAATAAGTGTTAGAATTCCATATGTGAAGCTAGATTATCAGCATTTAATTTCAATTTCATAAAAGCATATAGACGGGATCACTGAAAGAAACAGTATCACAAGAATAACACAAATTTATCCTGGGAAAACCCTAATGGGAAAAACCCAGCAAAAGCTTCCTCAATATAGATGCCCCAAAAGATAAAAGGTAAAACCCAAAACTGATCCTCTTCCTTCTCCAGCTACAACTCTTTCTCTCTCTCTCTTATGCGCTACACAAGTGAGTGTGTGTGACTCAAATGAGAGGCGACTCACTCTATTTATATTATTTCGTTCACTTGCCATTTAACCCAGTTATGTAGGCTCGAGTAAACTTAACTCAGTAATGTAGGGTCGAGTAGACATAACTAGGCTAACTTAATATAATAATATATTCTGGAGGGTACTAATGACCCGACTTACAACAAAGGGGACTTCCTCATGACTCTTAGTAATTCTCCCGATAGGAACATCGAGGTACAAAGAAATACAAATGATTCTCCCAATAGGAACATCGGGGACCAATAAAATACATTTAGAATATTCTTCAAAGTTACAATAATTCAACACTCCCCCTTAATGAGAAGGGTATTCTACAACAACAACAACAACAACAACTATAGGAGAGAGAGGGCATCATCAACATCATCTGGGTGATACATCTATAAATCATTGCAAGCTTTTCATCATCTTCAACATATAGTATTCATCTTCAAACTTCCAGCAACAACACTTTGACCGTTCGATCGACAACATCATTTCGGTCAGCAACATCATCATCTGAACTTTCAATCAGCATCATTATCATCATCATACTCTGAACTTTCGATCAACATCATCATCATCATCATACTCTGAACTTTCAATCAGCAACATCATCATCATCATATTCTAATCTTTCGATCAGTGATCATCATCATCATCATAGTTTGCTCTTTTGATCAGCAACATCATCATCATCACATTCTGATCTTTCGATCACTAACATCATCATCATCACACTCTGATCTTTCGATCAGTAACATCATCATTATCAGCAACAACCTACAATCCACAATACGAAGACGAAAGTCTTTGGATCAGTTTTGGACTTAACATCCAGGGATGATGCAATCCTACCACATTCTCGAGGATCGAAGTCACTAGATCCGTTCTGAACAAATGTTCAATGATGATACAATCCTACCACATTCTTGAGTACTGAAGTCATAGGATCAGTTCTGAACAAAATTTTAAGGATGATGCAATCCTACCACATTCTCGAGTACCGAAGTCACCGGATCCGTTCTGGACAAAAGTTCAAGGATGATACAATCCTACCACATTCTCTAGTACCGAAGTCACCGGATCCATTCTGAACAAAACTTCAAGGATGATACAATCCTACCATTCTCGAGCACTGAAGTCACCGGATCCGTTCTGAACAAAAGTTCAAGGATGATACAATCCTACCACATTCTCAAGGACCGAAGTCACCAGATCCGTTCTAAACCAAAGTTTAGAGATGATATAATCCCACCACATTCTCGAGGACCAAAGTCACCAGATCCGTTCTGAACCAAAGTTCAGGGATGATACAATCCCACCACATTCTTGAGGACCGAAGTCACTGGATCTGTTCTGAACTGAAGTTCGGGGATGATACAATCCCACCACATTCTCGAGGACTGAAGTCATCAAATCCTTTTTGAACCGAAGTTCAGGGATGATACAATGCCACCACATTCTCGAGGACCGAAGTCACCAAATCCATTCTGAACCAAAGTTCAGGGATAATACAATCCCTCTTCATTCTCGAGGACCGAAGTCACCGGATCACTTTACGACAAGTGTCCCGGGATGATACAATCCCACTGCAACATCACTGCTCCCCCTTTCGAGGAAGGTCTTTCCGAACAACACCAAGCTTGTCTCGAAAGTGTTCGAACTTTACCTGAGACAGAGGCTTCGTCAACACGTCAACAACTTGCTCATCAATACTCACATACTAGAGCTTTATGGCTCCCTTCTATATCATATCTGGTGTGTAGAAATACCGGATTTCTATGTGCTTCGATCTATCATGGAACACTGGGTTCTCCAACATCTTTATACAACTTTGGTTATCACATAGGATCTCAGTAGTATCCATCTCTAGGTCAAAGAGACCTGACATCAGCTTCCGAAGCCATATGGCTTCACAACTAGCAGAGCAAGCTGCTATGTATTCTACTTCGGTCGTGCTAAGAGCAATACTGGACTGTTTCTTGCTAAACCATGAAATCATAGTAGACCCCAAACAAAAGCATCCACCTGATGTGCTTTTCATGTTTGAGACACTTCCAACCTAATTTGCATTTGTATAGCCATAGTCTGTAATCATGGTTTCAATCATAGTATAGACCAAAGTCTATAGCCCCTTTCAGATATCTCATCGCATGTTTTGCGGCTATCAGGTGAACTCATCTAGGTTGAACTAGATACTGACTCAAGGTATTCACATCAAAACAAATGTATGGTCTGGTATTGGTTAGATACATCAACAACCCAATAATATGTCTGTATTGAGTCACATCCACTAACTCTGAGGAGTCATCAGCTAACAACTTCAGGTTGGAATCCATGGGTGTGGCCATGGCTTTACATTCCAACATATCAAATCTTTTCAAAACTTCCACTGCATACTTTCCCTTATTGAAAAAGATTCCTTTTGAGTTCTTCTATACTTCCAGACCTAGGAAATAATGCATTAGACCAAGGTCTTTCATCTCAAATTCTCCAGCGAGCTTCTTCTTGCATTCTACAATTTGTTTCTCATTCCCTGTCAGAAATAGATCATCCACATACAGTAAAAGTATGATAGGTTCATCTTCTATAACCTTGAAGTAAAGGTTAGGATCGACTTTACTCTTGGAAAAGCCCATGCTCGTCAGGAAACTATTTATCCTTCCATACCAAGCTCTGGGAGCTTGCTTCAGGCCATACAGTGCCTTCTTCAACTTGCATACGTGAGTTCATCTGTCTTCAACCTCAAATCCTTGTGGATGTTCTATGTATACTTCTTCTTCAAGCATACCATCTAGGAAGGTTGTTTTCACATCCATCTAGTGTAAGTCCCACTTCATCATGGATGTAAGTGCCATGATGGCTCTAATCGAAGTATACCTTGCTACTGGTGCAAATGTTTCTTTGTAATCAATTCCCTCTTTCTAAGAGAAACCTATAGCCACAAATCTAGCCTTGTACTTCTCTATACTTCTGTCAGCTGTATGTTTTATCTTGTAGATCTATTTGGAGGATACTACACTCTTGCCTTCTGGTTTGGGAACTAGATCCCACACATTGTTCTTCATTTTGACTGATATTCTTCAGTCATTGCTTCTACCAATTCTTCCTTCTGTACAACTTCTTCATAGTTTGGAGGTTCTTGATCTACAAGATCACGCATCAAAGCTACATAGTTGGAAAGTGTCTTGGGATTCTTGCTTGCCCTTGTGGAGCCTTCAGGAGCTCCATATCTTTCTGCTTCTTGTATAATTTCTCTTGCCCAAGCAGGCTTTCTCTTTTGTGACATCTCCATCGTAGGAGGTTCTTGTGGTTCTGTCATATCCTGTTCTTCAGGAGCTTCATCTTCAGGGAGGAATGTAGTCTCTACATTTCTAGGTGGTGCATCTTCCTCATACACATCTTCATGTTGTCATTTTCTGGATCTCTTGAGAGTTGCTTCTTCATCAAATGTTACATCTCTACTGATTTCCATGTGATGGAATCCAGGAATGTAAATTATGAATGCCTTGGATACTTCACAGTATCCAACAAATATCCCCTTCTTTCTGAAAGTGTCCAACTTGGTTCTTTTCTCTTTCGATATATGAATATATATTGGACAACCAAATATTTTGAGGTGACTTACCTCAGGCTTCTTTCCCGTGAACATCTCTTTTGGAGTCTTGAATCCAAGAGCACTGTGAGATATTCTATTATGTACGTAGACAACAGTTCATTGTCTTCACTGCCTCCATGATGGTTCTGTTCTTTCTTTCCGCAACACCATTATGTTGAGGATTGTAGGGAGTGGTTAGTTCCCTCTTGATTCCGACATCTTTACAGAAGGCTTCAAACTTTTTTGAAGTATACTCTCCACCATTGTTTGATCAGAGTGTCTTGATTCTCTTGTCTGAAAGATTCTCTATCAAGGCTTTGAATTCCTTGAATTTCTCAAACACTTCACTCTTTGCTTTCAAGAAGTATATCCAAGTCTTTCTTGAATAGTCATCAATAAATGTAATATAATATTCAAAGCCACTTAAAGATGTGGAGGACATTGGACCACACACATCTAAATGAATCAATTCCAACGTACCTTTTGTTTTTGTTTCACTCTTCGGAAATGGATTCTTGATGTTCTTCCCTTTCGCGCATCCCTTGCAAATGCCTTCATGTTTGATCTTCAATTCTGGTAGTCCGGTCACTACTTTGTTCACATGAGGTAGTGCCTTGTAACTGATGTGGGAAAGCCTTCTATGTCATAGTTCACTAGGGTCAGTGGACTCATGAACAAAGGTTGTTTTTGAATGTCCCTTGAGTTTATACAGGCCTCCTTCTTCTTCACCGATAACAACTGCATCTTCAATTTTCTTTCCTTTGGGCCACATGAGTACTTGGCCATCTATGAATGCAACTCTGAATCCTTTCTTATCTAAAGCCGAGATAGAAAGTAGATTCTTCTTTAGACCAGGTACATACAATACTTCTTTCATCTTCAGGGGATTTCCTGAAACAAGCTTGTAGCTTGCTTCCCCAATTCCTTTGATCGGATATTGATAGTCATCTCCTAGAGATACTTTCTGAGGGGAGTTCTTTTCTTCAAGTCTTGATAGGTTTTTCTTTTGTCCCGTCATGTGCTTTGAAGCACCACTATCAATAACCCAAGTGTCCTCTCCAATTTTTATAGATCCAGAGAGTGCAGAGAATAGTACATACTCTTCTGCATCATCTTCTCTTGCTTTCTTTCTTGGAGGTCCTTCCTCTCTTTTTCTCCATCCTCATCTTCAGCTAGATGAGCATGATGTATTTTGTTGTTGTTGATCCTCTTCTTATATTCTTGTCTCTTCATAGGACAATTTCTGGCAATGTGTCCTATCTTATTATTGAAGGGGCTAATAGGCCTTTCCTAAAGTCATTATATATTATAATGAATTAAAGGATACGATTAGATAAACCTCCAACCTCTCTCTTCATGTATACGAATACCATCTATTGAATGAATACAATGGTTAAACGCTTGACCCAATATGTGCTCTTTCTCTGATGGTTAATGTGTGCATAATACTTCTGCCTGCTTGAATGCAACAATGGCGTCGTTGCCTCTTTCATGCGGTCTGGGTGACAGCAGCAGTGCATGGAAGCTGGAGCGAACTTGCAAAAGATCGTGAGGAGGAAGAACCCTACAAAAGATCGTGAGGAGGAAGAACCCTACAAGAAATGCTTAGAAATGATGATGCTACATGAGGTTGTTGTAAAGATAATCATTCAATATTCTAGTCGACGACATGACTGGAGGAATGCGGATGGGAAGAATGCTGACCCGATGAGAGAAATCTTCAAAGTTTGGAGGCTTTGATGGCTCAATGCACTCATTTACTCGTCGACCAGATACAACATGCATGAAGACTGGACGTATAACGAGGACCGCTGGTTACTTTTCTATATTCAGTAAATAATTATTGAGCCTATTCTAGTTATTTGAAGAAAACATTTTATTGGTCATTTAAAGTTTTATTTGTTAAGATTGATCGACGAGTGGTGTGAATAAGGATTTGAAAAAAAAAAAATTGATGCAAAAATATAGTGGTCATTCGAATGCTGACCAGTGAATGAAGTATGATCACGATGAAGCTTTCCCGTTGCATGATTTCGACGAATCTGCAACAAACTCACCAATCGACCACCGACACTATTGGACGTAGGAGCAGCATATAATATAATACAGTTCATCCATTGTCAAACCCAGCAGCATATTTGATAGCCACGGGAACCGACTGAAAAGACTGCCGACTAATGGAGGCCACCGACCACTGTCATATGAAGTCGTCGACCATCACCGAGCCATCGACCGGTTCCACGCGCTTATGTTATTTAAGTTCCTATCGAAAATAAAAGCATGTCGGACGTTGAACATTTACAAGCATGTCGGTTGAACATTTACAAGCATGTCAGTTGTGAAAAGCATGTCGAGTGGTCAGCGTCTTCAATTCTGTCGATGCATAAAAATTCTGCGCTATTGAAGATGTTATTATGTTGAAGGATCATTGTAATTTTTCTGAACGACATGGAAGTTGGTTTGGTGCGCTGACGGTTGGTGAAACAAAGCCCATCACCTGGATGATAGTCGATCAAAGAAGAACAACGTTGCCACCAGTCGACATGCAGAGGATCGGAAATTTGATGCACCTTCTATGCATAAACGTGTCACTTTGATGAGAGTATAAGGGTTGTGCCTTGCTTATAGCATTGTTGAATCTTGCATCTATCCACAAGTAAAGCGGTAGCGGTTGAAGTTTACTGCGTATAAAAGATTTCGATATTACGTTAATTATTATATATATGTTGTGGTGATTCCAGAACATGGAAGCCGGTGCAATCAGTCATCGAATGGTGGAGTTGGATGTCACCGATTAAGCCAATCATTTCATCGTCTGGTCATACTGGGTGACAATGCTCTGTGTTAATAACCAGAATAGGCTAAATAATTATTTACAATGCTCTGTGTTGATAATTGCAGTCAATGAGTGGAAAATCAACAAACTGTCAATGCCACCAAATGCCACCATGCGCTCATCCATCGACCAAGCCGACTGTTGGTTACACCTATCATCGATTCAACCACCGACGCAACCTATGGATCATCAATTGCAAAGTAATCATGAACATGTTAAATAAACACGACAATGGAGCTTTGAAGGCATCGATCCTTACTAAGAGATAGTTGTGGTCAATCAACTTCTAATTTTGTTGAAATAATTGCATTGCATGCGGTCAGCATTTAATTTTTTTTAAAGTTTTATTTGTGGTCGATAAAATAAAGTCAAGTCATTGAGGTGAAAGTCGAAGCACAAGTGGTCGAGTCCTTATTAGTTGGTCGATGTCCAATCGACTACTTGTCGGTTATGTAAAATGAAAAGGTTGTCAGTTGTGTAAAGTGAAAAACATGTCGATTGAAGCATGTCGATCGAGTCATGTCGGTTCAAGAATATTGGTTAAGTGTTCTTCAAACATGTCAGTTCAATCAAAGTGGTCTCCCGGAAGCATGTAATAAAGATAATTGAGTTATGTTGATGTGACATTTTGATTCTAAAGTTAATAAAGAGGGGGTTAAACATGAGTCTTTCGAGGCAGGCGATCCCCTCATTAGAGGAAATTTCAACTCAAAATGGGCCTTTTAACTTTAGCTCAAATTCCATGTCATCATGTGTTAGCCAATGAAATTGCTTTAAATTTGAAATACCATATAGGTCTTAAACATTTTTTTAATATAAATTTGGGGATAGGTATCATAAAAAAAACTACTTTTTTTTGTTTGTATTTGTGACATATCTCCCCGTTTTTTTACTCAAATTTCAATCGGGAGAGCTCGTTGGATGCGGAATTAAATTCCACATCCAACAAGTACCCACTCGGCATACTTTTGACAGACCCCGCTACCCCAAAAACAAGAAATACCTGAAAAAACGTGTCAAGTACCCACTCAGCATACTTTTGACGAACCCCACTACCCCAAAAACAAGAAATACCTGGAAAAAAAAGTGATGATGAAGTATGACGGACCCCACTACCCCAAAAACAAGAAATACCTGGAAAAAAAAGTGATGATGATATCATCATCACTTTTTTTTCTAGGTATTTCTTGTTTTTGGGGTAGTGGGGTCCGTCAAAAGTATGTCGAGTGGGTACTCGTTGGATGTGGCCATCATCACGTTTTTCAGGTATTTCTTGTTTTTTGGGTAGCGGGGTCCGTCAAAAGTATGTCGAGTGGGTACTTGTTGGATGTGGAATTTAATTCTGCATCCAACGAGCTCTCCCGATCAAAATTTGAGTAAAAACACGGGGAGATATGTCGAAAATACAAACAAAAAAGTAGTTTTTTTCTTTTCTTCCTCCAAAATTAATAAATATTATTTTATTATTTTAACTATTATTTTATTAATTTTTTTAGGAGGCCCATTTTGAGTTGAAATTTCCTCTAATGCTACAATTGTAAATCAAGTCGATCTCTAGCCGACTTAGTAACTCCTGTCGAGTTAAGTATGTCAAATCAGTCGGCCATGACCAATATCAATTAATATCGAGCAATGAAAACTTTACAAACTTGCAGGAAGCCTTACGACAGATGAAGTCAACAATGATCGCATTCAAGCAGAAGTCACCTTACAACACACAGAGGAATAACTTAACACCAGATGATGACATCAGAACAGTTGAATCCCCTAGTGTATAATGCAAAGATGTTCCTGGGTTGTGACCTCGGAAAGCCAGAAGATAGAGAAATGGCATAGAAAGTTGAAGAGCCAAAAGGCCTCGCATACCTAAACCAATGAAGATGTCGGTCAGATGAGCCAAGGTGAGGCTTCAAATCAAAAGACCTCGTTGCGGAAGAGGATAGTCGATCATCGTGTGAGAGGGTGAGACTTCAATGGACTATTGCTAGATTAAAGATGGAGGTTGAAGAGTAACCAGTCACAGTAGAGCTTTGTACACGTGTGTTTTCCTATCAAGCTGGCGGCTGTTGCGGCTGAGTTACCTATGCAGACCAGTATGCATGGTTGATGCACAGTGAGGACTACTTCAGCAGTAGCAGAGACCCAGGATGTTGATGCATAATTCTTTGTTCTCTTCAGGACGAAGAAACATTTTGTTCATGGGGGAGATGTTGAAGGGGCTAATAGGCCTTTCCTAAAGTCATCATATATTATAATGAATTAAAGGATATGATTAGATAAACCTTAACAAATGAACAGTTGGAGCGGGTGCAACCGCTCCAACCTCTCTCTTCATGTATAAGAATACCATCTATTGAATGAATACAATGTTTAAGCGCTTGACCCAATATGTGCTCTTTCTCTGATGGTTAATGTGTGCATAATACTTCTGCCTGCTTGAATGCAACACTTATCACAATGAAAACATTGAAAGTCGGAGTAGTCCTTACTTGGATGACTTTCTCTTGTTCTTTGGATTCTTCTGGGAGGTTGAGACTCCTTGTGGTTTCTCTTCTTGAAGTTAGGTTGGCTTCTTCTTCTTTTGGTATGAGTGGCTAGGGCTTGATCATCTTCCTTCAGTAGAGCTTCTCTATTTTCCACTCTAGTCTCCTCTTGAATACAATCTTCCCATACAACATCAAACCTCAAGCTTTCCTTCCTGGCACACATCATCTGGATGAATGACTCCCAGGGTCTAGTGAGACCATTGAGGGCAGTCATGACCAACTCATCTTCATCAAGTTTGTCTCCAATGGCTTCTAGTTGTTCCTTGAACTGGGAGACCCTTGTGAAGTAGTCCTGGATGAATTCTCCATGACTCATCTTGGTGCTCTTCAGTTGAGCTCTTAGATTCATATTTCTGTTGATGTTTCTTCCTTCATACATTCTTGATAGGGCATCATACATTTCTTTCAGATTCTTCTTGGATGACACTTGAGGGATCAAGTGATCCTTGATAGAGTCAACAATAATCCTTTGTGTCTTAATCATATCCTTCTTGTGCTTCTCCTTAGCTTCAGCTTCTTCAAGTTCTGCAACTTCATATTTGATATACTTATCAAGATCATTTTCTTGGAGAATGAGGCCAATCCTGTATTTCCATGCTCAGAAATTCTCTATGCCCTCCAGTTTGTCCTCAAGCTTAGTGCTTGGGGCCATCTTGTCAGAAAGTCACAAAAAATTGAAATTCTGCAGAATGAGAAACTGAACTTACCAGGAGATGCGCTTGACTGAGGCGAGTTGACTGGTGTGCTTGGTTTCTGGAGATCTCAAGTCTTCACCTTTCAAATCTAACTTGCGAGATTCAGCACTGCGGCTTCTAGCAGTTTTCTGGTTCACTGGATTTCTGCAGTTTTCTGGTGCAATGTCAAACTAGGGTTTGAATTTTCGGGAGATCTGCTCCAAAAACTTCGATCTAGGCTCAGAAGATGCGCTCTAGGAGGGCGCAACTTTCCATGCAATCAGTTCTTCAAAACTCAAACTTTTCTCGAAACCCTAATTTCTTATCGGGGAGAGAGAGAGGGTCTTTTTCCCTTGTGAAAGTTGTCCTATTCAGGTTAGCTCTGATACCATGTTAGAATTCCATATGCTAAGCTAGATTATCAACATTTAATTTCAATTTCATAAAAGCATATAGACAGGATCAATGAAAGAAATAGTATCACAAGAAGAACACTGATTTATCCTGGGAAAACCCTAATGGGAAAAACCCAGCAAAAGCTTCCTCAATATAGATGGCCCAAAAGATAAAAGGTAAAACCCAAAACTGATCCTCCTCCTTCTCCAGCTACAACTCTCTCTCTCTCTCTCTCTTATGCGCTACACAAGTGAGTGTGTGTGTCTCAAATGAGAGGCGCCTTACTCTATTTATATTCTTTCGTTCACTTGACATTTAACCTAGTTATGTAGGCTCGAGTAGACATAACTGGGCTAACTTAATATAATAATATATTCCAAAGGGTACTAATGACCCGACTTACAACGGAGGGGACTTCCTCATGACTCTTAGTAATTATCCCGATAGGAACATCGAGGTACAAAGAAATACAAATGATTCTCCCGATAGGAACATCAGGGACCAATAAAATACATTTAGAATATTCTTCGAAGTTACAATAATTCAACGATAAGATGTGGGCTATATAATTTTTGGAGCCTTGGAAGCATGAGGGCACAACCTATGTTGCTCGAAATGTTCATTAACTATTGGGATCCTTACACAAAGGAATTCAATCTTGATGGGCAACCTCTAAAAATTAAGGTTGATGACATTTATTTTATCGCTGGATTGTCTCGCCAAGGTGAGATAGTCAACATTAGAGCTCAGGGAGTCTATGGTGGGATGACCATTGAGGAGTATATTGCATCATATTGTCTTCCTGACACAGAAAATGTGGGAATCCAAGTCCCAATATGAGCTATCTAGAGCCTAAGCTTGAAGGTCATCATACTAGTCTTAGTGAGGATATCAGGTTCGGTCACACTTCATCAGGCTTCGAGGCCTCTCATGTTTTATGACGTTGAGTGTTTGAGACCCACTATATATGACTGAAGTACATCCTTGTTGGGTAACATGAAACACCAACTGACCAAATGTAAACTTGGAAAGCCAAGAACTTTGGGTTTTCTAGTATACTATGCAGTTTATTTTTTGAGAGGGTACCAAGTCTTAGTCTGAGGGTATAAGTACCTTCTCACAGTCTCTGGGATCTAGACCAAACACTTTGGACTGTGATTATAAGGCAGATGGAAGGCGACAGAGCACCTTCTCCATAATCAGATGACTTTTTCCACTAGTGGCGACGACAGGTGATCACCATTGATGAATACCCCTATGAGGGGATTGCATTTTGTCGAGATAAAGGCATGCCATTACCACCAGGGTCTACCTTCGGGGATATTAGTGAGGATCATTTTTTTTAAATATTTCATTTTTTTTTTTTTTAGTGAAAGCAAAAAAATATTTTTGGGTGGCATCATATATTAACACTTAAACCATTTTCGAAGACATTGGTCCACAACAACCAAAGGGATGCCCAAGGCATTGACACAAAGGTCAAGGAGAGGAGCTAGTTGACGGAGATGTTGAGTGAACTCTACATAATGTACAAGTCAACCAAGCCCGATTGACCCATAGGATTTCGATGGTACAGATTGAGGATCGACCTGAGGCCATGCAGAAACATGTAGTAGGGGTACCTCGTGCATGGGTGAGGCTCTTTCGGCGTCTATCCAACGTCCTCGTATGTTATCATGAGACACATCCAGGACCTCAGGCTTAGATTCCATGGTTATATTATGTACTGGTTATGTATATTTTGAGGGCTATAAGCTTAATTTTGTACTATGATACCACATTTTGCACTTATATTGAAAATGGAAAAAAATTATGGCCATCGGTTTTTAGTATTATGTATGTATAAAATGAATGTATGAATGAATGAATGCTTCTTTTTCTTAGTTATGTGATAAATTCCAATCTAAAACGTAATTTTCATATGCATCGGAGACTTTATTAGAACGTTTAGGTATGTGAATGTATGTAATAAAATCAAAATAATGTTCCAAAAGTCTTACCCGTAAGAATCTTCTCAGTAAGATAGGATCTCTAACATGATATTGGTCGTTCAATTAGGAAACAACCAACTGTGAATCTAGGTGAACTTATAAGGATCTAATACCATTAGAAATGGCATCACGTAATAAACGACGACACTATAGTTAGCCACATTATTCGATGGCTCAAGACATACACCTCTTGAAGACACGAGTTGACCCTCGGGTGAATAAAAGACCCAAGCAGCGGAAGCTAAGTTCTGTGTATGTCGGCTAACACCATCTGCAAATTCTAAGTACATCGAGGACTATGTTGACATCTGCCAACCAAGAGGAAGCATATAAGCAAATCAGTGACATCAAAAGAAAAACCCTTGAATATATACAAAACTATACAATAATGTACATGGTACCAACTCAAGTTGGGGTCTCAAGCATAGTACTTTTTAAGATAGAGCCCTTTCTGGGCTCCTTTAGCACATTCCCTTCATAGTCTTCTAACCCATAAGCTCCCTTTTCCAAGACACGCCTCATAATGTAAGGACCATGCCACATTGGGTTAAAATTTCCTGCCCCCGACAGTTCATTAGCTTAGTCATATAAGAGAACCAAGTCACCCTCAACGTATTCTCGGGGATGGACAAACTTATCGTATTGATCCTTACCACAACGTTTATTAGCTTCTATAGCCACAACGACATCTTGACACTACTTATCAAGTTGCTCAAGGTGGACTAAACGTTGTTCTAACTATGAAGTGTCAGGAAAGAGCTTGATGGCTAATTTCAACGAAGCAATTTCACATTCAATGCGAAGCACAGACTCCACTCCATGGACTAACTGGAAAGGTGAAAAAACAAAGGAAGTCTTTATTGCGGTTCTTTATTCCCATAAAGCGGGATATAGCATGATGTGCCCCTTAGACTTGCTCACTACGACGGTTTTTTGCAAGATGGCCTTAAGAGATTTGTTAACAACCTCCACTTGGCCATTCGCTTGGGGATAATAAGACAATGAATAACCATGTTTAAACCCTAGCTTTAATGCCAATTCGAACATCATTTTATTCTGAAAGTAACTGCCATGATCTGTGACAATCTCTTTCGGAATCCCAAACCGAGTTATAATCTGATTGGATACGAAATGGGAGGCAATTTCACCATCAGATTTTACAGTCGGCATGGCCTCATCCCACTTAGTGAAATAATCTACAGCGACGTGATATGCTGACGCTGGGTTGTAATCCATGAAATCAACCCCCCACTTAGTGAAGGGACCGATGGTGACGAATGGATGTAACAGAGTAGGACACGAGTGCATATTTCTAGAGAACACCTAACAAGGGTGACATCTATTGACCACTTTAATGCAATCTTTAAAGATAGATGACCAATAGTACCCATCTCGCAAAATTTTATGGGTTGTCACAAGCCCGATTAGGTGACCACCACACACCCCACTGTGTTAGTCATTCAACACAACCTATGCTTCCTCGTAGGTATATTTTCCAAATATGTTAATGGATTATGCTATCTAATCATAAAATGCTAACAACAAAAGGATAGGGCCCTTACCTCAATCGGACGTCTGAAGAAGACTATCGTTCAACTCTCAATCCAATGCTCTTCACCTACAACTTGTCCTCGACAACCAAGGAATACAAGCATATAAAATGTATATAAATTGTTAGCATATAACCTAGCATAATCCATTTACATATTTAACAAATATAACCAATGAACATAATATAAGCATTTTCACATGAATTGGACGAGAAAAAAGTATTTCTTTTAATATAATGAACATAATTACACAGTGACAACCTTCTGCCGACAACTTGTTGAAACCGAGAAACTATGTTCCTCCACCAAGGCCTCCACCACTTCAACCCTCCATGTAATGGCAAGCTCACGTATTCCAGGAGTAATTAGGTTCCTCCTTCACAAGATAAGAAAGAGCTTGGGAGATGAACATAATGGATTTCAATCTAATAAGGATAAAGGGATATAGACTCAAGGTATGGCAATGGTGCAAAATTTATCCAGAGTTTACTTATTCTCCAAAACTTCCTCCAAAATGCTTCACAATGGCCCAATATATAGCCCTCAAAGGAGATGGAGAATCGAATTTGAGTGTTTCCCAGTATATGGAAGGCCAAGGATCGTAGCAATCATTACTTGGCAAGGAAGACCTAAAATATTTTTAATTTTGAGCATGAAACCCGATGGATGGGCGTTGTATTGGAGCAAGATGCGTATACGCGAGCTGTAGTGTCGTTGACTCACATACATCAACAAAAATGTGACTTTTAAGGTTTGAACTAAGCAAGAGGGGTATGATGAGTTTGCAGAGGGACAAGGTAGGCCATCATGGCATGTTGCATAGGGTCTGTGAAATCATGCTATAACATCGGTTAAGGTAGATTCTATAAATCAATCCTATACCCTTCTTTGAATGAATATCCTTGTTTTCCCCATGCACAAGAGTAAGGATCATGGTTGATAGGGGCACATCCAATCAGAGAACCATGTAATTTATTTTCTAGGTGTCTTAATTCTAGAGGCATGTTGAGAAATTTCCAACCCTTCCACCTATCTTTGTTTTTACTCCACTTAGAGATATCAACTAGTCATTTAAGTCCACTATCTTCCATCCACCATTCCAAGGCCTAAGGTTTAGTTGTAGTGTCAACGGTGGGTTTCCCATGATACTATCACTCCATATTTTAATAGTTTTTCCATTTCCTAGATACTACGTCAGATTTGATTGAATTAATGGAGCTGTTGATTTGAGCAATATCCAAATTGGAGAACCTTTGTTCTCCTGAATTGGCCTATCCAAACAATGTTTTCCTTCCCCTTGAAGTATTTTTAATGTAAACATTTATTCCACCTCTCTAACTTGCTTGTGAGCATCCTCCACAGTATATTTGCTCCTAATGCTTTGTTCATGATGGTGGGGTCTTTGATTCCCAAGCCTCCCCTAGTTTTGGGAGCTAAAACCGTACTCCATTTGACGAAATGATACTTTTTTGAATTACCTTTTTCTCCCTACCAAAGGAACCACTGAATTTCCATGGAGATCTTGGACATAATCCCTTTGGGGGCTAGAAGTGCAAAACATTTGGATATGGGTAATGCTGAGAGGATTGATTTAATGAGGACTATATGCCCAACAAGGTTCAGCCAATTTGCACCCAATTTTTGGAAGATCCCTTCGATTTTCCTTACTACCTCATTCCATATTTTCATGTTGGGATTTGTCAGAGATATGGGCATGTCAATATATTTAAAATCCTTCCATTTATTGGTGCATGGAAATCTCATTATTTTGGCAATGTGCTGTAGATTTGTTGTGTTGATATTCCAGCCACAGATATTCCTTTTGCCTTCATTGATTGCTCCTCCAGTTGTCTCTAAAAAGGAATCCAAGTCCAACCTAAATCTTGTTTCTATTATAATGGATGCTCCTCCAAGAAGTAGTGTGTCATCATCGTATTAAGAGTGGTTAAGGGGCTTGATGCCTCGGGTGATGAAGATGCCTAAAAGATTCCCTTTAATTCTTTCTTTCTCCAATTTTCTACTCAAATATTTTTCCATTATAAGGTATAGCGAGGGACACATTGAGCAGCCTTCTTGTAATCCTCTGCTGCTTTTAAGAAAGGTAGTAGGTCTGTCATTGACTAGCAAGGATATCCACGTTCTACTAACACAAGCACTTATGATATTGATAATTTTTTTGTCAAAACCAAAACTTTCCATTACTCTAAAAATAAATGCTAACCTTACTCTGTCAAAGGCGTTTGACGTGTCAATTTTGATAAGCATACCTCTTTCCTTTCTCTCTCTACTGGAGTGCATAGTGTCTTGTACCATTATTACATTGTCCATTATTTGTCGGTTTTGCATGAATCCGCCCTGATTCTCAGAGATTATGGAAGGAAAGACTTTTTTTATTCTGTCTACCATAATTTTTGTGAAGATTTTCTAGGAAGACTTGCACAGGGAGATTGGTTGAAATCTCGAGAAGGTAGTGGGATTTGTCTCTTTGGGGATGAGTGCTAAGAAAGACAAATTTGTCCCTCCCACTTTTTGTTTTTTCATGATATATAAATACATTCTTTTAAGATCTTTTTCGATAATTTCTCAGCAAACCTTGTAGAAAAGGATAGTGAAGTCGTTAGAGTCGGGGTCTTTGTCTTGCGCTAGCGACCAAATAGCTTCAATAATTTCATCTTCTTCAACCCCCTAACTCAGCTCTCTATTTTTTGCTTCATTTATTGTTGTTGGGATATTTTCTAGTAGAGTACAATGGGTGTTGATTGGGAAAAATATTTCTTCATTTAGCAGGTGTTGGAAGTGATTTTTATCCTCCTCTATAACCTCTACAAATCTTGAAATGATGGAGCCATCTCTAGCTCTGATATTGGTGATTATATTTCTATGTTCTCTTATTTTAGCTTGTCAATGGAAAAAAGAGGTGTTTTTATCCCTCACTTTGAACCACAAGCTCCTGGGTTTTATCCTCCATTATTCCTCTTATTCCCTTTGAGATTTAATATTTGATATCATATCTCTTCTCTTCCATTATGATTTGATGAGTGATCTCCACAGTTTCCATTTTCTGTTGGGCATATTCTAAATGGGCAGCAAGCAACTCAAGTTTTTTGGATGGGTTTACAAATGTTGATTTGGCCCAATCCTTTAGCGCTATCTTGGTATTCTTTAATTTTTGTTCCCACACATAGGAAGGGGATCCAATTACCAGTCCTGCCCAAGAACAAGGGATGATGCCTAAGACTCCAGGATCTGCGAACCAAAGGGTATTGAAGCGGAAGGGGATGGGATCAATGGGTGTTGATTGGGCCAAATATTTCTTCATTTAGCAGTTGTTGGAAGTTATTTTTAGCCTCCTCTATAACCTCTATAGATCTTGAAATGATGGAGCCTTCTCTAGCTCTGATATTGGTGATTATATTTCTATGTTCTCTTATTTTAGCTTGTCGATGGAAAAAAGAGGTGTTTTTATCCCTCACTTTGAACCACAAGCTCCTGGGTTTTATCCTCCATTATTCCTTTTCTTCCCTTTGAGATTTAATATTTGATATCCTATCTCTTCTCTTCCATTATGATTTGATGAGTGATCTCCACAGTTTCCATTTTCTGTTGGGCATATTCCAAATGGGCAGCAAGCAACTCAAGTTTTTTGGATGGGTTTACAAAAGTTGATATGGCCCAATCCTTTAGTGCTATCTTGGTATTCTTTAATTTTTGTTCCCACACATAGGAAGGGGGTCCAATTACCAGGAACGCCCAAGAACAAGGGATGATGCCTAAGACTCCAGGATCTTCGAACCAAAGGGTATTGAAGCGGAAGGGGATGGGACCAAGGGAAGGATGTTACAATAAATGAAGCAAAAAAATGAAATTATTATTGTTGTTGTTGCTAAGACTATCATGTCTTCTGAGTCGAAATTGGTCTCTTGGATCATGATGATTGTCAGTCTCTCTTTTCTTATTAGATCTCTTAGAGTTGCTTCTTTAATTGTATTCCCCATCCCTCAGCAATTCCACGAGATAATCTGCATCATTTAGTTCGTTGCGATTTGGTACCCTCCCCGATGTTGGAGGCCCTTGTTTCCTTATGTCCTGGCTGTGCTATTGCTTGTAAAACTTTTCTCAATGGTGGTTTGAGTCCTTAGTGCTTTTTCTTTGTTTGCCTCTGCTTCTCTTTTTTCCTTGGTTTTTTTTCTTCCTACTTTCTTATGTGCTAGTTCTTATCTTGTTGATTCATCACTCTCTTCTTCCTCATTATTTTCATAGGCTTGTGACCTTGTAAGCATACTTACAGATTGACCAAGAATGTTTGGTGATTCTTCTAAATCTATAAGCACATGCCCATCGTTGTTGAGGGAGAAGGCGAAGGGGGGGGGGGGGATATATTGCGATTCTTTTTCAGGGGTCGTTATCTCCTTTATGGGAATGTCCTCTTGGCGAAGAGTTGCAAATTTATTTGGATTGAAGTAGGTGATATTGGGGGGAGGATATCCTTGTATTGTTGTCACAAATGAAGGGGATTGAGGAGGGGATTGAGATGAAATTTGAATAGCATTGTGATGAGGAGGAGATTGGGTGGAAGCTTGGAAATTATGCAAGGATGAATGAGGATCCTTCTGTATCGGATGAAGGGAGGATAAAGGAGGTACAAATGTCATTGCTTGCTTCCCTAAAAAAAATTGTTTTCTTCACTTTTTTCCATGGTTCTTCTTTGTCGAATGTCGCTTTCAGAGGATTTTGGTTTTGCTTGCATTTTTTTGCAAAGTGTTTGTATTCATGACATATTTTTCATTTGAAGGGCAGGTGTTCATAATCCAATTTTTGGAGGTGTTTCTAGCTATGCAAGGATAGAAGGACTGCTTTTGGTCGCCCCTTTTCCTAATCTACTTTGATGCATATCTTGGCGCAAGCGAACATTCCTTCATTGGGATATGATTTATCGATGTACTTCCCTTGCTTATTTCCTATTTGTCTTAGGGATCCGTCTCCCCAACAGTGAAGTGGCAAGTGAGGTATCCTGACCCACACCATGATGGATGAAGGAAAGTCCAGTTCCGAATCAAATTTTGGTGTCCATATGTTGAGATACATTCCTCTATTCTCATAAAAATATGACCCATTTCTAAAAATTAGATCTCTTTCATATTGAATCTCAAACAAAAAGGCATAGAACCCTCTGTTGCAGAAGAAATGTGATAACTTCCCTTGGATCAATACTTCCCAGTTATTTTGAATCCACTTTTCCATATTCCTTAGAGTTGGCTAGATGCCAGTGAATTGTCTGATTAAACCTCTATTTGTGAGAGTAGTGCCATAGATCTTGAATATGCATGTGGGAGTTCCACCTTTGGGATGTCATCTAACTTTTTAATCAATTTTTTAGGCTGATATTTTTTTGTTGGAGCGAGGGAGGAGATCAAAGCCTAAAAGGCGAGTTTGTCTTCCTTAGAGGAAGGGGGTGGCCCCCTCTAGAGGTCACTGCCATTGTCGTCGACCAAACCATGATTCACAATCTTGTCTAGATCGTGCAGAGCTAGTTTTCTAGCTTTTTTTGAAGATCAAATTGTCTTGTTTTTGTTCCAGATAAATCATATTCCAAAAATATATTATTAGTTATGATGAATCATAGTGGATAATTATTTTGATATGGCTACATATTATAATTTTGCATTGGGATTTTTTTTAAATTGGGAATTGTATTGGGCATTAAATGCAATTTTAAGATAAATTGTATAGATTAGGAATCATGATTATTATATTGAGAATTAAAATTATGAAAATTTAAAAACGTTGGTAATTGTAATTATGAAATCCCCATATAAATAAGAGGTTTAATAATAATTTTAATTCTAATCGTAATTATGAAATCCCCATATAAATATAAATAAGAGATTTAATATAATTCTAATTCTAACCAAAATTTCATGAATTTTTTTTATTTTATTATTATTATTTTCATCATAATTTCTTGATACAAGTTCTCATTTTTTAAGTAAGTGATTAATGTCAATAATAAATATTTAAAAATACAACAAAGTAAGAACAAATTATCGATAATAAAAGTAAGAACAAAGAAGACAAAATTGTGAATGACCAATATTGTATATAAAAAGAAGGTTGAAGAACAAAGAACATGTAATCACAAAGAGCCTATCATCCTATATAGTTTATATTGTATATAAAAATAATGTTGTAGAACAAAGAATATATAATCACACAGAGCCTATCATCCTATATAGTTTATATTGATTGATGTTAGTAACTTTTTTTTATCTTTGAAAAAAAAATAGTTATACATCCCAATAAACCCAACAAGGGTTTGTGAACAAAGAATATGTAATCACAAAGACCATATCATCCTATGTAGTTTAGAGGGTTTGTGAACAAAGAATATGTGATCACAAAGACCATATCATCCTATATAGTTTAGATTAATGGATGTTAGTAGCTTTTTTTATCTTTAAAAAAAAAATACTTATATATCCCAACAAGGGTTTGTGATTTGTAAGAACAAAGAACAAATTATCGATAATAAAAGTAAGAACAAAGATGACAAAATTGTGAATGACCAATATTGTATATAAAAAGAAAGTTGAAGAACAAAGAATATGTAATCTCAAAGAGCCATCCTATATAATTTATATTATATATAAAAAAATGTTGAAAAACAAAGAATATATAATCACAAAGAGCATATTATCTTATATAGTTTATATCGATTGATGTAAGTAATTTTTTTTATCTTTGAAAAAAAATACTTATACATCCTAATAAACCCAACAAAGGTTTATGAACAAAAAAATATATATAAAATCACAAAGAGCATATCATCCTATATAGTTTAGATTAATTGATGTCAATAGCTTCTTTTTATCTTAAAAAAAAATAGTTATATATCCTAACAAGGGTTTGTGATTTGTAATATTTTTCTATCCGTACACAACGTGTAAACTATTCCTTTTTTTGAGTTGGCTCCACTTCAAAACCACCGGGTTATGTGACACCATGTGATTTATTCTCATAAAAAAATACTTATATATCCCAACAAGGGTTTTTGATATGTAATCCTTTTCTATTCCTACACAATGTGTAATCCACTTCAAAACCTCCGAGTTATGTGACACCATGTGATTTATTCTCATCGATG
This sequence comes from Pseudotsuga menziesii, assembly GCA_001517045.1. Lineage (NCBI taxonomy): Eukaryota > Viridiplantae > Streptophyta > Pinopsida > Pinales > Pinaceae > Pseudotsuga > Pseudotsuga menziesii. The sequence goes on from LPNX010398589.1 coordinate 236,014, forward strand.
TCGAATTATTCCAATAAACTTATATTATGTATTTGGAAAATACTAATGTATAAAAAAATCAAATGAGTCTAAAATCTTTGTTATTAAATAAATTTTACATAAATAATATGCAAAGTCATATTTATATAAAATGTGTGAAAATAAAGTTTTTATATTTTTGTATTGCATCGAAAAGGCACATTTTACAGTCTAGTATGGGGAGATGTGTAAGTATTTTCGTGCTCATCCTAGAGCTAACACATATCCTTTATAAAAAATAATAAAATGTTATAAAAAACAAGAGCCACGAGGTGGCAATGTCCCCGATGTTGAGGAGTGTTTAAAAAATAGTATATGAAAATTGATTTAGAGAAGGTTATTTTATTTTGGTGAAGGTAAATGGATTTGAACACTTGTATAGCTATGTGTCCATAACAACTTGCTCAAAAGCCTATCAGGTTATGTGGATTGTTGCAACAAGATTTGGAAATAGGCTTTTTTTTTATTATATAGGTTTTTATTTTGATAAATATAAGTTGACATGCAGCAACTTCATGAATCTCAATATATCTATATCTATATCTTTCTATCTATCTATCTATATATATTAGATTTGTAATGGCATGTATGCTTTTATCAGATTTTATTGGTTTATTTTTGGGTAGTTGACCAAGAGATGTATCCCCCCAATCTTTGTTGTTGTAGAGAAGGCAGTTACCATGTCAAGACCAGGGCCAACAAGGTTTCACGTTTAGGGCCTTGATGTTCATTGTGTATTCCCCGAGACATGCCTGAATGCAGGGACCCAACAAACATTTCAAACTTCCCACCAACTCAAAATCAAAGTAGGAGATCCATAAAAATGATTGATAGTCAATAACATTGGATGAAATTTAGCATTGCATTTTGCAAACGTTGGATTGTTGTTTAGACTGGCTTAAAATTGAAGTGGGTTTCTCAAGCAAGCATATGTAAAACCCTTTTAAATGGATTTGAATATTTGCATGGATAGAGTGTCCATAACAAAATCCTCAAAAGCCTTTCAGATTATGTGGACTGTTGCAAGAACATTTGGAAATAGCTATAACTTTTGGAAATAGGCATTTATTGATTATCTTGGGTTCCATTGAGTTGAAGACTTTTTTAACTCAGGTGTGCCTTATTTCTAGAATTTGAGTAACAGATTTACAATTTTTTGCAGCATATGTTATTCATATATTTGCCTAGCACGACAAAGTGACTAGTTTCAAGAAAAATCGACATCTTTGGAAGAGCGAGATGTTACTTGTCAGGCTTGATAATTATGCATATCACTCAAGGCACGGTAGAACATGGGCATCTAAAATGTACGGGGCATCCATTGATCTCTAACTTTGTCAATTTAAAAGCGAATCAACCAAGGAGAAAAAAGAGGAATCCAGAGCAAAATATAATGCGCGGTCATTAATGTTGGTTATTAGGTAGAATAACCAAAGAATGTGATATAATATCAGTAAAACTGGAGCATGGTCAGTCATTCTAGAACACTTGCATTTCTAATAAAAATAAAAATTTCTCATTTAGTGTTCTGAAGAACTTTAAAGTGTTTGGGGAGTTTAAGATGACAGACAAAGCATTGTGACAATCATTAAACTCAGCCTTAACCTGTCTTTTGGGTGCTAAACCAATATCCCCTTTCATTATCATTAAGACAACCTCCAACAAAATCAAATACTTATCACCCAAGGCACAGTACAACATGGGCATCTAAAGTATACGAGGCATCCATTGATCCCTAACTTTGTCAATTTAAAAGACGAATCAACCAAGGAGAAAGAAGAGAATTTCAGAGCAGAGTATAATGAACGACCATTAATGTTGGTTATTAGGTAGAATAACCAAAGAATGCAATATAATATTAGTAAAACTGGAGCATTCTCAGTCATTCTAAAACACTTGCACTTCTAATAAAAGTTAAAATTCCTCATTTAGTGTTCTCAAGAACTTTAAGTTGTTTGGGGAGTTTAAGATGACAGACAAAGCATTGTGACAATCATTAAGCTCAGTCTTAACCCTCATGTTGGCTACTTAACCAATATCCCCTTTCATTATCATTAAGACAACCTCCAACAAAATCATATATGCTTCATAATAATATCTAGCTTAACTGCATAGCAAAAACTAAAGAACTATTCAACCTAGAGAAACAATGTAAGCGATCATATTACAATTTAAATGGATGTCAAATTACAACAAACACATTAAAACAAGAAAATAGATATAAAAGATTGTCCAAAGTTAGTCAGAAATCATATTTCTTACACAACAATGAGTAAAAAGGATCTTAAAATGCAAGCAGTTTATGCTCAAAGGAAGCAATGTCCTGATATTGTAGGTTAAGGGGAAAGAAATTGAAGTACTAGAGAAAGTTAACTGTTTTTTAGCCCTCGGGAATTTCCTAGTGCAATGAATACGAATATTGTTGCAGAACACAGTATATAGTAAGATTGTGACTGTATGGATGAGTTCAAATAAGTCTAGAGGCTAGATTCTTTATTGAAACAAAATATTAAAAATATAAACATGTTGCTGATATATATTGGTTCTCTGAAATTCATCTTTGAGTTGTGTTTTTTTATTTCTAATGAAAGTAACTTGAGGCTTGAAAAAGAGATAAATAGTAAAGATTCCTTGGGTTGCAGAGGGCTTATCCCCATTAAGACTAGAGCATGTTTAAAGCTGCGGTGAATATGGCGTAGGAATCCTATTTCTCCAGCTGTAATTTTATAATATGGTGAAATCAAGGAAACAATATTTGGATATGTCATTTGCAACAAAAAAAAATAGAGGTTTATTATGAATACCTAAAAATAAAATAAAAAGTTTTAATGCAGACAAAAGAAACAACTAACAATTGGAAAATTAAATGATATAGAGTGTTGCATAATAGTCTTCACACAAATACCAATTAATGTGGTAAGACAGTATTATATATCAAATATCAGTTGCAATACACAAAATATCAATATATGTCAAAATATCAAAATATGTCAAAATATCTATATATATCAAAAAACAGCCATAGTTTCATGCCATATCCATCGTTCAAAAAATGGAGTGGTATTATCGTGTTAGGTGTAAGCAAAGTTGTGTTTAAGACTGAACATTGTCTAATGTAACATTGAGAACAGTTTTACTTTGTGCGCTATACACAGTATAAAAAGGGAAATGTGTGTAAAAATTGTTTTTTTCTTTTTTTTTTGCAAAGTTTTCTTCCAGCTGCTGGAGAGCATGGATAACTCAGCACAATACAAGTTGGGAATGGCAGTGGCAAAAAACATGTGCAACCTATTTTGTTGTTTCCATAGATGGAGCTGGATCTGCACATTTGATATACAATAAAGTGAGACCATTAAAACAAAAAATTGAAGATTGCAGAGCAGAATGGAAATCAAATGCTGGAAAAATGTTTTGTGAATATTCAAAAACATTTTTTTTTAAACAAGAAATGCAATTGTTTTAAAAAAGTGTTTGTTTGCTATGTGTGAGCTTGAATGATATTGAACAACTCTAAAGGAGCAACAAACAAAACATAAAGGAATATATTACATTTGAATATATCAGAGCCCTCTAAAGAGCATTTTACTTGTAATCAATGGGATGCTATTTTTTTGTCAGTAAGAGAATGGCATAATAAAACTTTGTTTGTCAAATAAGGTGCCAAATAAGAAATGGTATTTTTTAGCAGAGAACTTATCTGATTAGCAGTGGCAGTAATAATACGGAGAGTCTGGCCTCAATCTAACAATAACAAGCTAAATGCTAATGATGTTCAGGTTTCAACAATCTTCAACTGAAGGAAGATCTGTTTGCACCTCCACCAGGCAGCCATAACAGAGCCTTGACTACATATATCACTGAGTTGCACTAGGTTGTAGTAGGGACAAGTTTTTGAAAACATTTGGAAAATTTGTACACTAACAAATGTAGCTAGATATGTGCACTATCGCACTTTTATCCCTTTCTAAAAACCTAGTAGAAGGCATGAAAAGAATCAATAGATTTCTGTGTTCGATATTTTTGGGGGGGCGCATATTAGGGAAATATACAGACATCAGAGGAAATTTAAACTCAAAATGGGCCTCTTAAGGAAAATAATAAAATAATAGTTAAAATAATAAAAGAAAATCTTTTAATTTTGGAGGAAGAAAAGAAAAAAATACTTTTTTTGTTCGTATTTTCGACATATCTCCTTGTGTTTTTACTCAAAAACGTGATGATGGTATCATGTTTTTCAGGTATTTCTTGTTTATGGGGTAGCGGGGTCTGTAAAAAGTATGTTGAGTGGGTACTTTTAGGATGCGCAATTTAATTCTGCATCTAACGAGCTCTCTCGATTGAAATTTGAGTAAAAATACAGGGAGATATGTCGAAAATATGAACAAAAAAGTAGTTTTTTTATATACGTATCCCCAAATTTATATTAAAAAATTGTTTAAGACCTATACGGTATTTCAAATTTAAAGCAATTTCATTAGCTAACACATGATGAGATGGAATTTGAATTTGGGTTAAAATGCCCATTTTGAGTTGAAATTTACTCTAATGGACGTCAAATGCCAGCATAAGAAAATTGTTTTTCCATGCGGCCAATGCCTGAAACAGATTCTCAGATTTGAAAGACCAGTTCAAGAATAAAAAAACCATGGAAAAAAAACTATTGTTTTCAATGGCAGGTTGTTTCGACAAACCAACATGCGTATCGGAGAGGTAACTATGACATAACATACATACATGACAAATGTAACATTCAAATGCACATAATGCAATCAATCCTTATAATCACGGGTTCCTTTCCTTGGGTTGCATAGGTTCCTTTCAAAATCGATATAATCAATCCTCACTTCCTCCTGCCATGAAAACTTCCTTTGCAAGCATATAATCATCCATTTATATTTGACAAACCGGAGATCGATAGTTACCAGAGATGTTTGGCAATATCACTTCCTGGAGCTCCTTAAATGGTTTGTGCAACTATCTCTATATCAGGATGCTATAAAGAAAAATTCTCTCAGCAATATCGAGATACACGTTCGAATAAAAAATAGAGGAGAAAGCAATGTAGGATCCTAAAGTCATTGTGCAGATATCTTCACATGGATTTTGCATAAATGACATTGTGCACATATGTTGACATGGATTTTGATGTAAAATTGGAACTTGGAGTCGTGTTTCAATGATGTAAATGTTTCTTGGCATTGTAACAATCAACAATAAACTATACCTTACATAAGAAGGCATAACTATTCAAATTGGGTATCCGTTGATTTTGTTTTTTTCCGAGATAAATTCTACACATCGCAAAAAGTGATTATCTTGGGTTCCATTGAGTTGAAGCCTTTTTAACTAAGGTGTGCCTTATTTCTAGAATTTGACCAACAGATTTATAGTTTTTTGCAAGATATTGTATTCATATATTTGTCTAGCACTACAGAGCGACTAGTTTCAAGAAAACTCCACATCATTGGAAGAGTGGGTTGTTACTTGTCAGCCTTGATACCTCGGCATATCACCCAAGCCATAGTAGAATATGGGTATCTAAAATCTGTGAGGCACCCATTGATTGCTAACTCTGTCAATTTAAAAGCAAATCTACCAAGGAGATAAAAGAGGAATTTAGAGCAGAATGTAATCAACGGCCATTAATGTTGGTTATTAGCTACAATAACCAAACAATGTGATATAATATCAATAAAAGTGGAGCATGCTCAGTCATTCTAGAACACTTGCACTTCTAATAAAAGTAAAAACTTCCTCATTTAGTGTTCTCAAGAAATTTAAGGTCTCTGGGGAATTTAAGATGACAGATAAAGAATTGTGACAATCATTAAACGTGGGCTTAACCCATCCTCGACTGTTGAACCAATACCCCCTGTCATTATCATTCATCAAGACAACTTTCAACAAAGGCATATACATTATAATAATTGCTAATGTAATTCCATAGCCAAAAACTAAAGGCTACTCTTGAATTAAATGGCAGTGTAATCTCTTGTCTATAAAATATCAACATTATGTAATATATATCCCCCTCTTATAAAATATAAAATTATGTAATATAGACAGTTTGAGAAAGTGGGCATGAGGAAATCTTATGCAATGGTTTGTTTAAAAAAAAAATCAATGGAAAAGGCAATGCTTACCAAAGTGGGAAGGGAGGCGTCAACCCAACTGCATCTACCTATTGGCAGCCAGCAACAACCTCTTCATTTCTTGACGAAATGAAGAGAGATCAGCTCTTCATGTGATTTATCAATTTTAAAATTATGAAAGAGCACCTTCAGAATCTTTGATTCTGAAGGTACTCTCAATCAAAGGAAAAATGATTTAATGATTCTAGAGCTGAAAGAAACTTGATCATAAAACTTGGCTTTTAGACAACTGTCAGATAAGTTTCTTAAATTTTCATTAAATTATTGAAATCATCAAAATGAATTTATGTGACTTAAGGGATTTGTGCTAAGAGAAATTTCATAAAACACGTTGTATGTTAATAGGGTATTATTAGTCCTAAGACTAAGAGAATTTTGAAAGATTAACATCATTTGTAATACCCTATTATAAACTTTGTAAATATCATAGTTAGTGGATAAATGATGTTCATGTAGGAAAACTTTTACTTATGATAAATGTCCTATATGATGGTATATATGTGTCGATAGGATGTTTAAAGGGTTTAAACTTAGTTTTGTACATAAATAGTATAGACATTAATCTAGCCATTTTATCAATGCATCATTAACATTAGAGTGCGATTTATTACTCTTCACACCATTACGTAACATGATAAAATAGGGATCATTATTTGGATTCGCTGGCCATGCAATAAACCAATTGTCAAATTGATAAACGATCAATCATTTGGATCGATGAGCTGGTATGAAAACGTGGCTTTCACCCCTTGATAAAATCGACAGTTGTATGCATATGGAATCGTCGTGTTGACAGTGTTAAATGCTAACAGTCATTTCAAATTTACGTCGTTGTACCTATTAGTTATGAACCACTGTCAATAATCAATGGTTGCAATGATTATTCTATCAGTCGTCGTTCGCCAAGTTAGTGGTTATCACTAAACAGTCATGGTTAAGCGTAGATAAACTGGCATAAATCATGGTGTAGTGTGAAGTTGTAACATTTATCACTGCTTGAAATCCCGCTAAAATGGCAGGTTCAGAGATTAGATCTCCGATTAGATTTGAAGCATGTGAAGATTATCCATCATGTCGTGTGTATGGATACCTATTCCCTCTGTTTTCACTTCCCCATTCATTTCGCGTCGAAGCCCAGAAAGTGCTGGAGAAACCATGTCTCCTCTGAATCGTTTTGAGATTTCAGGGTTTGAACTTATTGAAGCTAACCAGGAAGCTACCAAGAGATTCGAGAAAATGGGATGGGTAAATTTCTTTAGGTGTTTTGATGGTCACCATGTGGAAATTACTAAGATGTTCGCAATGAGTTTTGAAGATGACAGGGTGCAAATTGGGGGTTTCGAATTTGTTATCAACGAAGATAAAATTGTTGAAGCCACGAAACTCCCACAGGTGGGAGAACGCTGGTTTAAGGGCACTATGGTCAATAAGAAGAAGTGTTTGGCTTTGTTAATGCCATTACCAGATAAAACGAAGTTGAGGATAGGCGTACCTGTGAAATTTCTAAAGCCCGAATGGAGAGTTTACTATGAAATCTTAGTAAGGTACGTAACCTGTTGTGGACGCTATTCCCATTTGCACTTGTATCATTTACGGTTACTATTAGCAGTAAAGGGTTGTAAACTTAATTTTCCCTTCTATCTTTGACAAAGTCTTAAGAAGATGTCACAGTATGTAAGGAATTTCAATAACCCTGACAGTAGTCTTTGTCACCATGGGTTGATAAAAATATTACTGCAATTCCAATTATCTGCTAAAGGTGTGTCATGGGATAAGTTTCTAGTTGATTGTCAATTGGGACCGACACAGTACTGGCCCAATCCATCTCCTCGAACTCGTAGAAGACGAAAGGTCATAAATCCCGAGGTTAATAGCTCAGAGGTTAAGGAACCAGAGGTCGTAAACATGCCCATAGATAATGAGATTAATGAAAATGCTGATAGGGTTTCAGTTCCTTGCGATTCTAGGGAAATATTGGATAAACCCGAACCTGGTAAGAATGATGGCAACCCTGCAAAACTAAAAGAAGGATTAGCCGAAGGTGAAATTGATAAACCTGATGAATGTGATAAAGATTCTATGCATAAGTTGAATCATTTGGCTCAGGTTTGTTGTGACAAGGAAGGGTTGAGTTTTGAAAACTTGTCGTTTTCGCGAAGAGTCACAAGGAGCATGCATAATCTTCATTCGATTCCAGGATATAGGGCTGATCAACAGACTTCCAAATCTACAGCTACTAAACCTAC
>LPNX010398592.1:0-125260 GCA_001517045.1 Pseudotsuga menziesii
GGGTTTGGTAGGGTTTAGTTAGGGGGTTTTAAGTAGGGGTTTGGTAGGGGTTTAAGTTAGTATTAATATGGATTTAGTAAGGTATTAGTAGGGTTTAGAGATGAATTTAGGTAGGGGTGAATAGGGTTAGTAGGGGTTAGTAGGGGGTAAGGTAGTAATATTGAGGGGGGGGTTAAGTAGGGTTAGTGAGGTCAGATTAAATGGTAGGTTTAATTTATGTTTTGAAAAAAGGGGGTGGGGTATGGGAATTTTTTATTAATATTATAACTTATTAACTAATTTCAAATAAATTTTTATAAACAAATTATTATTTGTCTCGAGCCTACAGTTGATTAATTGTCTCTATGGTTCATATAGGTTTGTTTAGTTGGTGTTTTATGGATTTTTCTCAATCCTCCATGAATTCACGGAGGATTGAAAAAAATCGGGCAGCATTTTGGCTTGCCCGGGACACATTTCAAAATTAAACCGATAGCATAAACGCTACCGGTTGACATAATTTATATATATATAACAAATTAACAAAAAAATTCAATTTAACTACAAATTTTCAAAAATCCGGCAGCATTTCTGCTTGCCGGTGCACATTTTAAACATGAAAATTATAAAAACATACATTTACAAAATTTTAAAACAAATTTTATAAATTTATAAAAAAAAAAAAAAATTAATTTCCATTTAAATTGAAAAACAATTATTTAAACCGTTACCTCTTGGCTCTGACTCCATCCTGACGAGGTTGGGTTGCTTCGGGGTGCCAATCCTTACGCCGTTGTTCCGTCGTTTCTCGGTCGAGCTTCCACAGTGAAATTTTGCCAAAAAAACGGCCGCGGCCCCCGCGGCCTCTTTTTATAATTTTTTCGACACAGGCACCTCGGTTGAGGTATGTACCTCGACCGAGTTAATACCTCGACCGAGGTATTTCTTAACCCTCGGTCGAGGTTTTAATACCTCAACCGAGGGTTAAGAAATACCTCGGTCGAGGGCTGAACAAAATCTCGGTCGAGGGCTTGATAAAACCTCGGTCGAGATATTAAGACCTCGGTTGAGGGTTTAACAAGCCCTCGACCAAGGTGCGTTTTTCTATTTTTGCCGAAATGCGCTTGCCAAAAAGTGTTACCCAGGTCTGCGGATTCACCCTGATATATTACTATACAAAAATTTTCAATCATATACAGTAGTACTAAAAAATGGAACATAGTTCCCAATGTCTATACAATGACAACTCGTGCCGTATACAAAATATGGCAACTCATGCCCTATACAAAATATGGTAACTCGTGCCAAAATGCCACATCATGGCTAGTGTACATAGGAGTTGTTGGGCCCCGAAATTGTCTTTTATAATGGCTTTATTTACATTAATTTCCGACCTACTTATAGTAATTTAATACATCTATGTTCAATAAGGTTGGCTTTTACTCTGTTTTATTAATTAAAATCTCATAAATATAAAATAAGACAAATATGTTATTTTTATGTATTAAATGTAGTATTTTGCAATTAATAGACTGCACTCTATTCAGCCCCTTCTTTCAGTCTTAAGTTCTGCACTAGGTTTGATGACATGTTTTCTTTTATTACGTTCTTGGTTTTGCTTACCCGTTATCTTCCGATTATTTCTAGTCTTGTTGCTCCTGCATATGCAAAATAAAACCATGAGTTAATGCTAAAATTTATTTGCATTATTTTTAGAACAAAATAAACAATTATTAAAAATAATGCTTAAAAGAAATTTAAAAAAGAATTTTTATTATGAGTAATAGTTAGTTTTGAATTTCAAATGCTTAAAAAATGATTATTTAGAAAATAAAAGAGCTTTAACTCATAAAAGGGGTCTTCTTCCAATTTAACAAGAGGACATTCCTTCAATGTTTGAAATTCTTCCTTTTAAACATGAAAAGAATAAAAATTAAGTGACCACTTATCTAGAATATAAAAGCATTGATTTAAATATTGTTTTGATATAATTTAACATGCCATGTTTTGTTTTATGTAGCATACAAATATGGAGATTAACGCATGCATCATAAGAAATGGAGGGCACGTAGCATGAGGATGAAAAGGGTGGAGAATCTCATGATGCAACAATAGAATTCAGCCACGATCTGAATCTAGAACCCAACCATCAATGTGGCAAACAAACTAGCATAAAATCCACTCAGAATCCAGATTTATAAACAAATTTTAGTTACAGGTCATTCGGACGTTCATCTAGACGCCCATGCAAACCATGCATTTTTAGGAGATAGTTTATTTTCAAGCTATAGTTTCGGGAAAACAGAAGAGAAATTGAAAATTATGGCACATGGGTTTTGTGCAGAATAGGCCCATTTCAATCACCATGGGGAATTTTCACAAAATACAAATCCATTTGGGAGAAAATCAAGGTTCTCTGAAACCAACTTTTTCAGAAATTGTGGTTGCATGTTTTCTGAATTTGTTCATGTTTTGATGGGTAGTTGTTACAGTAGTAATGAACCTCTATTATTAGCAAGAGGTGGTTGACCTGATCTCCATTGTAATCATCATATAAATGCCTCTTTGGTTTTGAAGAGGAGAAGAGAAAAATTCTTTGTAAACTTTGCTTTAGTTTAATAAAAAGTCTCTATTTCAGTTGTTGGTGATCATTCTCGTTTCTCTATTAATGATCGGTGACCGAGTAGCATAGGAACGCAGCCCCTGATTGCTGAGAAGGCCCCCTCAACAGTTAGAGGTTCTATTTGTGTGTATTCATCAGTTTCTTTTTATGTTTGTAGCTAAGTCATTTCATTTTTTATATATCTATTATGTTTTCCTGTAAGTCATTTCATTTCTACAAGCAAATGGTTCATTTTCCTATAGGTAATACTTTGTTGTTTATAACATATAATTTTATGTGCTTTTATGCAATTTATGCCTTCAGAATCCATACGGCTGGTCATTTGTCCCTCTATTTAGATTGTTTTTCATCCTTCTGTTCGCACCTTAATGCACGCTATCGTTCAACCTTTAATTGGCACTTAGACATAATTTATGATTCGTTTTTAGAATTTGTAGTATTTTGTTTTTTTCAGAAATAGTTAGTTAAGGTAGAGGTTAATTTTCCAGCATTCCACCGTGTTATGTAGCTAGTTGGGATTCGAATCCACCTCTAACAATTCATATTTAGTTCTATATTAACACATAGATTAATTATTTCAGTTTCAATGACGATAAAATCCATTTACATTCAACATATATTTTACTGTTCAAGTGAAAAATAGTTCTGGTTTGAATAGAAGCAACATAGTTTTATTTTTGTTTATGACTAAGATAGTTTATGAGTTACTTTCATTCGTTTTCATGCCTAAAACCTATATTAGCTTAAGCTTGTTTAAAATGTTGTCATATAATTTGTTGAATATTATTTTGTCTCATTTATGAAATAGGTTCAGTATTCCATTTTCAGTTTTCATTTGAGTCCATAATCAGTGTTTCATTTTTAATTACACAGCATTTCATTGTCTTAGGCTTTGTTAGTTTTATTTTTTCAAGTTATTTCATTTCAGCAGATGTAAAAGATTAGTACTTAGTTTCAAATTCAAGCTTAATAGGCTCATTTAAGTATTTTAAAGTTTGATGATAAAAGTTCACATAACCTAGTTTAGTGTAAGTTTACTTTTCAAGTTGTAAATCAATTGCATGATCTTTTTATGATTGGTTAACTTTCTTTAGTTTATGGTATAGTTTGTTGAAGAGGTAGCGTAGAAGTTTTTTTTTTTTGTAGGTTTGCTTACAGATTGAATATATTTCGAGTTATTGTTTTGTACTTAGTTTTAAAATTGATTATAAAGCTCCAAGTTTAGTTTTCTTTGATTAGTTTGTTGTTTTTCAACACATTTATTTACGCTTGGTCGTTAGAATAATATTTTCTTTTCTTTCTACGAATCTGCAGTTACTTATTTTTCTTTCTACGAATTTGCAATTAAATAAATCATTGCTTTCCATAACTCAGTTGCACTTGCATTCTTAGATAGGCATTTACTTATGCATACATGGAATAGTCTTCAATTCATAACATAGATCAGATAATTTGCTGCAAGAAATTAGTTTTGCTTTCATTGGTTAAAATCGCTTTCGGACTAAGCGACTACTTTCTAGATTAGTATTTGCAATTCCCTTCTATAGAATAGATTAGCATAGCATTAGAATAGTTTGAATCTCAGTTATTAATAAGTTTCTTTCCTTTATAGAATAGATTAATATAACATTAGATTAGATTTGAAATTATAGTTACTTTTCAAGTTCTTAGTTAATTTCTTGTTTTCATAGATAGATTAAATTCTTGCATTTAAATTATGAAAGTCATGCATGTAGATTAAAATCATATAGTTGCATGTTAGTGCATTTACATCTTTAGTTAGCTTAGGTTAGTTCAAGCCTTCAATCCTTCACATATAGTGTTTGCATCTAACAAGCTCCCTTCCCGTGTTGAAATATAGTGTTGAATTAGATAGTGCATATTTTACCCAACAAGAGGGTCTCTCAATCTTCCTACCCACCCTCGGAGCTCCTAGGTGCAACTCCAAAATCTATCTTCCTCTTCTTCGAGCTAGAGGAAGCTCGGTTCTTCTGGCCGCTTCGACCACCTACCTTTGGGCTCTGAAACGACAAAAATCAAATGTCAACTCCTACAAGAAATTATACAAGTAAAAAACATAATTTAAAAATCAAAATTATGTTTTCAAATTTTAAATAGCTCACCTGAGACGAGATCGTAAGTGGTGAGCGGGCTACCCTCCTCCATGATCCAACTCTCTCGGCAATGCCATCCTGTAACATTTAAACAGTAAGATAACTCATACAATTTACTGCCTATGTTAATTTTTGTTAATATTGCACGATATTTTCATAAACTAATCAATCTCACTATGAACACAGCAGGCTAGTCCTCGGGGCTGGCAAGTGGAACAATTGGCTGGTCCTGGGAGGTGGAAGGTGGAGTAGTGGGCTATACAACCTGCTCTGATGATAGGGTGGATGGCATAGCAGAGGATGTAGCCACATCGACATTGGATACAACACTAGGGAGCACGGTGGGAGAGGGCGTGGACTGGAGTGGGCGAAGTGGTGATGTACGATGATAAACGCCAATTGGTTGTAGAATGGAACGGGCCACCATGGAAGAGGAAATGAGGGTGGTGGGGGAATATGGGGGAGGGGGATGAGGTCTGGGATGGGGTGGATGGATGGGTGAATTGGGATGGATGGTGTAATGTGGTCGGAGGGGGGAGGGTGGAAACATGGGAAACTGCAAGGGAGGGGGGGACCTAGATGGAATTGTGGTGGTGGGTGGGAGGCAAGGGATGGATGGAATGGGGTGGGGAGGGATGCATGGAAAGGGACATGTATTCCAGGGGCTACACCTGGCATATATGGTGGGAAAAAAGCAATCGGTGGAGAGATAGTGACACCAACGTGCCTATGTACTTGGACCTGCATACATATTCATGGCATCATGTATTAGTACATAAAAACTATAACTATACAAATCTAATCCATCAAAATTGAAATTAAATTTATACTTTATTACAAGATACCTGCTCATGAGGGGATTTGTTGATCCCCGATGGGGATGGATGGTCACTCAATCTTGCAAAAGACTGTTCATTTGCACAAAAATATTTAGATTCAATTACTAAATATTAACTACCTTGGACGACAATATTAACTACTAACATTAAATTTAATTAATGAAAGAAAACTACCTATGTGTATGGTGCCACGATGTCCTATGCAACTGCCATGGCTCCATCTAGGTTGAAGGAACCAGCGTCCTCCCAGCTAGGTGTTGGAGACTCAGCATTGAATAGTTGTACATTAAAAAAAATCAAGTGATCAACATCTGATTCTAAGTTAAATTTATTAGAAATTATGAGATTCCATAACGTATAATCAATACTTGAACATTAAATAAAACAATAACTAACTTGGTGTAGGTAGCTCTTTGTGGCATGCTCCTGCGTGGGAACCTGGCATGGATTCCCACGACGAGAACAACGATGTGGCACTAGTCTCATCGAGCTGGATGGATCAACCTAGCTACCACCTATATTTGCTCTCCCTCGCCCACCACCAGTAGACCGTGCAGAAGTGTGTCTCTCGGGGGGGTCCTACTCGCTCTGCAAGGACATAACCACAAATGTGGTATGATTGAGAAGGTGTCGTGAGGCACGTCTAATGGACTCATGGATCTCATCTAGCCCGCTACCTAACCCAGGGGGTTGAGGAAGCAGGTTTGGCTCTCGCCTAGTTGCAGAAGGTCCTCTTAGTGGGTTCCGGTGGGCGTGACATTGATCTTGGGTCAAGCCAAAACCGACGCCCTAGAACTTGATGATGTCGAAGTAGTTCACATGGAACCCTAACACAAAATCATCCCATAGTTTCTTGAGAAAATACTGTGGGACCTCGACATTGTTGCATGGAGGCTTGTCGAAAACCATGAACCATCTCTTCCTCCAGTTTTCTCTCCATGGCTGGTAATTACACTAGTCCATGCAAACTCGCCTCTTCCTCACATCTAGAGGCTGTCTTGCTCTAGGATCTGTAAATTTGCTCCATAGTTGGGCTTTTGTGATATTCAAGTTTTTTATATCCTCTTTGGGTATACCAGTGCTATAATACTCTCTCATTCGAGCCCTATATTCGCTCAAACTGGTTATCTCAATGTGGGAAATGTTAATAGATTCTATTATGTTTTGTATTGATGTGGCGAGGGAAACCCTAGAGGGTTCCTTGGTGTTCTTCAATTCATCACTCAAAATTCTTAATTGGTTTAAATCCCCGTGTAATTCATCTTCGAGGTTTCTTCATTTAATTCGGGGTTTTCTTCATTTAATTCGGGGTTTGGGTCCTTTGATAAGTTTGTTTCATTCCTTTCTTGGGATGGTTCATTGGTATTTGTCAATGTGGTTAGGTAATGTGTACCTGCAATATCAAAATTTTCCTATTTCAATTGATTTTCAATTTTTTTTAATTTTGTATTTTATTTTAAAAACAATAAAAACATTGAAATAAACAAAAAAAATTACATTCCTACTTTATCTACCTTACTCCAACTTCATTTTGGGCAGGTTAGACAATTTTGTTGGGCTCCTTGGGGGTCGTTTTTGTCTCCTTGGGGGGTCGCTTTTGCCTCCTTGCATGCTCGCGAGTGGGTAGAAAACAAATACAATCGTTCACTATTTTTTTTTTTAACACAAGGACGCACGCGCGTCTTAGTGTGCGATCGCGCAAAACACGTGCACGCATCTACATATGCATGTGCGCATAGGTACACAAGCATGTCATTAGGGGCACATGCGCGCTCCTATTGTCCATGCTGGCAATCCGGCATGGAGGTTCGCCACTTCCAAAGTGGGAGTGCATGCGCGCATCTAGGAGGTGCATGCACGTTGTTGTTTTGTTCCACTAGCGCGCTCCAATTGCATCATATTTGGGTAGAAGGTTCATACTGGCACCCTTAGCCTTTGGATGCAAATTGGTGGCATACATTTGGAAAGCTTAGATTGGGCCTCAAACCCCCCTAGGTGGACCAATAAGCTCTGAAACCACCTCCAACAGTCACAAATAGCCATGTGAACATTGGGGAAGCATGCATGGTCATAAATAAGGTTTAGGTTGGCGTGATGGAGTGCATGGGTGAGTGGGAGTGGCTCTAGGCAGCAATAAATGGTCCAAAATAGCCAAAAGCACTAAAAAACAATGTACGAGCACCTCTGATCAAACCAAATCCATGATTTAAGGAGTGGGAGTGCCCCAAGCAACCAAAATGTCATTAGTGAGGGTGCTCATGCTCCCGGTTAACCAAAATGTGGGCGATGGATGCAATTAATGGTCCAAAACCCCCAATAACCTTAGGAATCCATCATAACCAATGTTTGGACTATGCAACATAAGTGAAAATGAATGTAAGTATGGACCTAGGTGGTATGTGACTATGATACTAGGTGGTATGATGTTCTAACACTCTAGATCAAGAGACTTGAATAAGTACTCAAGCTAACATGCATAAACTTTGTGAACAACCTTTGGTCGCATAGTGGGATACATGAACTATGAGTAGGTTTTGTATATTGGAAATGTGCGTTGAGACATAAATATAGTTAAGGATATCAAATCTTCTTGAGTTTGAGAACCATGGAAAACACCTTGAAAACACAACATGAGCCCTCTATAGAGAGTTCCTAATACCCAAGTTGAGTATGGGTGTCATTATAATGTCTTTGGCATCAAGGTGATGAATATGTGTCGATAGTCATCAAAAGAAAATAAGAGCATGTAGCCATAAACCTTGCTTATTGGGATGAAGCACCATAGAGGATTCCTCAAACCTCCACACATAACCTTTGTTGGTTAATAATCACCTCCAATATGAGCGTTATGAGGAACTTCAATAGGTTAGTTATCCACCAAAAATGTGTCTAGAGCTTGTCTATAGGTCTATCCAAGGTCACACAAGAACCATGGTGAAAAGGAAACCAAGGTCCTTTTGCAAGAAATTAATCTTGTAGGCCTCAAGCATTGTCAACAAAACCTCCAACCATTAGAGATGCTTTCTATATGGGGTCTATGACCAACATGTGACATTTAAGGTGCCATTAAGAGGTTTTGCAAAAAGAGAATGTGCCTAATAGGAAAGAAAATAAGTTTTAATGTTAAACCTTCCCTTATGAAACATAGGTCGTAAAATCTGTCTTAATGCTAATGGTGATTGGAGAAATAAGTTTTAATGTTAAACCTTCCCTTATGAAACATAGGTCATAAAATCTCTCTTAATGCTAATGGTGATTGGAGATTTGCATATTTATGAATATATCTAATAAAAATGTGTGTGCATTAATCACCATGTATGTAGATGTACACATTAGAGGAAACTAAAAAACGATAAAAACTATTAAATTTAATGGTTTAAATTGCATAAACAAAAACATATCCATTTTCCTAGCTCCATATTATTATTTTTGCTTTCACCCATACTTTTAAATATAAACCACATATTTATTATTAATAATAAAATTATACACACTCATATAACTTTAAACATAAATTTCAAATATATATATTTTAAAAACAAAAGTATTGCTTTCTATTTTCCATGGGAAACTAACTTCCTCAAACATCAAACATAATAGAGAGAAGATCCTATTCCATAATTAGAGATGCAAGTAGGAATGGCATGGGTGGCAAAACACTAGATGCCATTATGTATTTAAAGCTGATGTGACATCTTGTAATTAATATATATTTAGACCACTTTGAAAGATATTATAGCAAGTATTGAAATGATAAATACTTTTTTCACGATAGCATACATCTGCGACATCTGCTATAGTTAGTGAAGTCAACAGTGGGGTTTCAATAGGAGACATACCTTGACACGCATTGACTTCCCACCTACAAATAAAGGAATGACTTCAATATAACTGCAACGGCTCGCCTTGTCTAATCATACATGCAGCAGCTACGTTGTATAGAGAAATGGTTCATAAAATATTAACCGTTATTCAGTTAAGCCGATGCATCAAAAGGGACTTTGAATGAATGAGATTATGAGAGCTTTTGGTTGAATAAATATATTTCATATGTATTTGGTTCCCAATGCATAGATTTAAGTATTACAAACTACAATAACTAGCACATACAGGAATCTCAAAGACAACAGAACCCAGAGAAGCTACAACAGATCAACATAAGACACTATCTGTTGGCAGGTAGCACTGTATTTATTTTTGGCTCTGTTATCTCTCTGTTTCTTTGTAGCTCTGGAACAATCCATAAATTATAATGCCCATTAATCGATGAAGAGGTTGGGAAGGAGAAATTTTGAAGGCAGAACAATGTCTTTGTTTGAATAGAAAAACCAGTTTCTTTCCTAAAACAGGAAAACATTCCATATCAATATGAGATAAATAAATCTACATATTACAAAGCTGCAACCCACTCATCTGTATCTTGATGAGCTTTCTTACAATAAATTTGGAATCATGGATATTAACGATAAGGATAAATTTATGTCAGAAATGTAGAAAAACCTAATTCCAAGAAGTAAACAAACCTAGTATGGTTACGACAAGCAAAACTTACACAATTTTGCTCAAATTCAGAGCTGATTTTCATGTATCAGACTCCACAAACAAGGTGATCTCAAATTTCTACCATGGATTATTTTACTAGATCTCACAGAGCCCAAGCCATTTCCTGGTAGATTACAAACTATTATCAAGAGCCTATCGACATTCTATGATTAAACTCAACAGTCCACAGGCGTGCTTCCCTTCTGAGGCTCTGCTATAGTTGTAGCGACGTAGGTGTCATGGTAAGAACAATAATTTCCTCCGAAGAATCCACCGTGAGTGAATACGATGTAGAAGAGCTTTGTTCCACAAAGAATAATAAGAAATGACTCCAACGTTATCTGCACACAGATACAAAGTTAGTAAACGATATAAAACACCATACCTGGATCAATGTAATAGCGTAGGAGTGCTACGTACCAACTTTGTGTTTCGGCCACCAATATGGATCTCCTTGCATGCCAACCTGCATTTTTTTGTTCCTCAAACTAATTAGCTTATACTCATACTCATCAGAAATCATAATTCTGGCCAACTCTTATTATATAATGTTATTATAGATATTATGTAAATGTGTACAGTACTAGTTATTATATATATACCCCAAGGCGAGTAGAGTGAGGGCCCAAGCTGTCACAGCGGATGCAGCATGGGAAGCCAAGCTATGGGCAGTCCAAACCCGGAGGTGATGAATTCCTGCAAGGCATGAAGCAGCTCCTACCACACCAGCTATCAAAGCAAAAATAATAACGAATCCTGTTGCTTCATTCCCCATTGGAAAATACGCTGGAGAATATCCCACCGGAAGAGCTCTTCCCGGACCTGCTAGTTGGTCAATGAATCAATCAGCAAAACAGTACTCCATGATATCAAGCACGAAAACATATTATGCATACAAGTAGTAATTACCAGTAGAGTAAGCGTGATCGAGGGCGTTGTTGAGAGACCATCCAGCAATTGCAGCTACAATCACATACATGCAGAAATTCAACAGCAGGAGAAACCCTACTGTAGACTTCACCATTCCGAACGCCATTACAGTTATAGTAACGTTGCTCTCAAAGTAATAAATACTAGGAATCGCTTAAATACTAGAGCACAGTACCGCTGTAGGATTGATTCAATGAAATGAAGTTACCTAAAGCTCATAAATTGCCGGGCTCTCGGGCATCTTCTGCTGATTTCTCTTAGTGGAAGAGACGATACATTTATGGATGGCTGGAAACCCTAAAATGAAAGAGCCAGCGAGGAGGACAGAGAGCAGGCTGCCCCCACAATTGGTAAACAAAAGAACTGGTGGTGCCATGGCCATCTAATACTGCCGTTTAGCCAACGGTGCGTGCCTTGCTTTACAACAAATCCAGCGCGCATCAAAGTATTTATTGGTTGTCATCTTCGAAACTTTTACGGGTCCCACTGACGATCCAATGAAGGCTGCAAGGACTTTTAATTCGTTCTAAATCATATTTTCCTCTGTGATCGAATCATGTACGCGATTTGAATGCAGAAATAATTGCATTTTTTATATTTATTTTCATCAAACATTTGTCACTTTAATTTGAATCATTCCGGTGTACTGTATAGAATGTATCCCACAGGTTATTTAATGATACCCAGAGTTAGGAAAGAATTGTTTGTGAGGTTCAGTTCTTTTAGTTTTGTTAGTGTATAACCAGAGTGTTAATAATATTTTATTAATGGAATCCTTTGCACAGAAAGACAGAGTGTTAATAATATTTTATTAATGGAATCCTTTGCACAGAAAGACAAGGTACACTTTACAGTGTGAATGGCAAATATGTGTTGAAGCTAATGATGTAAAGAAATTAATGTTGTAAGACGAAAAATAATTAATTGTTGGGGGATTTTCATCCTCTCATTTCGAAGTTTCATATTTTTTTGGAATGATTTACAATGAGTTTATTCAGATTAAAATAGTTTTAATATATATATATATAAAAGCGAGTGGATTTTAATTATTTTTAAATTTATTGTATTGTGAAAAATTGTTTTAAATTTAAATATAAATAGATTATGTAAAAAGGAAGAAGTTATAAATGAAAAATAGGTTTAAAATCGTATTTTATTATTATAATATATAATAAAATTAATCATATCTATACTATTGAATATTATATTTTTATTAATTTTAGATGTAAAATTATTGCATTGAATATTATATTTTTTATTAATTTTAGATGTAAAATTATTGTATTGAATATTATATTTTTATTAACTTTGGATGTAAAATTATTGTAGTGAGAGGAACCAGGTGTATCTAAGTGTTCTACATTCAAGTATGAGTGATATCTTGATACCACAACAATAGTGAACCCTAAAGATCTTTACACCATGCATCAACTCCAATGGTAAATAAATAATGTATTTAAGCATTTAGGGATCTAATCAGAATAGGGAAAATTGAGATCCTCCTAATCCAAAATAGAGGAAAATGACTTCCTCTAACAAGGATAGAAAAATTGGAAATCAAGTTGAAGGCTAGTAGTAAGCTCTCAAGGAGTTTCTAGAGGGATGACCACTTTTTGAGACTCCTCCAAATTTCTGTTGCAAGGACATTTCTGGACCACCCATTCAATCTAAGTGAATCTTCTTCCTTAAAAATCTAAAATGTGGGTATGTTTGTTTAATGTTTATGTTCATGTCCCTTATTAAGGAAAACAACAATGTTGGCATTCAATAAAAGCTCACATGGAGCTTTAAGCTCCTCGTCCTATTATTAGAGTGAGGGACTTGAATGTCACCGTGGTATCGGGTGGAAAATGAATGGGCTCTCTAGTGAAATATCCCTTTAAGGAGCTAGTGGAGGATATTACCCAGGAGTGGGAGTTGATGGATATCAAACCAAAGAATCGAAAATACACATGGACAAACAAGTGGCATGGCCCTGCCCATGTGGCAGCTAGTCTCGATAGATTTGTTATTCAAATCAGTCTTTTACTCGTAGTATTTGACATCACCACATAAATTATTCAATATGGAATCTTAGATTATAAACCCATCTCTTTATCCATTGAAAAAGGAAAAGATCTAGGACCAATTCCTTTTAGATTCATCCCCTTTGGTTATCCAAAGTTGGTTCAAAGAGACTGTTTAGAGTGCTTGGGAATCTCCTATGTAAGGCTCTCCTTTTGTGTGTCAAGAAAAGCTTTGGATCACCAAAAGAGCTCTTAAATATTTGAAAAACGTCCACCATTAAACCCCCTCACTAGGATCGAGAATTGCACCAATCAAAATTGGAACAACGGTAGACTAGAATGGAGACATGTCCAATCACATTGGAATAAATGTCAAAGAAGGAGGAAATACAATCACAATTTCATAGGGCTTGTAGGGTAGAAGACGTATACTAGAGGCTTAAATCAAGAAGTATGTGGTTAAAAGGAGGGTATTGTAACACATCCTATTTCCATAAACAAGATAAAGCTCATAGAAATAGAAACAATGTTCTAGAAATCAAAATGAGGCAGGTGACCTCGTTGTGATTTCAACCAAATTAAAAAAGAATCCTTTAATCATTTTAAGACACTCTAAACTGAAGATGGAGACACAACCATGGCAGATAGTGTGGAACTTCTTTCCCAGATTCCCTTGCTCATCACTCAATAGGATAACAAAAAGCTTTTAGGGTCCATTTCTGAAGTTGAAATCCTCAAGGCCATTTGGGATCTTCAGTTGGACAAAGCCCCAAGGTATGATGGTGTCACCATCCATTTCTATCATTCATGTTGGTCCATAATTATAAAATATTTATGTAGAATTATTATGCATTCTCAACAGAAGTTGAAATTAGGAGGGGGGACTATCGTAGCCTTTCTTATTCTCATCCACAAAGAATCTTCTCCCACCTCATTTTCAAGATTCGGGCCCATCTCTCTCTATAATTCCTCCTCTAAAATATTATAAAAAGGATTGGATGAGAAGCTAAAGGACATAATTCAAATATTATTTCCGAAAATTAGGGAGGATTTGTTAGCAAACACCAACTCTTTGATAACGTTATTTTGGTTTAAGGTTCAATTGATTCGAGCAAAAGGACAAAGGAGAGAGGCACGATCATTAAAATAAATATGGATAATTTCTTTGATCGAATGAGGCATGAATTCATGTACCAAGTCATGTACATGTTTGGGTTCAACAAATCTTTCATAGCCTAGATCAAGGCCTACACAGGTTTCCCATATAGAGATCCTTTGGTGAATGAAAGGTTGGCAGGTGTATTCCAGACATCCAAAGGTTTAAGGCAAGGATTCACTTTCTCCCCTTTCTTGTATTTCATCATAGTCGATGTTCTTAATAGGAAGTTGGAGGGAGAAAGAAGAAAAAGAAATATTCCAGGGATAACTATGGATCTATGGGTCAAAGAAATCAACCTCCCGAAATTTTTCAATGATACTGTGCTCATTGAGGAAGGGGGATCTATAATCATTACTTAGATATTTAGCTCAGTTCTCAACTCCTTCTATAAAGTGTTGGAAAGGATTATAAATAAATGAAAAGTAGCATATATAGTTGAAACACCAACCAAAGAAATTTGCTAGCGATCTCACATATTCTAGGTGAGCAAATTTGGGATGCTTCAAATATCTGGGCATGCCAGTCTCCTCTTCTCTACCATAGGCTTGGGTTTGGGAAGACATTCTTAGAAAGAAAGAAAAAATTGGCTCAATGGGGATGTATGTGGCTTAATCGAACATGTAAGCTCGTTCTTCTAAAATTTGTCCTCTTGCCCCTTTTGACTTTCAATGTCCTATTTTTCTTGCCCCTAAAAGTATTTTAAATTAAATTAATAAAGTCTCGAGGAATTTTCTATGGAAAGGAGGAAGAAACAATGAGAAGATATACCATTTGGTAAGTTGGAATATAGTTAAAAATCCTCTAGAAATAGGGAACTTGCAAGTCAAAGATCCTTATTTGATGAACTTCACCTTAGGTGCCAAACTTCTGTGGTACATAGTCTCAGAGAAAAAATATTAGGTCAATCGGGATATACAAAAGAAATATATTGAGGATAGAAGATTAAGAAATCTAGACAAGACACTCAAAGATGCCCATAACACCCATATATAGAAATTGTTCAAAGCATAATGGGAATTCTTTAGAGAGGATCTTAATTGGATTCATGGAAATGGGAAAAGAATAAACATCTAGAAGGATAAAATTCTCCAAAATCCCCCTCTTCATGAACATCAAGAACTTTGAACTTTACAAACTTGGATGACAAATAATGGCATTCACAAGGTCTGGCATTTTTCCAGTTGGGATTAGAATGGTGATTAGGCTAGTTGGGCCACCTTACAAGTGCTTCCTCATATTTAGGAATCCCTTAGAAATCTCAAAAGGTTGTTGGTTGGATTCTCTCCTATCAATCAAAACCAAGAAAATAGAAGAGGTTGGGGTCATCAAGGAGAATATATTATTTCCCATAGATATATTCTTATTCTCTCAAAGCAAGGTCATCATGCCCACTCTCCTTTGTGGGAAAAAATTGGTCAGTTGAGGGGATTCCAAAAATATTTTTGTTGTTGGATTTTGGTTCATGGGAAAATCATCATCGTCGAAAATATTTCAAATAGAGGAATTTAAGAACCGAGTCTCATGATGATTTCTCTTCTCAACTTTTAAGGAATCTATTCCTTACTTATTTCTTCAATGCTCGTTCTCAAATAAGTTTGGATTCAAGTTCTGGGGAAGTTGGTAAATGAATATTCTATTCCCAATTCAATTAATGATATGTTCACTACATGAATTATATTGAATTAACACAAATACAATAAAAAAAAATTCTCAAACAATGTTGGTTGAGTCTACCAATATTTGTTTGTTGGAAAATATGGATCACAAGAATTAGAAAAAAAATTGAGAACAAAGTCTCTCTTCCTATTCAAGTAGTTATTGTTGGTATTAAGTTATTACTGAGATGGGGGGGCGTAAATCAATAATAACGCAAATATGTACAATTATGCATATTTTTCAAATTGAAAGAGACACACTAGTAAAAAGAACACCACACATGTGTGTGTGTGTCTATATATATATAGTTACATCCATGGGAGATTACAGTCTCTGATCATGAACACCCACTCATTTAGATGTTCACTTGATCTCAAGTAGAACTTGTGGTTTGTTGGAACCAATTTGCAACAACTTCTATCTGTGTAAGCTCCAACTTACGGCCTCTAGGAACTGACCTGAACATATATCAGTATTTCCGTGCAAACTAAGAGTTGCGGCTTCAAGATCATATCTACGAAAGAACTGCACTCTCCTGCTGTTGAAGTGACAAATTCCTTTTGTTCTTCAGCACCCTTTGGAAGGAGATCGTGATCCCCTGAATTTATTTGCACACACATAAAGGATGCTAATGCACCCTAATAGTTCTCCAGCACCCACTAGAAGGAGGTTTGAGCTCCTTGACCCTTGCCCCGTCCAACCTCCTTGATATGAAATGTGAGTGTATTGCAAGTAGTGAAATGTTATTCCTTCAAAATATACAACTACTGAATCCTTCTGATCTGCATCTGTGTATATGCGTCATGCAGTTGCTTGAAACAATTCAAATCTGCATATGTGAGTCTATGCCTGAATATTTGCATCAGACCTTCCTTCAAAATACGTCTATGTCTTTCACGTCATACCTTTCTTCAAAATACGTCTGCGTATTTTATCTGCATCGGACCTTCCTTTAAAACATGTATGTGTCTTTCACGTCAGACCTTTTTGCAAAATACAATGTGCAAAGATAATAGTGACCTGCAAAATTATACTTTATGTCCACACATCCAAACTTTGGGTGTCCTATGAACCGATGTTGCTCATGTTGCACTATGGCTCCACTCCAAAAGAATATTCAACTGCAATCAACGAGACATTGATACCCCGAAAAAAATACCCTGAAGCTTGTCAAATAGTTAGATCTTCATCTTCCACAAGATTGCTTCACCATGACCATCTCTTGCTTATTTATAATCTTCTTGACTCAAGATATGTGTCCATTTTGTGAAGTCTGTTTACTTTGGATATCATTCTGCTGGATTGTGTCTCTGACAAGTTAATGTTTGCGTTGGCATGACACTTTTGAAATTTATCTTAGTATTTTAAGATGCACAAACACCAATACACTTGTGGGACTTTTGCATACACAATTTTCTTATTTTACAAGTCTCATACTTACGATTATTTACAAATTATTCTTTCATTTACATAAATATGTGCGCAAATGTGATCAATGTCATGATGGTCCTTAGACATATTTGGTTTTGACTTGTGGTCCATATTTTGATCTTTTCACACCTTTGATCTATCTTGTCTATCTTTCATCTTGTCCATATATTCAATTTTTCTTGTTTATCAAGTTGAACCATCTTTGATATTCAAACATGAACATTATAGTCCATCATTTGGTCTTTTGACACTTGTGATTTATCTTCTCCATCTTTCAACTTATCCATATATTCAGCTCAGTTCTTTGATATTTGACCTTTGGCATCAATGAAAACATATATTCAACAACTATGCAAGAAAAATATCTCCTATTTGAATGCCTAAATTGTACAAAGAACCCACCTAGAGATGTATTAGAGAAAGAATAAGTAGAATGGATAGGAATTCCAAGGCATGAAATTGGATTAACATTTCCTTTTTAAGGAATAAATACCTAGTGTATTTTGGGTGCTAACCACCATAGAGCGAATGCCCTAAAAGAAACCCTCGATAATCAGACCAAAAAACAAGTTTACAATTATTCGCAAGCAAACTTTATTCCAAACAAATAAAGAAAGAGTAGAGAATAACCAACCTAGAGTCCAACGTACGATGAAGATTTCCCCACTGATTTTCCCTTAGATTAGGGAAACAGAGTTATAAATTTGATTTAATTTCAACAACATAATGGTTCTCTCTCTTGGATTCTCTATATTTTCTCTCTCTTATTCCTTTTTTGTATTACTAAGAGGGAGTTAGGGAGGTTGAGAGATAGTTATTTATGAGAATGGAAAGTTGGGGAATATAATAAACCGTCATTTTCCGATAAAATAACTTTACTTTTTTATTTTTTACCCTCGCACAGGAAAGTACATGAGCTAGACACCGAATAGTCGCGTGGACATGGGATAGCCATTCATAGGTCATGTACCTCTTGGAAAAACTATTTTTTTTATTCGAGGTGTTTCGAATGATAGATGTTGTTTTATCATTTTTCAAGGATTAAATGAGTCTACAAAGAGTAACATTGGTAAGATCGATCGTCATAATGTCTATGGGAACAATGTGGCAAAAGAAAATATAATATATTCCCCCAAATTTGTGTGGTTGGAGGGGAAAACGATAGCCGAAATACTTTTAAATCCTTTCATAGGTGAGTGGAGAAGTGACTCAGGTGGAATTTCCCTAAAAACTAGCCATAGGTGGTACCTACAATGAACCAAGTCAAAACTACTCTTAATGAGGTGGGCATACCCATGCTCAGAAGTGATAAAATCACAGTTGCTAAATAAAGTACATAGCATACCCATAAGATATATAGAATAAGTGATCATGGGCACATGGATACAAAGACGTGGATCCATGTTAAATAGTAAAACATAGTCTTGGGATTTAAACGAGCATACTGTTGGGATTATTATTAATCCTCCCTTTGACCACATAGTCTATTTGTATATTTTCCTAGCTTAGGAGGTCTTCATCACTCCACTAGTGCATGGGGGAAACAAATAGGGGACATATTTCACTTAGTGCACATGCTTGCCTGAGTTTCTGTGCCCCGAGGACCAATCCCTATAATTTAGGAACCCATTCTAAGTGCCACCAGCAGTCTCATTCAGTTGACTTACGTAGGTATTCAGTTAAGTCTAGTTCTGCTCTGATTCCCTTTAGTTATATTACTCCCAGTCATCTTGGCACCAGTTTCCATGACTCGGGGGGAAGTAGGGTGCATTTTCTCACCTTCCCTCATCAATTAACTAAGTGTGAACTATTTTAGTGATCTGAAGTTGCATTAGTGAGCTCTAGTGGTGATTTTCCCACACCAAGTAATTTTGAGAGTCAGATCAGGTTGGTAGATTTGAATCCGATATTAGGAATTCAAATTATCCTATATGTATAACCATTGTAATACATATTAATTACTGATTCATGAATATAATCATATTATTCCAATTTTGTCTCTATGTGTGTACAATTTTTTCATGATTAATTGAATAGTCTATGCTAGATTCTTCTCTCTCTTCTGCAGCCTTATGTTCTCAATTGAATTCATGTAGAATGATGATCCTATACGTCATTGAATGTAACATGGTATCCATGCTTTCCTCGAGCCTCAAAAACTTCCATTGATGTACTAGAAGCCATTGAGTTTCCACATAAATCCTGGAATAATTGCATTCCTCCTTTTGGATTATGTCCATAGAAGTCTATCCAAGTGTGATGTACTCAGAAAAAGTGCACGTCCCAGTGAAGAGTGTTTGAGATAAATTTATTCGAATTTAATTGGTCTTTAGTGTTTTGTAGGTACATTTAAATAATTTTCGAAGAATTGTTTCTCAATATAGCTATGAAATGGAGAATTCAGCAGATCTCACTCCTAGAATCCTTGCACCCTTCAATTAGCTTGATTGGAGGGAAAATATGTAGATTTTATTTCGCAACAAAGGTCTGTATAGGATGACCATCGGCAGAGTAGTCGAACCCAACAATATATTGGAAAATCGAAGCATTTGGTTAAGCTTAATGAAGATTTTGGATACATGTGCATCCACATATCCAAGGAGTTGTTGTTCCATCTTGATAGAATAAAGACTCCAAAAGAAGTATGGGATAATATTGAATCGTTGTTTGGAAAAGGAGATGATTTGAGGGCCCATATCTTGTAGAATGAGTTGATATCACTACAACCCAGTAACTTTGAAACTATACAACATTTTTTTCTCAAAATTCAAATCAGTGGTCATGCAATGCAAGCAATGCGGGATTGAGAAGAATGATGAGAAATGGGTGCTATCCATTCTGAGTAAACTTGGCTCAAAATTATCAGTTTTTGTATCTTCCTTTCACTCTGAAATACTGACTACTCCTAATTGGTTAATTCTATCCCTTGATTCCTTCACTAAGTATCTAATCCAAGAATAAGACAAGCTGATATTGATGGGAGCTCTTAGATCCTCTCCAAATCAATCTCTCACAGCTGGTGAGAGAATTAATGCATAAGAAAGAAGGAAGAATAAAGGTAAAGAGAAAATAAACATTGAATTTGAACCTAAAGATGAGTTTGATCTAGCATTTGAAGCCTCATGCTCTAGGAAGGACAAACATCAAAGGTCTGACAAGGGAGAATGCTTGTACTGTAAGAAAGGAAACCATACAAATAAGTATTGTATGAAGAATGTCATTGATCAGATGGAAACAATCCTCGAGCAACACAATATTTCCCTCCCTGAAGGCGCAAGGAATACTGACTCTAGAGAAAACACCGAATATCATGATGAGAGATGCCATGCACTAAAATCTAGATGTTTAAAATCACATGCCTTCCTCATTGATTCAGGATCCTCCAATCATATGGTTGCATCCAAAGAATCATTCTCTTCATTAAAACCTACTAATGGTCTAAGTATTCACATGGATGTTGACACTCAAATTTGAGCTAAAGGAAAGGGTTCAATCAAGTTAAAGCATGGAGTGTTCAAAGGTGTACTCTATGTGCCCTCTTTAGCTACAAATTTGTTATCTATATACCGGATGACACATAATTTCCCACCAAAGCGAGTGGTATTTGGTCTCGACTCAATGGATATCTAAGATATATCAACTGGGAAGATTATAGTGAAGGGTGTTGCAAACCATGCCTCCAAAGCATTTGAATTCTCACACTTTCTACCATACTCAGATCCAGTACAGTCTCAACTACCATTTGAAAGGGGAGGTAAAACCATTGTACCTACACCTTTTACATATGCTAATGTTTCCATTAGTGTTTCACATTCAGAATCTGAAGTACAGGACCCAGTTGAATCAGTTTATGAAATTAAAGATGAAGTTCACAATGATCCAGATCCAATCCAGTCCCTACTCCCAATCCTAGGCCTAAATGGGCACAAAAGGTTATTGAGGAAGATGGAAACATGACTGGGGATCCATATGACATGAGTATAACAAGATCACAATTTCAAAAAGAGAACCTTGCTCTATGTCAAAAAAATTCACTTCCTTCAGAGAGGTGCACCAAGATCCTAGAGAGATGCTACATGATGGTAGGTTCTGATCAACAATTCTTCTCACTGAAGAACAAATTAGATCATGTCACTCTTCGTCCAGATAAAAGAGGCAAAGGAAACAATCCTTCTCCTATCTATCATCTGATTGGAATAAGATGGAGAGGTTCACATGCACATCTCAACATCACCCTGATCTAAATTTATTTATTAGAGAAATGAAATCTTTAACCTTGCAGCATATGTTTATAGATGCTAAGG
This sequence comes from Pseudotsuga menziesii, assembly GCA_001517045.1. Taxonomy (NCBI): domain Eukaryota; kingdom Viridiplantae; phylum Streptophyta; class Pinopsida; order Pinales; family Pinaceae; genus Pseudotsuga; species Pseudotsuga menziesii. Next base: position 21,584 of record LPNX010398592.1, read on the forward strand.
AAATTGAAGACAATATTTAGGCTTGTGGCAGGCTTCATGATCAAATGTTGAGTGAATATTTGGATGAATATAAATTGGAGGAAGAGTATTAACAATATTCATGTTTTTCCCCAGATCTTGAAATTAGTCAATTGTTTTTTTCCACTGTCAAAGATCTAGAAAATTTACATCAGCAAGATGATTCTTTATATACAATACAATGTTTTTCCATCCATGAATGTAAGGGTGATTTTGATATGGATTTTATTGCTTATTTTGATATGGAAAATTATGCAAATGACTATCATGAAAGTGGTTTTCTAGAGGAATATTGTCAATCTACCGAAGAGGCATTTCCTATTTATCAAGTTCAATATTTTACTAAATATAACAATACCCTCCTTCTTGTGACTAGTGAAGCCATTCAAATATTTGAAGAACCTTAAGAAAATTTCAACAAAAGAAGCAAGTAAATGAAGAGGAGAAACCAAATCAACAATTTCTAGAAAACAACGAGCATGTGTCTACCATTCTTGAATAAATATCTATATGAGACATCAAACAAAATATGGATGAGTTAATACCAGTCAAAATAGTTGATAATTGTAGAAAAGGAAGGTTATTTCTATTTTTCTTCTTCTTCACTGTCATCATTTTAGGAACAGGAAATTGATATCAACAATGGTGTAGATTATCCAAAAAGGAAGTATGATAAATTAAAAATTGGAAAAATCTTGTTATTGTTTAAATGCCCAATGTTTTGGACTTCTCATGTTAGTCCATCATCAGGGGACCTCACTATGTTTTTTAGATGTTTCTAATTAAATCCCAGAGAGAGAGTATAAATATAGATATATATATGAATGTTTGATGAGTGTTCATGTAGCTGCCTTTTTATTTTATTGATTATCGGTTTCCAAGTGCCACTCATTTTAACTCATCATCTGTTACGGAGAGAAATTCCTATGGCTTGGGGTACCACAACAGATAGCTTGAATCCAGAAATCAATCCTTTCCAATATGCAATAGAAATTAAATGTCTAACACTAAAGGATCAGACCTAGTACCTTATTCCGGATGGTTGAAATAGATCCCCGTTGAGCTTTCCAACTTCATCTTGAATTGATAAAATACTTCCTCAACAACAAGTAAACAATACAAGCATTCTATATATCACGGTGTGTTGACGGGCGAATTTGACTAAGCCCGCAATGGGGGAAACAACCCAGACCGTGATCCTTAAGACAGGCTCCAAGCTGTTTGGGATGATTGTTCTTGACAGGTTTAAAGGCTCTGTTAGCCTAGGAATTTAAAAGTCTAAAGGTTAAAATTAATGCTACTGATTGTTATTTGGTCCTACACTTAGGATTACCAAGGTTAATTCAGGTTATGTGTTACATAATGACAAACTGTTATGTTTCACCTACTTAAAGCAGTTAATTATAAACATAAGAATAGAAAGATACAAATTAACAGAGTTAATACCCTACAGCGATATATAATATACACATTGTACAATAATTACAACAGAAATAATCTGAATGTTGGTAATTCCTATAAAAGGATCTGATTCAAATAATTTTTTCGAATACTATAATAAAACAACTTAAACACACATTATCCTAATCTACACTCTATCCTGATCAGGAGCAATGAAAAATTTAACCTGTAATCGATTTATGCTGATATGGACACTGTATGCAAACATTTGACAATATTTAAAGAAATTTAAATATTAACAAAACCATACAGAAGTCGTTGCACATTATATAACAATGATATCAATCATTAATTGCAGAACATGATACATCAACAAAAATCGGAAACAGTGACAGTCGATACTTGTAAATAATATTTGCACAATTCTTCAAGGAAATTATCACAAACATTTATAATATAGAAAAACGGGTGGCAAAACCGAAAGATATTATAAACCATATGTAAAGTATAAAAACTGTATATATGCATTAAACATCACCAGTCCAAACGCTGTAGCTACTGACAGTTAACTGTCACAAGTCACAGATAGATTGAATAGTGGTCTTGTCCTCCTTTTCCCAGATTATCGACCCCCATCCCTTATGCTATCTGCCCTATAAATACATTTCAATTCCCCCAAAAATAAAACCTCCTAAAAGCTAGAGATAATCCAACTTGAAATCCTTAACTGATTTCGTATAAAAATGACAAGTGGGAACATGTCATTTTTCAGCATGTGCGCGAATATTCAGTCCATAAGAGGAGATCGAGGACAGATAAGGTAACGGAACCTGGAAAACATTCCCTGCAAGATCGTTTTGCTTCCAGATATCGCGGGATCATCCATACAACCGAAATCATCAAAATCGGGGACGGAAAATATTCATGATACTAACTGCGATGCAAGACAAAAGAAACATAATTAAAATGTAATTAAAATAGAAAAACAAATAAAATAATTAATAAACAATTTCACCCTCAGCAAATACCTGTAAATAAGACTTGATCATCAAAACAAAACACTACAAATTTACCGAAGCATTAAAAACCTGGATATTCACCCCACATGAATGACTTGGCGAGGGAGCAACCCTGAACTGCATGAGTGCAATTTGAGCGTTAAGCTCACGAACCTTTTCTTCTTTCTTGTCAATTTCATCCTGCAATTTGAGAACCCTCCTAATCAACTTATTCTTATGATTTTTCAATCGGAGGAGCTGTTGATCATTCGCATTAACTTTCTCCTTCAACATATCATTTTCAGCCTTTATTAAATCTCGATTCACTTCCATTTCACCTACCCTATCCTCCATACTACGAATTTTATCCAACAGGCGATTAATAAACAAAGGATGAGCCATATCTGCAACACAATAAACACCAGGTGAATTTGCGCGCACAGGCTTTTCTTTAGTCAGAGCATTAACCAACAAATCCTCTCGCACCTCTTTGTCGAGCACAGGAATATCCTTGTCAATAGTAGGAAGAGTCTCATTGACATGATTCGAAACAACTTCATGCTGAACGACACTATCATCAATAGGCGGAGAGATATCAAATTCTTCCTCATCTAAAACAACAGTTTCAACCTGAACCTTGTCACTCACAAGGGTTTTGACAACAGTAGCTTTTGCCATGCTCCTGGTGAATCTACCACCCAATTTGGCCTTGGGTTGATTTCGCCCACGATTACCAATTTTATCAATACTGTTTTGGGGTGTAATTGGTGACACAGGTGAAACTCTCCTCACGCATTTAGACCTTAACAGAGTGTCAGCGCTTTCGACCGGATTTGCCATGGGAGTTTTGCAGGGTTCAGGGCTCATACGGCCAGGACTCGACAAAGGTCTACGCAGAGAAGGGACTGAGACTGAACTAGGATCTTTATGTTTGCTGCAGTCATCAGGGTTGTCGAACATGCAGTGACAAAACGAAGAAAAACCATTGGACTCTACAAATTCCTCCCATGACCGACCCAACTTCAACAATTCACTATCGATCAACATGCGAACCAACCCATGATGAAAAAGGCTGTGACTGACGTGTTTAGGGCCTTTTTTAATCGCATTGGACATTTTGAACAGGCTATGTAAAAGATAATAAGGCAAATTTAATGGAAACCCTATAAAAACATACATAAGCCAGAGGTGATATACATACGCTGACGATAATCGGCCTTCACAGGTCAAGTAACGGTGAATCAAATCAAGCACAGGACGCCATTCTGCCTTGAAATACTTATGGGCCACTCCAGTTCGAAAAGAGACTTCCTAAGCAGGGTTTTTAAGCAATTTCCTCCATTCTGTTATATTCATCTTCTGGTATTTGAACCATCTCTGACCAGTCAGGGACAAACCTGTTGCGTCCGCTATTGACCATTCATCAACTCGAAACCGAAGATCACCAACTTCTGCTTGAAAATCAGCTAGGGAGAGAGAAAAAACCCTAGTAACTTCAGGGTTCGAGTCAGAGAATATCTTCAAGAACGGCATCCACCCTATATCCTCGACCTTTACTGCAAGCTTAGAGTTCGAATTTAACAAGGTCATTTCACAGGGTTCAACCCTTACTACAGGTGCCATCACTGGCTGAGTCCAGGTGCGTAACCGCGGGAAAAATAGGTACCAGAGCTCGTCAAGAGACAGAACACAAGATCGTGAGCACTTGGAATAAAGGCTAAGCAAAACCAGGTGATGAACAGGATAAGCCATGCATAAACGCAAGCTATACCCCTGCGGGTTTGGCATGAACGAAGACATCGGCACTCGGAGTGGTAATCGATTAATGGCAAAAACGACGGTCGAAGACCCTAGACAACCGATATTATCATGATTTACGCTGGATTAATAACAGGAGACCCTTCGCTGTACGTAAAACAGGTGTTCCATTTACAGGCATCCACGACGAGGGATACGTACCAGGACTTAAACGTGATCGACAGGTCAAGTACCAGCATCATGATAGCATGCTGGTTTCGCAACAGGTGAATTAGGATAGAGGCTGTGACATAAATCAACCCGACGATACATGCATCCCTACCATGAATTCGACCTACCTTTTAAAGGTGGCGGATAAATAATGATAATTACAAACCATTAAATCAAGAATCGACTTTGCAAAACATTACCATATAATAATGATCGGCATAGATATTCATGGTAACTTCGACCATGGTTTGAGAACTTAGGATATGTCGGAAATGGTTTGTAACACATGTGGCTTACGTACACTAGGTCTCGACTGACATCACCACGAACTAACCATTGATAACATTTGAACCCTAACAATAAATATAATAACAAAATCAACAAAATCAATTCATAATGTTTTGGGTTAATTTCTAGATTAGGATAAAACGAAGGATATAGAAATCATTAATATTTATCCTTAATTGCAAAACCCAAAAACAAATAATAACTCATTAGTGATGATTTTGTCAAATATCCTATAGTTGCAAAGGTTGCTTTAAAAACAACGAATTTCCCCGATTCAGTAGCTGACAAAATGGCATTGTTTCAGTAGATGTAATTCCTCTTTATTTTGCATTGAGAAATTCGAACATTTCATCTAACAAAATAGGATTTTGTTAGATGAAATAATGTTTTTTTAAAGGTTGTTGAGCCAGGGCACAACAGATGGCGACAAGCTGGGCAGAACAGTTATCTCTGCCTCTTAACCTGAAATCATGCACATGAAGAAATTAAATCCTTAATACAAGCCATTATACAAAGATCACTGTTTTAACATCTCAAACAAATTCAAGTATTTCACAATTCTAAAACTTACCAGAAAATTACAGTTTCAGCGATTTGTTTGATAAAATCAGGTCTCAAACAGAAATTAGTCCTCAAAGAGTAAGACAGTAAATGGTTCAGTTTTAAGGATAAAATCTCAATACCATAAGCATGGCCCTGCTGCCAGCAGGCGTTCATAGCCTCGACAAGGTTGCTTCTAAACCCTCAAAATGCCAGTATCCTATCTGCTAGCTATATATGTACAATTCTGGTCGGGAGAAGCTGTTACCACTGTTTTCTTTTAATTTTATTCCTCATGAAGGCCATGGTTCAGGCTTGGTAACCAGATAGTAACCATGTCAATCACCAGTCTGCATTACAGTAAAATGAACCGGCTCATGATGAGACCTTTCACCCCTTAGATTTTTTCGTCCAAGGGTCATTGCCCAGGCTTGGTGACCGGAGACGACAATGTTACTGAAAGCAAACCTATGATCCCTAGCAGATCAGCTCGTGATGAGACTTTTTGTCCTTCAGGTTTTTGCATATGTTCAAGTCCCTCCTTGTCCAGAACGTAATTATTATTAATCTCAAATGAGATTATCTTAGCAGATAGGGAGGCGAATCTGATCCTCTTTATGAGAAGAGATGGCGTAAAAGATCTAAATAGATAACTTTACCAAGTACTGTCCCAATCCCGTTGGGCAAATCTTTGCAGAGACTGATATACTTAATTAATTTTAACATGGTTTGATGTTTTTCTGGTAGAATCTAGAACAATGAAAACACCATTCTTTGTTCAAGAAACCAAAACAGAATGACATTTTCCAGGCTAATAATGTCTTTTGTGCATAACTTATAGATAAATGACAGAACTTAAAATGAGCCATCAGTTCAAGGTTTGATGAATTTACCAGGTTCATAACACACAAACAAAACAACAAATCAATCGAAAGGACAATGAATTAAAATGCATCAAGCAAAACAGACCACACAGGTATATACAGGATGATCCCTTAAGGGGGATCAGCAAAAATATCTCTTGATTAGGTGACCATTTACTGGAAGGTTGTCAGTGTCACCTTCCAACGTTTGTAACCTGAAAGTACTAGGACCAAGTTTTTCTGTAATAATAAATGGCCCTAGCCACAGGCATTGGAACTTTGTGTGTTTTCCTTTATCTTCGTGTTCCTTGTCCCATTTCAAGACTAAGTCACCTACTTCCAAATCCCAACTGACCGAATTCCTGAGGTCAAACCAACGCTTCACAGTCTGCTGGTGTTTCTCAAATTTTTTTCTAGCCAACTCCCTATCTTCCTCCAGTTTCTGCAAGGTGTTAATTCGATGCTCCATGGCAGAACATGGTACCTCCTGTACTGACTGGGAAAACTGTAGGGAGGGTAAGAACAAATGAGGGGTTAAGATGGCTTCTTTACCATACACCAGGAAAAAGGGAGAGTTTCCTATAGCAGCTTTGGGGGTTACCCTGTCAGCCCACAAAGCATTTGACAGAGCAGTATGCCAATTCCTATGATGGTTAGCCACAGTACGTTTCAGAATCTTGATCAGATTTTTATTAGAGGATTCTGCTAACCCATTACCTTGAGGGTAATAATTAGCTGAATATTTCAACTTTATACCCCTATCCAATGCATACTCAGTTAATTTTGCAGAGGAAAAATAAGTTGCATTGTCAAATATTAAAGATTCTGGAATACCGAATCTGGTAATAATAAAAGAATCAAGGAAAGATATCACCTGTTCGAAATTGACTACCCTCAAAGGGATGGCTTCAACCCATCTAGTGAAGTAGTCTGTGGCTATCAGAATGTATTTATATTGTTTTGAAGAGGCTGGTGTGATTGGGCTGACAATATCCAGACCCCATTGCTGAAATGGGACTTCGATGATAACCGGCTGGAGGGGTAACGCTGCCTTCTTTAGTCTACCTCCTACTCTCTGACATTCTTGGCACTTCCTGGCGAAAGAATATGCGTCTTTAAACAATGTAGGCTAGTAGTACCCATCTTTAAGTATCTTGTGGGCAGTAGTTTCTCCGCTGAAGTGTCCTCCAGCTGGTCCTGCATGTAGTTGAGATAACACATTATCAGCCTCATGTCCTTCTAGACAATGAAGGAGAACCCCTTCAAAAAAATTTCTAAACAAAATATTATCAATAAGCTGATAAGGTGTAGATTTTAATCTTAAAGCCCTCTTATGACGTGGGTCTAAATGTTCAGGGGCGGTCCCATGCAATAAGAAGAACTTAATATCGTCATACCAAGAATCAGGAGGAGTGGAGACCGGAAAAACTTCCCTTTCAAATAAAGAAGGTTCGCTAAAGAAGTGCAGATCAGGATCAGAATTGTCTGCAGACCCAGCTACTAGCTTGCAAAGTCCTTGCCCCCTGACAATCTTTAAAGGTTTTATTTCCAGGTCATATTCCTGAAGTGCTGTTACCCAATGTGCTCTTTTTTCACCAAGATCCTTTTGTACCAAGAGATTTCTAACTACAGAATATGGTACAACGACTTTGGTGTGGGACTTCAGTAAGTAAGGCCTGAAATGTTTAACAGATTTGAAAACAACGAAAGCTTGCTTGTCTACTTCTGGGTAATTTAATTCTGCACCGTTGAGACCAGAACTCGTAAAAGTGATAGGTGCTTCATTGTTTTCCTGGTTTTTCTGTGTCAGAACAACAACATAAGAAGAATCAGAAGCAAACGTATACAAAATGAAAGGTTTGGAAAAAATTGGGCTAGTTAGAGTGGGAGCTTCAGCAATCACTTTTAATATGTCATGAAAAGATTGCTTCTCATCAGTGTTCCATTTAAACTCAGCATCCTTTCTTATCATTTTTTGAAGCGGCTGAACAATTTCCGTAAACCCAGGAATAAATCTAGAAACAAAATTTATCTTTCCAAGAAACGACTGCATGGACTTCTTTGAGTGGGGCATCGAAATCTGTGATATGGCACGGGTACGTTCTGGGTCAATATTGATGCATTGTTTAGAAACAACAAAACCCAGCAACTTACCTTCTGTGACTGAAAATATAGACTTCTTAGGATTTAAAGAAATCCCATACTTCCTGCAACGCTCAAAGACTCTCCTGAGATGAGTTAAATGATCAGTCCTATTTTTTGAAAAGACGGTAACATCATCAAGATAAATAACGACAAACTTACCAATCAGACCTCTGAAGGCGATGTCCATTTCCCTCTGAAATGTTGCTCCGGCATTTATGAGACCAAATGGCATTTTCTTGTACGCATAGGTTCCCCAAGGCATCCTAAAAGTTGTTTTCAATTGGTCAGCTTTGGATACCAACACTTGGTTGTATCCTGAAAAACCATCTAGTAGTGAAAACATTTCAGATCCGGAGACCTGTTGCAAGATTTTCTCCATTGTAGGAACAGGATAATTGTCTTTATCAGAAACCTTATTCAGGTTTCGGAAGTCGACACATAATCTGATGTCACCATTTTTCTTCCTCACGGGTACAAGATTTGCTACCCACTATGCATGCCGAACAAGGAAAATTATCCTGGCGGAAAGGAGTTTATTTAGCTCCTTCTTGACAGCTGGTTCTAGAATGGGGTGCATTTTCCTCAATTTTTGTTGAAAAGGCTTGGCCTCTGGTTTCATAGGAATGACATGTTGCATGATATTAGGGTCGAATGTTTTCAGGTCATCATACGTCCATGCGAATATGTCTTTAAACTCTTTGAAGAGCTTAATGAAGGCTGATTTTTCCTGGGCAGTACAGGTACTGCCTAGATTTACACATTGAGGGTTTTGCTCAGTTCCTAAATTGACAATGTTAGATTGCATGATGGAGCTATTAGTTTTACAATTCCTTGCAGCTTTAAATTTATCCTTTAAGTCATAGAATTTCTCAAGTTTGATTACTGACCTAGGGAGAGCACTAACCTGATCGAGAGATTCCTGAATTGAACAAGGCTTATGGATTACCGCAAAATTGTGTAGGTCCTCATCGTGAGTCATCTCTTCCAAAACCGCATCCTTAAAGGTATCTTTAAAAGTCAGAAAATCGATCAATTACTGGCCATCATTGAAGACTCTCCAATTTGCTATGTTGTCAGGTATAGAAGGTCTGAACAGCAATTCAACCGAGAAAGCATCAGTAAGGATTCCTTCAGATGGAATCAATCTTGAAGCAACATTAGCTAAAAGATCAGCTTCCTGATTTAGATAACGGGGGATGGAACCTATGTTAAATGCTTCAAATGCTAATAGTAAATTCCATACCTCAGCCTGATAATTTCTCAAGTGGCCAGCTATGCAGTGTATTGTATTACGTACCTGACGAACAATAATCTCAGAATATCCTAAGACTACCAAGGCTTTGGCTCCCAAGTCAATCGCTTTCTTCAGCCCTTGAATGAGGGCTTCGTATTCAGCGATGTTATTGGTGCAATCGAATTCTAATCTGCAAGCAATGAAATACCTTTTCCCATAAGGATCAATCAGTAAGCATCCTGCACCAGCTCCTTCTTTTGACTTGGAACCGTCAAAGTAAAGAGACCAACAACCGTCATTAAGATCTAAATGTGGTGTATCTGGAACTAGAATTTCAGGTGGGGCTTGTGAAAAATGGCAAATTTCAGACTGCTGATTTGAATCTGGAATTTCTGAAATTTCAGCTTCCAAGTTCCCAAAAAATGAGTCAGCCATGTAGTTACCCATTATGGTATCAGTGAACAAGACTGGTTCATTTGAGTCATCAATTTCAGTAATGGTATGCTTCATATACCGTTCTCGATCGATTCTGATTTTATTCGGGCAACCCTTATGAGATATCCACAGGTGCGACCAATCTGTGGCAAAATACCCATGGAGTTTTTGCGACCAATCCCTGCTAAGAAACAAACCATATGCTTCAGGGATGTCAGCAACAATAATATCGATGATAAAGTGAACTTGAGGATTCGAAGCCAACCTTATCAGCACCTACTTCAACTTACATATTACCTTTACATTTGAACAATCAAGCTGTACAATACTAGTATCACACGGTTGAGGGACAGCATTAAGTTTTTTACATACAGAGTAAGGCATCACATCTTAGAGGCCCCTGAGTCTATCATACAGTTATGCACTTTATGATTAAATATTTCAAATGTAAGTAAAAAGGGTGGAGTTGAAGAATCAGACTTCTTGCCTATGGACGATGCATTAACTGAAGCCTTTTTTGAGCTATCCTTATTAATGGCGAAATTATTTTGATTGGAAGGAGTCTTACCAGATTTACTTGGGAAAAATCCTTGCACCATTTTTTCTCAGATCACAGGTATCTTTATGAGTTCATATAGAGAGATATTGGCTCTGCTTTTCTTTAAGTCTTCGATCAAGTCATATTCTAACTCAAGGGAATGTGCAAATTTACTATTTGCAGACTGATCTTTATCTTTGACAGCTGAACTATTATCTTTAACAGTTGTAACAGGTTCACCTGGGAGCTGGTCTTTTTTACTTCTGGTGTTGTACTGATGCTGATTTACATTGACAACAGCCACATCTTCATCATCAATTAATTCTAAGGTGTCCCAGAAATGACTGATGACATGGGGTGGTTTATCGTCATTGTCATCATCTGTTTTTTGATTATCTTGAGAACTTTGTCCGGAAGACTGAGTTTAGTTTTCAGTAGATGTTTCTAGATCTCAAAATATTGATTTGAGGAAGCTATTGAGTTCCTCAACGCTGTTGGCTTCAGAGGGTGGAGTTTGTTTCGCAGCTGAATTTTGAAAAGGTTTTCTGAAAAACTATTTAGGTGGTTCTTTGTTTGTGGTATTTTCAGAAGTACCCTTTTTTAAATCTATGATTTCATTAGACAGTTTTTTAATTACTCTTTGTAAACTGTCAAGATCTAAGGCATCTTGGCCCCTTTTGTCAGAGCTTTTGGCAGGACTGTCAGTCTTCTTCCGAGAAGAAGATGCTGAATCGTTATCTACTCCGGGATTTGCTTTTGTGGCATTCGCATCCTTTTCAACTTTAATTGCTTCTTCAAATTTTTCAGCTAGGGTAAGCTTGGCTTTTTTCCTGACAAACATGGATATTTTTCCCGATAAGGCTGAAGTGTAAAATTCAACAGTAACGTCCTCAGTCGGCCTTGAGGTAGCAGGAATCCTGTTTCTTAAAGTTAGAAAACGCTGGTTAAAATCTTTAACCTTTTCTTTGGGTTCCATGCAAATTCTAGACAATTCTGAGACTAAAATAGCAGGAGTCTTGTCATCTCCAAACTTGTTTGTAAATGCAAGATCAAATTCGTTCCAGCTAGTAATGGAACCAGCTGTAAGTGAAAAATACCACGTCGATGCTTTTCCCTCAAATGTATAAGGGAAAAGCCGACAGACCACATCTTCATGTTCCACATCCAAGAGTCGAATTGCCAACATAAACTTCTTGACATGATCTTCCGCTGGCTCTTTCAACTCAGGGTTGAACTTAGGCAGTAATTTCTTAGGATGTTTAGGTAAAGGGTGCTGAACACCGGGGACGGCCACTGCATCCTGAGCTAGCCATGGCATATTAGCATTGGGGTTTGGGGGATTTGCAGCTGCCATGTTTCTTGGAGTTGGAGGCGGTGAAGGTGGTGTTTGTAAAACACGAGGAGGCGATCGAGGCGGCGATGGTGGTTGTCCAATTCCTCCTGAAGCAGGTGGTCCTGAAGAAGAGGAAGGCTGGTTGGTGCCTGTGAAAGATTGTTGTATGTGAGGATCGGGATGGGCACCTAAAGGCTGTTCTTGTTCTCCCAGAGTAGATTCAGGATGATGAGTACGAGGACGTGTGATCTGCGGAAGAGGTAATTCAGTGGGCTGTCGCCTGATGAGATTCGAATAGGCCCTAGTTAAAATTCTACGAAATTCGTTTAAGGCTTGCTCGTACTGGTCTATTTCTTTAGGTAAGTGAATACCGGGAGAGTTGAACTGAGAGATCGGATTTCGAACAGAGTCACTCACTGGGGTTTCATTCACTCGTGATGAACGGTGAGAGCGTGGTTGTGCAGTAGATTGTATTTGAGGGGTGATTGGCTGATTAACTTTGTTTACAGGATTGTTTTCATCAGCCATTGGCTTACGCTGGCCCTCCTTCTAGCGCCATTGTTGACGGGCGAATTTGACTAAGCACGCAACGGGGGAAACAACCCAGACCGGGATCCTTAAGACAGGCTCCAAGCTGTTTGGGATGATTGTTCCCGACAGGTTTAAAGGCTCTGTTAGCCTGGGAATTTAAAAGTCTACAGGTTAAAATTAATGCTACTAATTGTTATTTGGTCCTACACTTAGGATTACCAAGGTTAATTCAGGTTATGTGTTACAGAATGACAAATTGTTATGTTTCACCTACTTAAAGCAGTTAATTATAAACATAAGAATAGAAAGATACAAATTAACAGAGTTAATACCCTACAGCAATATATAATATACACAGTGTACAATAATTACAACAAAAATAATCTGAATGTTGGTAATTCCTATAAAAGGATCCGATTCAAATAAATTTTTCGAATACTATAATAAAACAACTTAAACACACATTATCCTAATCTACACTCTATCCTGATCAGGAGCAATGTAAAATTTAACCTGTAATCGATTTACGCTGATATGGACACTATATGCAAACATTTGACAATATTTAAAGAAATTTAAATATTAACAAAACCATACAGAAGTCGTTGCACATTATATAACAATGATATCAATCATTAATTGCAGAACATGATACATCAACAAAAATCGGAAACAGTGACAGTCGATACTTGTAAATAATATTTGCACAATTCTTCAAGGAAATTATCACAAACATTTATAATATAGAAAAACGAGTGGCAAAACCGAAAGATATTATAAACCATATGTAAAGTATAAAAACTATATATATGCATTAAACACCACCAGTCCAAACGCTGTAGCTACTGACAGTTAACTGTCACGAGTCACAGATAGATCGAACAATGGTCTTGTCCTCCTTTTCCCAGATTATCGACCCCCATCCCTTATGCTATCTGCCCTATAAATACATTTCAATTCCCCCAAAAATAAAACCTCCTAAAAGCTGGAGATAATCCAACTTGAAATCCTTAACTGATTTCGTATAAAAATGACAAGTGGGAACATGTCATTTTTCAGCATGTGCGTGAATATTCAGTCCATAAGAGGAGATCGAGGACAGATAAGGTAACGGCACCTGGAAAACAGTCCCTGCAAGATCGTTTTGCTTCCAGATATCACGGGATCATCCATACAACCGAAATCATCAAAATCGGGGAAGGAAAATATTCATGATACTACCTGCGATGCAAGACAAAAGAAACATAATTAAAATGTAATTAAAATAGAAAAACAAATAAAATAATTAATAAACAATTTCACACTCAGCAAATACCTGTAAATAAGACTTGATCATCAAAACTTCAAACTTGATATCAAAATAACACACCGCCAAAACACTACAAATTTACCGGAGCATTAAAAACCTGGATATTCACCCCACTTGAATGACTCGGCGAGGGAGCAACCCTGAACTGCATGAGTGCAATCTGAGCGTTAAGCTTACGAACCTTTTCTTCTTTCTTGTCAATTTCATCCTGCAATTTGAGAACCCTCCTAATCAACTTATTCTTATGATTTTTCAATCGGAGGAGCTGTTGATCATTCGCATTAACTTTCTCCTTCAACATATCATTTTCAGCCTTTATTAAATCCCGATTCACTGCCATTTCACCTACCCTATCCTCCATACTACAAATTTTATCCAACAGGCGATTAATAAACAAAGGATTAGCTCTATCTGCAACACAATAAACACCAGGTGAATTTGCGCACACAGGCTTTTCTTTAGTCGGAGCATTAACCAACGAATCCTCTCACACCTCTTTGTTGAGCACAGGAATATCCTTGTCAATAGCAGGAAGAGTCTCATTGACAAGATTCGAAACAGCTTCATGCTGAACAACACTATCATCAATAGGTAGAGAGATATCAAATTCTTCCTCATCTAAAACAATAGTTTCCACCTGAACCTTGTCACTCATAGGGGTTTTGACAACAGTAGCTTTCGCCATGCTCCTGGTGAATCTACCACCCAATTTGGCCTTGGGTTTATTTCACCCACGATTGTTTATTTTATCAATACTATTTTGGGGTGTAATTGGTGACACAGGTGAAACTCTCCTCACGTGTTTAGACCTTAACGGAGTGTCAACGCTTTCGATCGGATTTGCCATGGGAGTTTTGCAGGGTTCAGGGCTCATACGGCTAGGACTCGACAAAGGTCTGCGCAGAGAAGGGACTGAGACTGAACTAGGATCTTTATGTTTGCTGCAATCATCAGGGTTGTCAAACATGCAGTGACAAAACGAAGAAAAACCATTGGACTCTACAAATTCCTCCCATGACCAACCCAACTTCAACAATTCACTATCGATCAACATGCGAACCAACCCATGATGAAAAAGGCTATGACTGACGTGTTTAGGGCATTTTTTAATCGCATTGGACATTTTGAACAGGCTATGTAAAAGATAATAAGGCAAAATTAACGGAAACCCTATAAAAACAGACATAAGCCGGAGGTGATATACATACGCTGACGATAATCGGCCTTCACAGGTCAAGTAACGGTGAATCAAATCAAGCACAGGACGCCATTCTGCCTTGAAATACTTACGGGCCACTCCAATTCGAAAAGAGACTTCCTGAGAAGGGTTTTTAAGCAATTTCCTCCATTCTGTTATATTCATCTTTTGGTATTTGAACCATCTCTATCCAGTCAGGGACAAACCTGTTGTGGCCGCTATTGACCGTTCATCAACTCGAAACCGAAGATCACCAACTTCTGCTTGAAAATCAACTAGGGAGAGATCAAAAACCCTAGTAACTTCAGGGTTCGAGTCAGAGAATTTCTTCAAGAACGGAATCCACCCTATATCCTCGACCTTTACTGCAAGCTCAGAGTTCGAATTTAACAAGGTCATTTCGTAGGGTTCAACCCTTACTACAGGTGCCATCACTGGCTGAGTCCAAGTGTGTAACCGCGTGCAAAATAGGTACCAGAGCTCGTCAAGAGACAGAACACAAGATCGTGACCACTTGGAATAAAGGCTAAGCAAAACCAGGTGATGAATAGGATAAGCCATGCATAAACGCAGGCTATACCCCTGCGGGTTTGGCATGAACGAAGACATCGACACTCGGAGTGGTAATTGATTAATGGCAAAAACGATGGTCGAAGACCCTAGACAACCGATATTATCATGATTTACCCTGAATTAATAATAGGAGACCCTTCTCTGTACGTAAAACAGGTGTTCCATTTACAGGCATCCACGACGAGGGATACGTACCAGGACTTAAACGCGATCGACAGGTCAAGTACCAGCGTCATGATAGCATGCTGGTTTCGCAACAAGTGAATCAGGATAGAGGCTGTGACATAAATCAACCTGAGGATACATGCATCCCTACCATGAATTCGACCTACCTTTTAAAGGTGGTGGATAAATAATCATAATTACAAACCATTAAATCAAGAATCGACTTTGCAAAACATTACCATATAATAATGATCGGCATAGATATTCATGGTAACTTCGACCATGGTTTGAGAACTTAGGATATGTCGGAAATGGTTTGTAACACATGTGGCTTATGTACACTAGGTCTCGACTGACATCACCACGAACTAACCATTGATAATATTTTAACCCTAACAATAAATATAATAACAAAATCAACAAAATCAATTCATAATGTTTTGGGTTAATTTCTAGATTAGGATAAAATGAAGGATATAGAAATCATTAATATTTATCCTTAATTGCAAAACCCAAAAACAAATAATAACTCATTAGTGATGATTTTGTCAAATATCCTATAGTTGCAAAGGTTGCTTTAAAAACAACGAATTTCCCCGATTCAGTAGCTGACAAAATGGCATTGTTTCAGTAGATGTAATTCCTCTTTATTTTGCATTGAGAAATTCGAACATTTCATCTAACAAAATAGGATTTTGTTAGATGCAATAATGTTTTTTTAAATGCTGTTGAGCCAGGGCACAACACGGTGTTAGCTCTATTGTAGCATATATAATCAATAATGTATAAGCATTTGACATAATCCCATGGATAAAATATTCATTCAAACACACATTATTGGATAGGAAAAGATATTTCTATTAATATAAATCAGAGATTACAATAGATACAACCTCTGACGGCACGTCTGCGAACCGGAGAAACTGAATCCCGCACGTGGGCCTCCATCACCTCAATCCTCCATCTCTCTATAGCAAGCTCACAAGCAAAAGGCAAGCTTGGGAAGAACACAACAGTGCTCTAAGGGAGAAAGGGACTATAGTTTCTTTGCTCTCAATTCCCTCATATTCCTTCAATGTACCATAGAGTTCCTTATATAGCTTTTCAAAGGGGTAATGAAAGGTCGAATCTGAGCGATCTCAAGGAATAGGGAAGGCCAGGATTCAAGTGAGTTGGATCCATGTCAAGGAAAACTCCAAAAGGATTTGGATTTTGTACACATCCCGATGTATCCGGTTTTAGTGGTCAAACCCATGTATATATGCAATTATAGGTTTAAAAGTCGCGTGTATCATTTTTCACATGTTTTTAGGGATGGTCAAGGAAACATCAAAGGACAAAAAATGGTCCACGGGGTCTAAAGAGTCTGCAGAGGGATAGGGGGAAGGCCATACAAGTGTGATTCACCTGGAGTGGTAAAATCAGCTATAACAGATGCCCCCTAATGTGTGAGGTCAGAGGGGTCATACGATGGCCGAAATACATTATAAGTCCATCCCGGAAGTGGAGTGATGAAGGATCCCAAATGGAAGACCAGCCACCCAATCAACATAGTACCATGATACAACTCTGCACATAAGTACAAATACATATAGCAGTCCCGGATACATAAGAGTACAATGGCCATGAATAGGCATGATACAAGATACATAAGTGGTCATCGCCACGTACAATATACATAGATCAGAATCTCCATGATGAAAATATACAAAGGACCATGATCTCCATAATGGCTGAAGATATATAACAGATCAAGATCTCCATAGTGGTTGGAAATGTCTGACGTATACTGGAATCAAGTCACGAGAGATGAAATCTCATGAACAATGGCACGATCAAGGAGGTAGCATATAAGAGATGCCACCAGTCTGGAAAGTATTCTACACAAATCGCTACGAGTACATGTCCTACTATGTGAATAGGGGTGTCAAGGTCGAACACTTGAGAGAATCTATCGATCACGGGACATTGATGTATTCCCAAAAAATTGTTGATGGTGAGAGAACCTACCACTGATGACTGTAAGTCTCAAGGCACTCAAACTGACTCTAGATTCCAATCCCAGAATAAATGATCTAAATTCGATGGGATGAAATCCGCTGGAAGGAGGGAATTAAGGCATCCCCCATCATCCAACACGAGGTACTCAGCAAAGCTGTATAATGTGGAAGGACTCGATCATAAGGTGCATGAACTAATAACTGTACCGGGAATGGTCAACATGCAAAGTCAAGATAACTGAGGAATGGCCGACTCAGGTTTCAACTTCCTTCGAACAAGAGCATAACGGTGTATGGTGACTGAATAAAGGTAGCATTGACTCGATATACAAACTGGGACATCTCTGCGACACAGGAGGCATCGACAGAGGCTCCATGGGGACTGGAAGCTTAACCAGTCGGTGGAGATAAACTCAGATAAACGAGTACAGCTCCTAATGTCAAACTATAACCCAACCAATGGATGTGATATACAGTGCTTTGTTCGAAGGTGACACGACTCGACAACTGCCAAAGATAACATCTTTCCTTGTCTGACTTTTTGGTTTTTTGATTTTTTCAGACTTTTTCAATTATTTAAAAAGCTTGAAAAAGAATAAAATGGATTTATAGTTACAGAATAGGAGGAGATGAGTGTCATAAGGACAAGCAAACTAGTTCCAAGTAGTGGAACATACCTATGCTCAATGAAAGGATACATGTGTAGGATATCAACACTCAGGGGAAAGTCCCCTCCTGGTAAAAAGGGAAACAAGCTGCGAAGGATATAAAAAAAGGCTCTGCATGGCTAGACATGAGACAAGCTCGGGCTATATGGCTGAAACGAATGTTAAAGAAGCCGGCATAAAGCTCAATAAGGTAGGAAAGGCTCATGATAATGCATTCACAACTTGACATGAGGGAGTCCTGAGGGAAATAGGCCAGCAAAAGATCAAGAGGAGTATGAGGCTCTTGCGAAATGTCATGGCAGTACTATACAATGGACTCCCACACCCTAAAGGAGAAAACGTCAGCATGGGCACCAAATGCAAATAAGGCACTAACGAGGGCACCCATGTAAGGTGAAGCTCTACCACTCATATCATGCCACTTCTAAAACAACAAGAAGGTTCTGTGACATAATAGAGTGGGTTCGTACCTAAGGTTATGATGAAATGGTCATAAGGTCATGCAAAATGCAAACAATGATGAAACCTAACTTATATGCCAATTTAGACATGATACCTGAGATCGGCACCAATGGGTCTATCCAACGGCTAAAACGACACTAAAAAAGGTCCTCTACATCATGAATTATGTCAAAAACGGTCCAAAATGGTTAGAAAACGTCAAAACTATAGGAAAGGGGGTAAAAAATTTCTATAAATAGTAAACAATTCAAAACATTATAAAATATTTGAAACTTTTACCCATTTGAGCTCAGATTTTCAACAGCGAATTCCAGGAGATCTTGTCGGAAAAATTCATCACCGTTTCTTCTAGGTATTTACCCATGCTCTTCTCTTTCATTTTGATGCAATTTTTAGCAAATTCCATGGTCAATTAAGCTTTCTAGGCCAAACTAAAAAGGGCGCTACGGCCCATGCAGAAATCGAGGGTTTTTTCGCGTATAGGGCTGGATATATGCGGAAAATGCCCCCAAACCCGCGTATGAGGCCGTGCATAAGTTTTTTTCAATAATCTAATGGGAAAATTTGAAATTTCTTGTGCTGGATGGTCCTAGAGTGTAGAGAGCGTGAACATGGTGAGGTAGAGGAAGTAGTAAGGGCCGATCTAATGGCTCAGCAAGCTCTACGTGCATGCGGACTCTACAAGTTTTGGTGTCTTGGTGGCTTGAGGGCCAAACCAAGACTATTACAGATGCTGGTGGATTTCTGGGATCCAGACTCTGAGTCCTTCCAGATAGATGGGATGTCCCTCACTATAGAGGTGGAGGAAATATACTTCATTACAAGGATTTCTAGACGAAGGGAGGTAGTGAACCTTCGGTCTCGTGGTGGGCCAGGAGGTGGCCTGACTATCGACGAGTACATTGCAGTGTACTACTATCCAAACACAAAGAAGGTGGGGAGTCAGGTCCCTACCAACGCTATACAAGTGTTGGGCCTAAAGGCCATACTATTGACATTGGGTAGGATAGCAGGCTTGGCATCACTCCATCAAGCCTCGTGGCCTCTGATGTTCTATGCAATGGAGTGCATGAGACCCATGATTTATGACTAGAGCACTACACTACTGAGCAACATGAAACATCAGCTCAGTGAGTGTAAGGAAAGTAGAGTGCGGAACTTCAGGTTCAGCAGTATTTTGAGCACGTTTTTCTTCAAGCGTGTTCTAGGATTGAGCCCCAGAGTGGACGTTCCTCTTCACGGGGTTCGAGATTTGGCCCAACGGCGTTGGGAAGATGCTATGCACAGACTGGGGGGAGGTAGGGTGGCCAACCCCTATCTAGCTGACTTCTTTTCATGGTGGCAATGACAGATAGTTGCCATCGATGACTACCCTTATGCGGGGATAGATTTCTGGGGGGATCCGGACATGCTGCTACCACCAGGATCGACATATGGCGATATAGGTAATGAATCTCCACCCTCTCTTTTTAACTTTTTGAGTTATTTAATTTTTTTTTTGTTTTCTGATTATATGGAATCAAAAGACATATTTTTGTGTGAAAATACATAGTGACATCTACCATTTGTGTGTAGATGTGGGACCACGGCGACCGGAAGGCTTCCCTCGTCATAGACGGAGGGGAAGAGAAGATGATATCATGGGTGTGGATGTGGAGCGGATGCTCCAGAGCATTCATACCAATTTTGTGAGGCTCACACATAAGGTTCCCATGGTGGAAGTCGAGGAATTTCCTGAGGCTATGCAGCGCCAGGTGGTGGGTGTACCACACGCATGGGTGCGATTATTCCGACGGCTAGCCAGAGCCGTAGTGACCTTCCATGATCATAGCCCTCCTCCTCCTCCACAGGATTAGATACCTGGGAGTGTATACATTTTCTACTACTGTGTATTATATGTTGGTGGCTCGAGAGCCCCAATTTTGTATCATGACACTATGTATTATCACATTTTAGATGTTTATAAAAAAGTTTTATGGTGATCGGTTTATTTATTTACATGTGTAAAAATTGTGTTTGTGATTAATTTACTGTGAATGAAATAGATGACAATCTAACACGTAGTTAGCATATGAGTCAGCAACTTGATTATTAATTCTTTGAATGTGTATATATGTTATATTGTCAAATTGTCGTTCTAATAATCTCACACGTAAGAATCTTCTTAATAACGTCGGATCTCTAACATGGTACAAACCATTAAGTTGTGACACTACTAACTTAGAGTCAAGACGTACCTCAGGAGAGAGAATGCCATGTGAAATGGCATCTCGTAGAAGCTCAATAACGACACTATATTCAGCAACATTGTTGGAAGATGGCCGCAGACATACGCCTCCTGAAGACAGTACCTGACCCATAGGAGTATAAATCACCTAAGCAGTAGAGGCTGAGTGTTGATTGTGACGGCTTGCACCATCCGTGAATCCTATGTAGGTGGAAGATTCCATTGACATATGCCAAAAGAAACGGAAACTAATTACAAACCCGATCACGATAAGAAAAAGACCTAACTATGCAAAACTGTACACTAATATACAATAAGTAGCCTTGGCTGAAAATTATGCATAGTACTTCTTGAGATAGAGCCCATTTCTAGGCTCCGCCAAGGTCGTTCCCTCGTAATCCACTAACTCATAAGCACCCTTCTCTAACACACGTTTGACCACGTAAGGACCCCGCCACATGGGATTAAATTTTCCTGCCCCAAAGGGTTCTTTCGGTTGATCCCACAAAAGGACCAAGTTTCCCTCACTAAACCTCCTTGGACAGATAGAATTATCGTAGTGGACCTTAACACGACATTTATTTACTTCTAGAGCCACCAAGGCATCCCGACGCTGCTCATTAAGTTGCTCAAGGTGGACCAAACGCTCCTCCAATGGTGAAGTGTCTGGTAAGAGTTCTACAACTAGCTTCAAAGAAGGAATATCGCATTCATCCAGCAATATTGACTCCACTCCATGTACAAGTTGATATGGAGAAAAACCCGTGGCAGTCTTAAAAGCGGTTTGATATGCCCACAAAGCAGGATATAACATGATGTGCCAATTATTCTTGCTTTGTGCGATGGTTCGTTGGAGAATGGATTTGAGTTATTTATTCACTGCTTCTACCTGTCCATTCGCTTGAGGGTAGTAAGAGGAGGAATGCTCTTGCTTGTACCCTAACTTTGATGCCAACTCTTCCATCATATGGTTCTGAAAGTGCGAGCCATGGTCAGTGACAAGCTCTTTCGGAATCCTGAACCAAGTAATAATTTGGTTGAATACGAAGTGGGTGGTTGTCTCATCGTTGGATTTAACTATAGGCATAGCCTCAGCCCATTTCGTGAAGTAATCAATAGCCACTATAATATGATGGTGCCCCCCAACCGAAGCTGGGTTGCAATCTATAAAATTGAGCCCCCACTTAGTGAAGGGACCAGTGGTGATAATGGGATGTAATGGGGTAGGTTTCAAGTGCATATTACGTGCAAACACCTGGCAAGGGTGGCACCTCTTGATCGCATCAACACAATTCTTAAAGATTGACGGCCAGAAATAACCCGCTCTTAAGATATTTTGAGCTGTAGAAATCCCAGATAAATGACCACGACACGCCCCTCCATGGCAATCATTCAGCACTACCTCAACCTCTTCATGAGTTAAACAACATTGTAAAATGGAATCTACCCCACAGTGGTCCAAAGTGTTATCCACTATGAGGTAGTTCTTAGAGACGTGACGTAATCATCGTCGTTCATCTCGTGAGAAGTGAGTAGGGGTCTTCAATGTTTGTAAATATATTATGATATCCCCATACCATGGGTATAAAGTTGAGATTAAGAAGATGTGTTCATCGACAAACGTATCTTCACAAACCAACTCCTCAGCCTCGCTCGAAAAAACCGATATAAGCTCTGCAAAAATTAAATACTTCTTTGATTTTGCCGAAACAAATTTGAGATCGAATTCTTGCAGAATGACAATCCATTTATTATATTTTCCCCTGATCATCCTTCGAGTGAGGATGAACTGAAACGGATTGCATGGGCTACAACCAAAGTCTGGAAAAGGAGAATATAATGTCTCAACCGTTGAACCGCATGTACGGTAGCTAAAGCAAGCTTCTCGACATGAGAATAACAAATCTCTGCATCAATAAGGTTCCAACTTAGATAATAAATGACATGATCTTGGAGCTCCTCATCCTCTGGAACCAAAAACATACCAATCGTCTCCATGGACGTGGCCACATATAATAGAAAATCATCACTATAGTCCGAGGGACTAATCACTGGGGCTGATGTTACGGCTCTCCGTGAGTGCATCAAAGGACTCTTGGGCTTGCTCATCCCAATAAAAGGGGGTGTCCTTATTCAATAGACGCATGAATCCTCTAGTCAAATTGGCAAAATTGACCTTAAATATTCATAATAAGTTTTCCATGCCTTGCAAACATTGAAGATGACGAATATTCTTCGTGGGAGACAACTGAAGTATTGCCTCAACCTTCAAAGGGTCAACTCTTATACCCTCTTTAAACATGATGAATCCTACCAAACGATCTGACTTTACACAAAAGATGCACTTATGAGGATTTAATCTAACCAAATAATGTCGGCATCTTTCGAATAACAATCTCAAGTGATAGGGATGACGCATTCTCATATGAGAATGAGCAGCAAGGTCATCCAAAAATACTTCGATAATGGACTTGAGATCATGGAATATCAAGGTCATTTCCCGTTGAAACGTAGCTCCGGCATTTTTAAGGCCGAAAGGCATTTTTCGATATGCAAAAGTTTCCCAAGGACAAATAAATGCAGTCTTATGTTGGTCCTCAGGTTTAATTTGTATCTGATTATACCCGAAAAAGCCATCCATAAAGGATAAAACCTCGCTACCCACACACTCATCCAAAATCTGATCAATAAATGGTGTGGAGAAATTGTCCTTAGGACAGGCACGATTCAAATCACGAAAATTAGTACATATGCGGATCGCTCCCTGCTTCTTATCCATCGGAACGGGGTTTGAAACCCACTCCATCAAGGGAATGGGATAGATGAAACTGGCTTTCAACAGTTTCTCTATCTCTACCTTAATCGCGAGTGCTTTCCTAGGGTTCACCGCCCGTAATCATTGTCGAACAGGCTTAGCATTGGGGTAAGTCTTAATCTCGTGCTCGACAATACGAGGGTCGATACCTGGCATTTCATCATAATACCAAGCAAAAATATCATAGAATTCCTTGAATAGCTCGGTGTATTCTAGAATCTCAGCATGGGAACATTCCGCCCCAATATAGACATTCTCTATCTTTCCAGGATAGCGAGAGATGTTGATAGGAATCGTTGAAGATATGTTAGCCATGTTTCCATCAGCCATCTAACTAGGAGAGCTTAATGGAACCATAGGACTACCAACTCTCTCACTAAGAATCACCCTAAAATCCTCATGCTCCAAGCGGTCAAGCTTGAGAAGAAAGTACGATCTATGATGGACTTCCTCCCATGGTGGCTCAACTCCCGACATAGCCTCAATAATCACTTCATCGGAAGGGAAAACCGTATCAAGGCAGTCGTGCACGTGAGAATACTGTACTTCCCATGCCGACAGCACATAAAGGTCCTCCTCCTCCATCCACAAAGCGGAAGGACTAGGCTCTGCAACACACTTGAGATTAGCTTGATAAGATATCATAGTTGTAGGCAACGGCATGTCCGTCATGATGGGATCTCTTGGAGTAATCGGTGTAGGAAGAATCCAAGGATCTTCCATATGACTCATGCGAAAAGACACCAATCTCTTAGATATCGAAGCCTCACCAGAACCAGATCCTATCATAAGAATCGGTGCAGGACAACTGAAGCTTCCCATAAGGGATGGATACATGCCTACACCCACACTCCCAGTTGTCGACTGTGAGTGCTCAATGATTGGGATCGAAGCTCCCGAAGATGCAATAACAGATGGAGTCTTGAATGTCGTTTGAATAATCATTACTATCTTCCCGTTATGTGGAAAGCATACAATGCAGAACAGGGAAGAAGCAATGGCTTGCATACTGTACATCCAATTCCTACCCAGCAAGAGATTGTAGTCAAGGGGCACATCAACCACCTCGACCTCTATCGCAACGATCTTCCCTCCCAAACGGACTTTAAGGGAAGGAAGGATGTCGTGCAGCCTAAATGATCTCCCATTGAATGCAGTTAACATGGTCACTGATTTAGACAACTTAGGGGAACCCAGACCCTTCCAACATGATAAAGACATCACAGAAGCGGCAGTGCCTTCGTCAATCACAGTTCACTTGATGGTCATATTAAGAAATTCTACGTGAATCAAAAGAGACACATAATAAGGCAAGCGAGGCTGAAGTCCTACGGTTTCAAATTTAATCACGGAGGAATAATCATCATCATTCACACCAAGGGAAGAAAGCAACGCCTTCCTTTGTGAAGGACAACTCTGAAGCACTTCCAATGCAGACATCGCATAAGGAGTGTGGCCCAAATCCTCGATGACTGAATAGTTCTGGGTGGCTCGAGCATTTGTATTGTGCCCTGAATGCTTAAGGAATCCCTTAGGAATGCGAGGTGCAGTTTTAGGTTTATCCATAGGTTTCTCAATACACAAAGGGGACCCTAGTGGATCAGGCTCTTTGCCTGGGATGGGTTGTGATGAACCATAATCTTTCTCACGGGTCACAACTTTCACAGCACATACCATGTTCATGCAACCACAACCACTACCCTCCGGCGGATCCTAATCACCACTAGACTGGTCATGGGACCTCAAGTTCATATTTTGAGGTAAAGGGTTAGTTAGCACAGCTGGGCCCTATGCCAAGAATATCGAGGCTTCATCAATACAAGGGCACAAGTACATGAGGTGATCGTCCTTACAAAACTTGCAAGGGAACTTAACCTTACGTTTAGCTTGCTTGTCCCCCCTAGCATTCTGACTGTTCTTGTCATTACTATTAGCATTCTCATTCTTATTCCCACCCTTATGATTATTTTTACCCTTTTTTCGATTCCGTCCAGGCTGTTGGTTACTCTTCTGGTCCGACGACTGCACTAAAAGTACACTCACCGTTTGGGCAGGTTGGGATGAAGCTGTAGCTTTTCCCAAAGCAGATTGGTTGAGTGACAATTGACTAACTTGTTTTGCAACTGAATCCATAGGTTTCTCACTTGCACAACCCACAATGCCATCGGCATGTGGTCCAGGTTTAACTTTGGGATCGAAACTAGAACGTAGAGCGTTGGGAATAATCTCATATAACAAACTAGACTGAGCATAAATCAAGTCTAGTTCCTGCACCCTAAAAATCACTTGTTCCTCATTCTGCACTCCGGATGTAGAAACATCCTTCGCTATATATGGCAATAACGACTTGAGGAACCATTTGAGGAGGAACTCCGGCGGTATAAAGGCTTTAATTAACCTCTTCCGTCTACACCACTCTTGAATATGATCCATGATATGTGTGGCTTTATCCTGGTGAAATGTCGACAAGAGTTTAGTACCAACGTCATAATGCACTGGTATCTGGAAGTGGTTAAGAAAAGTCATCACAAGGTCATCGAACAAAGTGAAAGCTCCCCTAGGTAGCTCTATATACCATTTCGCATCAGGCCCTGTAAGGGTGCGTTGAAATAGCCTCAAACGGATGGAGTCCTGGTGTAAGGAATTCAAAGAGCACCATAGGTGAAACGTAGTAACGTGTTTGCTCGGATCCTCTCCTGGTTTTCCCTCGAACTTAGGTTTACCCAAGGGAATCTTAGTAGGGACAGCCGGCCAAGCCGAGTCATGAGCTACAGGATCGTTCATTAATCTTGACAAGTCAGGAAGATTCAATGTCACGAGGAAAGGGAGCCTAGGATGATGAGGTCGATGGAACGCTCCCTAATAGGTCTGATTCGTATAGGTCTGATTTCCACCATGGCCTTGGCCATAGTGTCCTCCTCCCGTATGACCAGTATAGGGTGGCATGGAAGCACCATAGTGTGGTGGACCTTGACTAGTAGGAGCTACGAAGCCATAATTAGGAGAGTAAGCAGGTTGTTGATACCCAGCCCCATAAGGTGAAGAACCTTGTCCATACTATGTCCCATAATAGGGCCCATAAGTCATCACATGAGATGTCCCATGAGACACTCCGTAAGTAGGAACATACGTTCCAGAAGTAGGGATATACATTTCGAAAGTAGGAATGTGACCTCTAGAAGTATGAGCATGACCTCCCGAAAAAACGGGCGGTACATGAAGCTAAGACACAACCATTCTAGTAACTACAGTACAGACATGACTCGTAGCAATGTTTCGGCCCGAAGGACCACGTGAATAAGGTGGAGGGTGAACATTTGAAGAAGTAGGGATAGAGGATGGAGGGACCTGAGTAATAATGTACGTACTATTCCTTATAGTCACTCGTCTCGGATCTGGTATCCTAATAGGATCACTAACCCTAGACCTAGGAGGAATATGTGATGTAACTTCCACCACTTGGATGAAAGGTGCAATGTGACTAGTGCTCCCAAACCTCTCCGCATGGTAAGGAATGAGAGTGCCCCCAGGCATAGCGTTAGGCTCGAAGTCAGATTCGACATGAAATGCCAAATCATGTGTGGGAAAACCAGACATACCATAACTACCATAGCTAGTGCTGGCGGGTTCAAAATGAGTCTCAGCATCCTTCGGAATTCCATATTGGTAATGCATCAATGGGGAATCAACCCTAGAGTGAGTAGTTCTATCATGAAAGGTTCCTATCTCAGAAATCACAGGACCTAGCTCAGCCAAGTCGGGTTAAGGATCGTAGGTAGGAGTAAACTCCCCATCGTCTACATGAATGGGAGAAGGTGGCTCAGGAATACTTTCCATATGGTCTCCCATGGTGTGTGAATCAATGTGCGACATAGTCCGCCTGGACTGTCTAGGTCTCTCTCCCAAAGGAGGAGGAGAAGTAGAAGGCGAAAGTCCTACTAAACAACGAGAACGGTGTGGAGCCGCACCCGAATCCATAATGACTCAAAAAATAGAAAAGACTCATCTACACAAACCCTAGGCAAGCTATCGTTTACAGAGCAATCACTAATAAAATCTAAAGCCAAATGCAAGCAAACAAGGGCAGGATAAGTGGGCTCTCAAATGATGCAGGTATGTATCGCCTAGGAGAGGCTTGAGACTCCCATACACAACAAGCAGAGGTACGTAACCAATTATTGTGGTCCTCAGCTTCAATGCGTAAAGAAACTGTGCTGTCCGACCCCAACCTGTCCAGGACACCCGCAGAATAACCCCTACAAAGTACCCCCTCGATATCCTAGGTAAGGCCACTAAGGTCACCTCAACATAATCAATGCTCAAGCGGACAGTCGCGGGCGAGATTGACCGTATGGGCAGGGTAGCAAAGCCCGAAACTCTCGAAAGAGCCCCCAGATACGAATACAATCCTGGAAATATATCCAATGCTACTCGGTTATGACTAGGGTCATCCCAATCAATAACCGCTCACACTACCTCGTGCTTAACTCCCTTTGAGAGGAGGATCCTGAGAAACACTGGTTATATCAAGGATTTCACACACTCACCTGGATAGACACATACATGTTTTTGTTTAGTAATCTTGGAGAATTTACTTACAATGAACTATTCCAAGATCCTAAAACCTAAGCTTGTTGGTGCACCCTATAAAAGAAAAGAGTGTAATTCATTTTAATTTAAGTGTTGATTTTAATTGGCTTTATTACTCAAAAAAAGGATATGGTCGTGCAACTAATGGTGTTATGACACAACATGAAGTAAAATGCACACTTAACAATCAATGCAAATGCATTGTGTCCATGAAAACAGGGTATGCTACTACGTGAAATGCACAATTTTCCTTCAAATGATGAATGCAAGCTTTCCTATATGAACTCCTAACTAATACTCCAAAGCAAATCTAGTGCAAGTACAATGCAAAATGCAAAATGCAATGCATGATGATAAGCAAATGTTTTTGTATTTTTGGAAATAAAATGAGATACAAAAAGCAAAAGAATGATTCTACAACCCCTAGACTCTGCAAGCACACTCAAATAGCACTCAAGCAAAGCACCAAGGTAAAATAAATCTAATCCACTAATCCCAAACAAAAAATCGAAAATGCCATGACAAGGACCTTCTTAAAAACAAATTTATCCTAAAAAAAAAAGAAAAAAACGTCTTTGGTCAGAAACAGAGGTATAAACAGATTCAGGCAGTGCCAAAGGAGACTCAGCAATCATCAAACTTCACCTAGCAACCATTTAACTTCCCATAAAAGCCAAAACTAAGCGCATATGTGATTGTTCACAGTAAACCCACGTGTATACGCGGAAATCACAGAGAAACCTGCGTGTATACACGACTGTGAGTTAAAAACTCGCATACAGGAAGAAAGGTGCATAAAATCAAGGAAAACAGACAAGTTGAGACAAACTTCACACCAATCAGACACTACCAAGAAAACATGCCCCCAGACTCGACACAGAAACAAGAGAGAAAGATAAATTCAAAGTCATTGAATGCCGATAAAATAACCCCCAAAGGACAACTACTAGGAACTCCCCAGCGGAGTCACCAATTCTGTTACAGAGAGAAATTTCTATGGCTTGGGGTACCACAACAGACAACTTGACTCCAGAAATCAATCCTTTCCAATATGCAATAGAAATTAAATGTCTAACACTAAAGTATCAGACCTTGTACCTTATTCCAGACGGTTGAAGTAGATCCCCGTTGAGCTTTCCAGCTTCAGCTTGAATTGATAAAATACTTCCTCAACAACAAGTAAACAATACAAGCATTCTATATATCATGGTGTTAGCTCTATTCTAGCATATATAATCAATAATGTATAAGCATTTGACATAATCCCATGGATAAAATATCCATTCAAACACACATTATTGGACAGGAAAATATATTTCTATTAATATAAATCAGAGATTATAATAGATACAACCTCTAAAGGCACGTCTGCGAACCAGACAAACTGAATCCCCCACTTGGGCCTCCACCACCTCAATCCTCCATCTCTCTATAGCAAGCTCACAAGCAAAAGGCAAGCTTGGGAAGAACACAACAGTGCTCCAAGGGACAAAGGGATGCAGACTCAAGCATAAGTTCCAGCAACAATGGACTATAGTTTCTTTGCTCTCAATTCCCTCATATTCCTTCAATGTACCATAGACTTCCTTATATAGATTTTCGAAGGGGTAATGAAAGGTCGAATCCAAGCAATGTCAAGGCATAGGGAAGGCCAGGAGTCAAGTGAGTTGGATCCATGTCAAGGAAAACTCCAAAAGGATTTGGATTTTGTACACATCCCGATGTATGCGGTTTTAGTGGTCAAACCCGTGTATATATGTGATTATAGGTTTAAAAGTCGTGTGTATCATTTTTCACATGTTTTTAGGGATGGTCAAGGAAACATCAAAGGACAAAAAATGGCCCACGGGGTCTAAAGAGTCTGCAGAGGGACAGGGGGAAGGCCATACAAGTGTGATTCACCTGGAGTGGTAAAATTAGCTATAACATCATCCCAATTAAGTGTGTTATCTCATTTTTCAATTTCCACTGCCTCTTTTACTCGTCATTTTAGATGGTTTTCTTCCCTCGTTAGTAGTTTAGCATTTTCTATCCATATGTAGTGGGAAGAGTTGTGTGAGTGTTTTGCAAGGGCTAATTTATTGGCTCTATCTCTTGTGATATCTAGCACATGTTCCTTGAGACGAATGTTTATAGATCTTCTGATCTCACCAATGTACACTTTCCCACATGAGAAAGGTATTATGTACAAACCTTTCTGGTTTCTTAGATCCACCTGGTCTTTAGCTGAGTCCACCATCTTCCCAATAGTGTTAGGGGGAGTGAAGGCGACAGGTAAGTCTTGTTTTCTTAATATTTTCGCAATCCGATCAGTAGTTCCCTTAACGTATGGTAAAGAGATCCTAGGGATGTCCAGTGTGTGTTGATTGTTTTTTTTTTGAGCTTGGTGGATTGATTTTTCTATGAACTTCCTATGATATCCATTCTTTATAAATACCTCTTGTATGTGGTATAGTTCCTCGTCCATGTTAGGATCTATAATCCTTTGTAGCTGAAGTATGTCTAAAGTCAACATACTTTAGCTACAGAGGAGTAATCTATGAATAAACCCATGGTGTTGCTATGGGCTCACCATTATCCCCTGTAGTGGCGAACATCTATATGGAACACTTTGAAGAAAGATCCCTCAGCTGCCATTTCTCAACACTGTAGGAATGGAAGAGATACATAGATGACATTTTTGCAAAATGGGGACATGGAAAGGAGAATCTAAACAATTTCCTGGCACAACAAAATAGCCTTTCTAAACACATTAAGTGCACTTTGGAAATGGAAAAGGACAACCAACTACCCTTTCTAGATGTCCTTCTCACAAAAACATAAGACAAGAGTTGTGGGTATCAAGTCTATCGAGAAAAAACACACACAGATGGATACCTTCATGCAGACTCCCACCACCACCCTAACCAAAAGATCGGCATTATCAAGAATCTCACGACTCAGGTGTCAAGAATAACGGATTCGGAACACCTGGGTTGTTAAAGTTTTTGTGCAATTTAGATCATCAAGCAATGAGCCAAAATTATTGATGCAATGAATAGGAATGAATTATACAAACTGAACAAATCAGATCTCACAGGAAACATACAAGTATTGCTCAAAGAATTACAGTATTATCTTCATTACATAATCTGGTGTTACAATAGTGTTACATAGGAAAGAATTCGAATCATTAGGGATGAATTCGAATCTACCAACTAGATGTGACTGTATCTGACTGCATGGCTAACTAAATATGCCTAAATCACTATTGGAGTCCAAGTGGTTAACTCCATATGTCTAATCAAGTCACACAACTAGTTATAATCAATTAAATATGTCTAACTGAAGTGGTAGGTGAGAAAAGGCACCTTACCATATGCAGCCATGCATAGCTAGCGCTAACTAAACTGGCTGTGATCTAGCTGAATGTAACTGAAGAACAACTAAGCTTAACTAGTAACCAACTCACAACAGCTGAAGGAGGTTGGTGTCGGGACTCCCAGTGGCTCCTAAAATGTAGGTATTGGTCTAGGAGGCGCCTAAACTGATGCATGCAAGTGCAGTCAATGGAAGTTAGCCTCTATAAGTGTTCCCCACACTCTAGTAACTAGTACATGTGGCCCCATTAGTCCAAGTGGACCCAATGGTACTAGTGGACCCAAATAATTAAATAAAACTCCTAAGTTAGGCTAAAATAATATAATAGACAGTTTGGTCAAGGTAGGATTATAAATCCTAACACTTCCCCTGAATCCTAACTTGGACAATTGTGGGACTTAGAAACAAGGCCAATATTCACCCATATACAATCTAAAAGATAAAAAAATGATGCTTAATAAACCAAGTAAATAGGGGAAAAACTCATGGGAAAAAAACCCCATCAAAATAAGGAGGAAACAGGAAAATACAAGCTATATTTAGAAGAAAGAAGCTTCCTCCTTAGAAAAATAACTTGTCAAAACACTCCTGCAAATTTGTAGCTCTATGCAGCAGCATGGTTTTTCTGTGCAGCAACATCCTGAAGCTGTGCATATGAACCTCTCAATGTCCTTCTGAACGGATGAACCTTTTTGTTTCTTCTGTATGGTGGAGGTGGAGAATGATCAATTTTCTTCATTTGTGGGAAAAGTGGTTGATCATTCACTCTCATCATTTAGCACTTTCCTGGAATATTGTTATACCACTCTGTAGGGAGCGAATCTGTGAGGGAAAGAGCCATATGCTCATTTTGATACTAGGACATAGTTCTCCTTCTGTCTTCTGGATTTCTAGCACCATTTCCAGCTGCATCAATGAATTTTTTAGCCCATATGGGATTAGGATTTTGGTTTGGAATGGATATTGGATCTAGATCTAGAATCTCATGAGATTCATTCTCAATAACGGGATCATGTTGGATTGATCCTCTTCATCTAAATCTGAAACATGTAACAGATCATCATCATCAAAAAATGGTGGAAGAGTGGTTATACCTTCTTGTGCTTCGGATGGTGGTGTATCATACAACTAATATTCTTCAAACTGGACACTCTTCTCAATGAAGCATTTCCTAGTTACAACCTCCATCAA
The DNA here is from genome assembly GCA_001517045.1 of Pseudotsuga menziesii. Classification (NCBI taxonomy): domain Eukaryota; kingdom Viridiplantae; phylum Streptophyta; class Pinopsida; order Pinales; family Pinaceae; genus Pseudotsuga; species Pseudotsuga menziesii. The sequence continues at coordinate 54,434 of LPNX010398592.1, forward strand.
CTTGTATGCTTTTTCATCTTCTGCATATACTAGTAGAATGCATTCGCTACTTTGGTCTTGGAAGGATTTTCTATTGTCAAGTGGTATTATGGCCCAAGCTTTGGAACCAAAAACTCTCAGATGAGAGACATTGGGCGTATGCCCATGTAGTGCTTCGAATGGAGTGCCCCAACCACTTATTTATAAGGCGCTCTGTTCTGCAAATATGAAGCATAGTTTATAGCTTCTTCCCAAAGAGAAGGAGGAAGATGTTTGGCATGGAGAAGGCATGTTTCCATATCCTTCAGTGATTTGTTCTTCCTTTTAGACACACCATTTTGTTGGATTGTGTATGGAACTGAGTGTTCCATTCGAATCCCCTCTGATTCACAAAAATACTAGAATTCTCTTTTGATGTACTCTCCTCCTTTATCAGATCTTATAGACTTGATTTTGTTACTAAAATTGTTCTCAACCATAGCTTTAAAAACTTTAAAAGTCTCAAAAACTTCTGATTTTTGTTTCATAAAGTAGAGCCAGCAGTACCTAGAACAATCATCAATAAAGGTGAGGAAATACCTACAACCATTAATGGAGTTTGTGGGAATAGGTCCATCCACATCACTATGTATCAAATAAAGTATAGAGGAAGCTCTATGTGCCTTCCCAACCTCATACCTCTTCTCTGGATGCTTACCTACCAAGAAACTAGAGCATACTCCATCGAAATTTTGGATGAAAGGCAAACCTTCAACCATTTTATCATTATGGAGTTGTTGGAGATATTTGAAATTGAGATGGCCAAATATTGGTGGTGTTGTTAGTGTGAGATAATAAAGTTTTAGGAGGTGAGACAGGTAAAAAATGTGAGAACTCATAAGCTTTAGTAGAATGATTTGCAATACCTTTCTCTGTGAGATGTCCAGTGGCTTTTTCTATGATCTCAACCAAATCTAAGTTGAATGTAGCTCTCTTGGGAGAGCCTGTATGGGTCATCTGATAAACAGACAACAAATTAGCTACAAGGGAGGGCACATAGAGAACACTTTTGAACTCACCATGATTGGATTTTACTGAACCTCTTCCTTATGATGGAATTTGGGAATCATCTCGCATGCGAATATTAGGCCCTTTTGATAGTGTGAGGGTAGAGAAGGATTCTTTGGAGGAAACCATATGGTTGGATGCTCTAGAATCAATCAAATATGTTGTTGACTGAGTAAGGCTGGCCTTCAAGGAATGGCACCTTTCATCATCTTTTTCCTGTGGTTCTTCATCAGGATTCTTTTCTCTTTATGGGAGAGCAATGTTATTCTTCTTGAGGAGAGCTGACAGTTGGTCAATCCACTTCTTCATACATGCTTTTTCAAGGTGAAAACCCCTAGTACAATAGGGACATATCTTCTTATCAATATTATTATTATTATTAGAGCCCAAAGCTCCTTCAAAAGTGTTTTGAGTATGTTTAAGATTCGAATCGTCTCTTTTAGGCTCCTTCCCCTTAGATCTCCCTTTATCTTGAATTTTGGTAGAGTCTGTCACTAGGAGAGATTGATCTTTGGAAGTTTTGATGACTCCCATCTGGATCAACTTCTCTTACTCCTTTATCAAGGACTCGACAAAGGAATCAAGTGAGGGGATCTTCCAATTGGGAATGGAAGATTGAGACAAATACAAAATACTCATAGCCTATTTTGCTGAGTATGGAGAGCAAATGCTGCTCATCCTTTCTTTCTATTCTGCATTGTCTGCATTGGAGTGCAAGAAACTTGAATTTGGTAAATAATTGTTGTATGGTTTCGAATTTGCTGGGATGTAAGGCTACCAACTCGTTCTCCATAATGTGTCCCCGAAGCTCATCTTGCTTTACAAACAAGTCTTCAAGCTTCTCCTAGGCTTCTCTGGGAGTCCTAAAAAATTCAAGGTGGAAAAGGAGATCTCTGGATATGTGAGTACATAGATAGCCGAAAGCTTCATCTAAGCGGTTCAGAAACTTGTTTCTCTCAGCCAGATGATGGGGCTCAACCTCTCTTCCAAGTATTATCCTGAAGTATCCTAGCTTGCGCAAGTCCAACTGCATATCTTCCCTCCAATCAAGATAATTGAACGTTTTTAGGATCCGAGGTGTAGAAGGTAGAATCAATCCATAATTCTCCTATTGCAACAAACAATCTCTTCACACAAGCTACGTAGCACCTGTAGAATTTCACTGCAAAATGCTAAAAAAATCAAACTATGTTAGAATCATGCCTTCCCTCTCAACGTGAACACTTTCTCAAGGTCCGTCACGCCCGCTTCACCACTCTAAGTAAATTCAGAGGAAGCAAGGCAATCTTTGAGGGACTTCTGTGGAAACCCAGTTGGTTCTGGTGTTCAATGGAGAGTAGACAGACATGAAGCTTGCTTGAAATGGCCCTAATACCATGTTAAAATTATTGTTCCATTTAGATCACCAAGAAATGACTCCAGAATTATTGATGTAGTGAATAGGAATGAATTATACAAACTGATCAAATCAAATCTCACAGGAAATAGACAAGTATTGCTTATAGAATTACAGTATTATCTTCATTACATAATTCAGCGTTACAATAGTGTTACATAGGAAAGAATTTGAATCATTAGGGATGAATTTGAATCTACTAGCTGGATGTGACTTTATCGAACTGCATGGCTAACTAGAGATGTCTAAATCACTATCGCAGTCCAAGTGGTTAACTCCATATGTCTAATCAAGTCATACAATCAGTTATAATTAGTTAACTCAGTCTAACTAAAGTAGTAGGTGAGAAAAGGCACCCTACCACATGAAGCCATGCATAACTAGCGCTAACTGAACTAATTGTGATCTAATTGAATGTAATTGAAGAACAATTAAGCTTAACTAGTAACCAACTCACAACAACTGAAGGAGGTTGATGTTGAGACTCCCAGTGTCTTATAAAATGTAGGGATTGGTCTAGGAGGTGCCTAAACTGATGCATGCAAGTGCAGTTAGTGGAAGTTATCCTCTATTGGTGTTCCCCACACTCTACTAACTGCTACATGTGGCCTCATTAGGCCAAGTGGACCCAATGGTACTAGTGGACCCAAATAATTAAATAAAACTCCTAAGTTAGGCTAAAATAATCTAAGAGACAGTTTGGTCAAGGGAGGATTGTGGATTAGGAACTAGACCACCTACAAGAGGTCTTTATAAAGAATGGATATTAGAGGAAGATCAATGAAAAATAAATCCACCAAGCTCGAAACAGAAAACAATCAACACACACAGTGGACATCCCTAAGATATATCTACCATATGTTAAGGGCACTACTGCCCAGATTGTGAAAATATTAAGAAAACAAGACATACCTGTCGCCTTCACTCCCCCTAACACTATTGGGAAGATGGTGGACTCAGCTAAAGACTAGGTGGATCCGAGAAACCAGAAAGGTGTGTACATAATACCTTGCTCATGTGGGAAAGTGTACATTGTTGAGAAGAGAAGATCTATAAACATTCATCTCAAGGAAAACGCGCTAGATATCACCAAATACAAAGCCAATAAATCAGCCCTTGCAGAACACTCACACAACTCTTCCCACCACGTATGCATAGAAAATGCTAAACTACTAACGAGGGAATAAAACCATCTAAAAAGACAGGTAAGATAGGCTATGGAAATTGACAAATGAGATAACACACTTAATCGGGATGATGGATTAAAACTGAGTAGCACTTGGAAACCAATAATCAATAAAATAAAAATGCAACTACATGAACATTGAGCCAACATTCACATATCTATCTATATCTATACTTGCTCTTCAGCATTTAATTAGAAACATCTCAAAAACATAGTGAGATCCCTTGATGATGGACTAACATGAGAAGTCCGAAACGTTGGGCATTTAAACAATAAAAAAAATTCCAATTTTTAATTAAATTGTTTGCCTGTATTATGGATCTTTTTTAGGAAGTATGTTCATCTGAAGTAGAAAAACTCTATGTTTACTGTCAATCCAGAAGATATCTATCATGAATTTTATGATCTTATGGCAAGTTATTTGCAGTTGAAATGGAACTATAAATCTTATATCTTTGATTTCTTAAAGAAAGAATTCCAAAGAAATGAGTATGGGTCGTTAGATCATTGTTTTTCATGCTTTTCATGTATTTCAGTGATATGCATGCTAAAAACTAGAAGCAAGTGTCAATTAGTTGATTAATATTTGAATGGGTATGGTGGAAATGTTCTTACACTTAATCAAAGGAATTTTGTTGGTTAGCATAAGAGGTGTAAATAAATAATATCGATGTCCAAGCATTTGTTTTAGATTATTTGGTGTGAAGTAGCTAGTTGAATAAATACTCCAATCCTAATGGATCACTGGTGCAGATTGAAGTTGTTTTCTTTTCCAAGCATGACGTTATTTACATGTTTCAAATTTTAGAGATCAGAAAGAATATTTTTTAGGTTTCAAGGTGTGGCCAACAATGCAAGAAGGAACATGGTATGCATGTTCTTAGTTCCTCGTAGGGAGAGTACTATCCCCATACAGATTCGATGTTAGTACTGAAATACATAGTTGGTATTATTTTATTTCAGAAAGGGGGAGTGAGTCAGTTATTGCGCAAATATGTACAATTTTAACTTATGCATATTTTTTCTAATTTAAAAATTTCCATGATTCATAATCATTATTAGAACATTGCACAAATACTTGAGAACACATGTATATTTATAAATATATATGAATAGTTACATCAATGATAGATTGCAGTCTCCAAACATGAGCACCCACTCATTTTAGGTGTTAATCTAATCCCAAGTACAATCTGTGGGTTGCTGGAAAAGACCTGCAACAACTTCAATCTGTGTAAGCGCCAACTCACAACCTTCAAGCACCAACCTATGTAGATATCAGTATGTGTGAAAACTACAACTTACAACTTCAATATATGATCTGTGGAAGAACTACACTCCTGTTTTGTGGGAGTGACAATATCTATTGGTTCTCCAACACCCACTGGAAGGAGGATACGACCCCTGAGATTTATCTGCACCCACAAAAAGGATGCTACATGCTATCTCTAGGGTTGTTTTTGTATTTACTTTTTGATTTTATTTTTTTTTAGTATTTATATTTAGTCATTATCCTAGTTTTACCCTAGTCTTTGCTATGGAAATTTATGTTATTTTTACCCTAGTTTTTTATGTTTTGTTATTTTTCATTTGTTAAATCAAAATAAGGCTCATATTATTAATCTTTAAAAGTCTTTTAATTCATATTAGAGCAAGTGACATGGTAAATCAAATGTTATATATGACTTTGATAATAAACTGGCAGCACGTAGGAAAATGTGAAATATGGTTTTGCTGCCAAATTGACATTTGCAATGATGAAATGGAGACACTTGGTAGGGATGGTATAGAGGTGTCAAGGTTAGTGTATGGTTTCATTAAACACTGACAAAAAACCTTATGTTGTATCATAATGATAGTTTATGCTACAATACATTGTCATCACGCATTGGGTTTTTACTGTCAATATTGTAAATTTGTGTTTTGGGATAAGGGTTCTATTACACAGGTTCCCAGAGTATTCCAGATTCATGAAGTGTGACCAAGAACAAGAATCATGGTGCATTTTTATGCAGGCTAGAACCCGATAACTTGCAGTGGGTTCATGAATTTCCTAGTTCTACAAAGATGATGCGTGATCCTGGATGGTTTCCCTTCTGCGAAAGATTGCAAGGTCATAATGTACAGGTAACTAGGGCATTTGTTAAAAAATATAAGGATTCAGTTGTCTGGATTGAGTATTTGCAGATAAGGGTGGATGAAGATGTTATAGAAGAGGGTATTGGTGTACCATCTGATGGTGAAAAATGGTTTAAGCAGCAATCGTTTGAAACCAATTATAGTAAATTCCTTTTTCCAGGGTTTGAGAAGTTGGATTGGAAATATGGCATACATATTAGTAATATTAATCCCATGTGGAAAACGCCATTAGAAATGATACAAAAATATATAACTTGTGAAGCTCATTATGAAAGGGTTTTAAGATGTCATCTTCATTTTCTAATGCATCTTAGTGGAGACCAAAAGTTAAATTTTCTTTATTATTTGTTGAAGAGTCTGCAGAAAATGATTATTAGGATTCATAATCACTAGGAACATACAGTTCATCATCTCTTTCATCAAGGGTTAATTAAGCTGTTAATAGTGTTTTATTTTAGGAAAAAAGGGTAGACCTCGGAAAATTTCCTTTTTGTATCAGGATTCGATGCAGAAAAATAGAAGGAAGAGGTGAAAGAAAACAAATGTGAAACATCAGGTAAGCAAACAAAGCAATATTTGGAACCAGCAAATGAAACAGGCAAAGAATTAGCAAAGAAATTGATTGTGGTGAATCATGAGTTATCAGAAGTGTGTGTTACTAAGAACGTTGACAAAGAATTGTGCTCAGAAGAAATTGCAGGGGAGAAATCAGTTTAAAACCTAAGAGCAAAGGGCGTGGATTTGAGTTCAAAACCCAGAACACGATTGAGAAGTAAATTAGAAGCCGAAATAAGCCCAAACCCTTTACTTGATCCTTTAGAAGACAGTGAATTGGTGGTCATAGAGAATATGTTAGAAGAGAAAAACTTTAGTTAATAAATGAAGAACATATTTCAGAGGGTGAGAAGTTTATAGAACTTCATGGAATCTCAAAACATATCCCAGAATCATTTTGTACAAACAAACAAAATTATGCTGAAAATGATGTTGGCTCAAGTCTAAAGTTTGTACAAGAGGATGAAACCATTGTGGATACAGAGGAAGCAAAGATTATTCCAGAATTGGCTCAAAGAAAGAAGTTTATGTTGTCTTACAAGGATCAAAATAAAGATCTGCAGGATTTAAATGAAAACATGATGATTGCAAAGAAAAGAGTGCGAGAGGACTTAGAGGAAAAACAAGTTGACTATCAGAATCTTGTCATCATTTCTAAAAATATACTGAAGAAGAAAAGAGCAATACAGGATTAGTACAAACACGTATTGAACCAGAACAAGGAATTGCAGAATAAGGAACTTAACAAAGATGTTGAGTATTCCAGGTTACAAAAGAGATCTCAAGTTCTGCAGATATGACTATTTTAACCGAGGTGTCTAAGAGTCTTTGATGAGGCGTCTAAGAGTCTTTGATGAAAGATCTAGGTTATTTTTGAATTTAATGGATTAGATAAGGTTGTTATTATCTTTATTCCACTTGTCAGTTTTAGACTTTAATTTTACTTTCAAGTTAGTTCCACATAAAAACAAATTTGCTATTTTGAGTCATTCGAGATCCATGAGATAAGGATCTTAAAACTATTTTGAATTTTGGAAAATGGTTGTATATATTAGACAGTAAGGTCAGATAGAAAGGCCGGAATCAAATATGGAGATCAGACTTGAATAATGGATTGCAAGCATGTATTTACTTTGTATATTTAATACATAATTACTGCTTTGAAATGATCATAATCAGTGAGCCAAGTTTTATTTAATAATTGATTGCATGTTGTTTATAATTTTATTCTGTGTATAGTCTGATATATTTGTACCATAATTCTTATAATTCCCATGTTATCTTTAAATCTCTACTACAAAACTTTACTTATCTTTTTTATGAATTCATGCTCGTGGTATTTTCTGTTATTGGATTTTACATTTACTTATATGTTATGCAGTTTAATGATTTATATTTTCATTGATTTCCATGCTATTTGATTACCTACCTTCAGTGTTACAAACTTTATTCTCAATCATCTTTTATTTGTCATTAAGGTTTCTCTAGGCTTGAACCTTAGTAGTCTAGGTCCAACTCTAGTGATAACATCTTCTGTCATCGTTGTCGGGGACAGAGAAATGAAAGTACATCTTCCCTGGGTATTTCACATTCTTATATCTGATTTTGGAAGGTGAACAAGATCAATAAAATTTGTTTGTAGACTACATCAGTCACCTACATTAGTCACCTACATCAGTTACCTACAGAAAGTTACAGTGGCTTCAATACGGATAGGAACTCGAGGAAATCCTTCATCTCCTCTGCATTCAGGAGTTTCTGATCCAAAAAGGATTTTGAGAGAAGCTAAAAGGAAACTTGATTTTACATCATCCAGTAGTCCTCAACATTATTCAGATACAATAGTATTGCCTGCAACATCATTTGGTTCTCAGGAAGAAATAAAATCAAATTTATCTATAGTCATTCCTGATTTTGCATATTTTAATCCTACCCAAATTGATGATTTTAAGATTTATTCAAATCCTTTGATACCTGAGCATATACAACGACCAGAGGAACCCTTTACTTCTGAATTTTTATCATCACCTTATATACCTCTCACTGATTAAATTTTAATTGGTCAATTCAAAGTTGAAGTGCCATATCCTTCACAAACCAAGCCACTATATCCACAAAATAAACCATATACCCCACAAATTCTAGCATTAAATCCACCAAATATGGTTGCTCAACCCCCAGATAGGATGGCTGCCATGGTAGCAGCAAGATATGCCCCTCTAGTATTGCCTCATCCTTTAAATGCTCTCCCAGGTGGAGACTATCACAAATATCTTCCGATATTCAATGGTCAAGGAGATGTTACAACAGAAGAGCACTAGAATACATATCTGAGTTATGCAGATAATCAAAACTTTGAAAATCAAGATGTTTGGATGAGTGTTTTTGTTCAAAGCTTAGATGGTGAAGTAATAAAATGGTTTAGGAAATTACCACCAAACTCTATAGATGGTATAAATGCTTTAGAAGAAGTGTTCATGAGACAATGGGGAGATACTAAAGATTATCTATATTACATTACATAATTTGGATCATTGAAAAGAAAGAAATATGAGGCTGTGGGAGAGTTTTCTGAAAGGTTCAATAAAATGTATAGCAGGATACCAGCTGAAATCAAACCTTCTGAAACATCAGCGAAGTTAACCTATGCAAATTCTTTTAATCATGGATTTTCCTTATTGTTAAGAGAAAGAAAATATATATCTATTTTGAATATGCAAGATGCTACATTGGAGGTTGAATCTAACATATTGGCTTCAAATAAACTCAAAGAAGAAATAGACTATCAAATGGTTGATAAAAAGGAAAAAAGGAAATTATTCCATCCAATTCTATAGGAAGAGATTCAGATAGTAAAATGGATGAAATGAATAAAATCATTAAAAATTTATCTACTAAGATTGATAGGTTAGAATTGGGAAATAAAAATCAGAATAATGCTATACCTGAAGGAGAGATGTAATGTCCCAGTTTTGACCCCGTTTGCATTAAAAGATACATGATGTATATATTGTAATTAATCGTGGTGTGGAGCTAAAGGAAAAATCCCCACCATCGATTTCGCTATGTATGTTTCAGCAATAGCGATCGTTGTCGATGGTATATCGTGCTATCTGACACATTATAGTTTTGGGCATCATGTAAATATGCACATCAATTAAAATAAACCTACAACCAGCTATGACAGTGCAACGTTGAATGAAAAGGGCATGATTCCTAAGGTTAAGGGGGGGGAGGGTTTCCAACCCGTGGGGGTCATTGGGAGTTTCCATGTGTCAGACACCCATTTAAACTATTGTTGTCTGTTAGTTGGGAGTAGTTATTGCTGAGTAGTAGTGGGTGTGGCAGGACTATCAGTCCTTTCCCACGTGCCCACTCCACCAGTGGACTCTTCCTCTTCACGTCGTTGGGGGCAGAGAGGCAACATTCCATTCTCTCCACTCTTCCACTCGTGGTTTTGTCTTGACCATCTCACGCAGGCGAGGGTCTGTTCTGTTCACCTTCTCACGCGTAGGAAGTTCGGATGGTCTTCCTCACACAAAGGGGAGATAAAAGGGATCCACGATTCTGTGTGGGGGGGTTCGTTCTCCCTTCTCTCGTCGATTTCTAGTCTGTGGATCTATTCTTCCTCCTGTTCACGCAGGGGATCGTTTTCCCTCTTCCCATTATCAGACTGTGTAAGCCATTCATGTCCAGGGGTTATGTATATTTGTGTTACTCTCATAGATTTGTTTTATGTGTACCTGTTTTTCCATTGTCCAGGATTGAGAATCGGATCTCTCTCCTGTTTTCAGGCTGTGTAATGTTTTCGTGGCTTATCCATGAGATCGGTTGCTGCTCTTCCCCTGAAATTATGGCTTGTTGTGGTTTTTCTCCCACGTTGTTGTTGTTGTGAATGCAATCCTCTTTTGGGTGCTGCTGAGTTGTTTTGTCCATGCTAGGGCCAAGAACAACTATGAATCGTCCTATTTGATCTGAGCTATGTTCACCCTTTCGTTTGGGTTGTCACCCTGTTGTCTTTACCTTCTTCACAGAGCTATGAACTATTAGTTTTACTGCAATATGCAGTGGTTGGTCTTCAAATGGTTAGAGTGGGATTAGAGGCTGGGTATAATTGAGAAACCTGGTGTTTGGGAGCCACTCAGACAGAGTTAGACTGCTGGCTTTCTTCTCCACAACCCTTGAAGAGTATTGGAAAGGGAAGTCAGGGCCTGAGGGACTATGAAGCAGAGAAAGGACTGATTCCTAGTGTTGGATGTGTGGATGTCTTAGAAGTCAGGTTAAATCTGGAGTAGGTGTCCTTAGCTCTCCATTGAGGCCACCAGCTTAGCATTTAGCCTTTCCTAGCTCCTTGACGGCCTGATAAAACCTACTATGTGGGCTTGGATGATTTGTGTACCTTCGTTATGTGTAAGCCTGCTTTGACCCTTATTCCTTGAGGAATAATGCCCAGCTCGAGGCTGGCAGTGTTGCTAAGAGATTGATAAGCACACTTTCCTATGGCTGGGTGGAACGTGGCAGCAATGTAGCTAGTTGTAGGACGATATATTTATAAGATAAGCACTCTTGTCCATTTTGCTTCTACATTTACATTACTATCTAATGTCTAATGAACCATAATGATGAACATGTTGATGCTGGAAAGTATATGTTTGCTTTCGCTGTATGTTGAGTAACTATGCATCCTTGTATGTTTTATGCATCTTAGTATGTTTTATGTTCTAAGCATTTTATATCAGCATTTATTCATGTTTGTGTTCATGGGGCTAGTTTCCCGGAGGTTCTTGGTTGTTTGGTAGCATCCTCTTCGCCGGTCGGAGGGTCGGGGATGTTAAAGAATGGTATCAAAGCAAAGGTTGTAGCATGGGCCTAAATGGGCCGTGAAGATGCAGTGACAGAACTTATTTGGGCCCCAGAGGGCCATGAGGAATAGTTAACAGAGGCAAGGTTCCTACTGCCCAGAAGAAACCAGGAAAATTCACAAAAAATTTCTAAGTGCCAGAGTTGTCGGCTCATCAGAAAACTTAGTGTGAAGTTCTTCCGATGCAGCGGAATGTTATTCTGAAGCTCACCCGCAGCGGAGAGGAAATTTCAAAATTTTTATGAAGTAGTGAAATCATCGGTGATCGGCGATGATTAGTTGATCGCATCGTCGATGCTTAGATGAGCAAGTTGTCGATGAGGCGAAAAGTTAGGCGACTACATCAGAAGAGGTTAGCTGATTGTGAGCCATCGTTGCGGATGGCTAGAGGACTATCCTTCCAACGGATAGAATTCCCGACCGTCGATGCCGGAGAGGATAGTTGTTTCGACAGCCAATGCGGAGCAGTGGAAAAATGAAGTGATAGGACCATCGCCGATCGGCAATGGTTAAAATATTGGATCTCCAATACTTAGTTGATGGCATAGCCGCAACGTCAGAAAATAAATAGTGAAGGTGCCAAAATGACAGCAAAGAATAGAAGACGGTTGAGCTAATGAAGCGGTGGAAAGATGGTTAAGGAAGAAAATTCGGAAAAAATTTCTCAGTATGAGAATTGTCAGATGTTGGCGAGAATTATTGGATGTGGGAGCCGCAGTTTCGACGGAGATCAGCTGAAGGTCACCAAAACGCCGGCCTAACTTAGTCTGATGAAGCTCTGATAAGACCATCGGTGATCGATGACGATTAGTTGACTGGATTGCCAATGACTAGCTAAGGGAGTAGCCACAGTGTCGGCAAGCAATAGTTGATGAAATAGCTAACGGAGTGTTGCAGGAAGGAGAAAAAGAAAATTTTCACCGAGATTTTTTTAAGTGTTGAGGATATTGGCGATCGGCACATGTTAGTGGATGAGTTCACCGATAAGTCAAGAGAAATAAGTGATCTTGAGTGCCGATGGAAGTCAGAAAAGTTTAGTCGACTGGGAGTTCGCCGTTGCGGCTGCCTAGAAGACTAACCACCCGACGTCGTAGCAGTTAGTGCATCCGACCGCCGATAGATTGTGAACCGCGGAAACCCTTGAATGTTCGTTAGCCACCGTTGCAGAAGCCGAGACGACTAGCCACCCGATGCACAGAGCACCCCACTGCTGATGCAACGGTTAGTCGATTTTCTTGCCGATGCGATAATACTTGAGGGTCCCAATCGCCGATGAAGTTTGGAGTGATAGATCACTACGAACCCGATACGGCGAAGGAAAATAGACAAACTGATCGCTGACAAGCCGCAGAGAAAATTAGTTGTTTTGGCCGCTGAAACGCCGAAAGGAAATAGATGAACAGGACGCCGATGAGCGTGGAGAAAACTAGATATTTTGGTCGATGAAATGTCGAAAACTTAGTTGGAAAGAGATCTGATTGGGGGAAAAGGAATTTTTGGGGTTTTCAAGTGGGATTTTTCAGAGATTTCAGCAGTATTTAGTAAAATTCTCAGTGTATTTTTCAGTAGTTTCAAGGCTGAAAAGGAAGAAAACCCTAGGTGGCTGAAGTTAGCATTTCAGACCAAAATATAGTGGTGTGTTTTTCCATCATTCTAGAAGTGGTGTGGTTTTCACACCTGAGGTCAGAATGAAGCATGTGGATAGGCGTTGGAAAGCTTACCCAATAGGGAAAAGGGGAGAGTCACCAGAATTTGAATGCGGAGCAGCAAAGTGCTAGTGATTTCCTGAAAAAGAAATGTGCTGCTGTCAATATGGACGATTATTTGGGAATTGCATGCCTAGAGGTAGCAAGACCATGAAGTCACACCAGCTATTGTGTGGAAGAGGAGTTCCATGCAAGGATGAGGGACTTGAAACGGGAAATTTCCTTAAACCTGTCTTGCTAATTATGATTACAAGTTTTATACATGAAATGTATGAGGATATGCCTTGCATGCATAAGATATTACATGTTGGTAAGAATAGTGAGAATTATACATTATAATGAGCCATTAATGATAATTATTGCATTGATGTTGGCATTAGTGGAAAAACCAACGACAACATGAACATGGCTGAATATGTTGCTGATGATGACAAATGTGACTAGCAACCCTATGGAGAAAGGGATAAGGCAACAAGTCCAGAATCAAAAGTTGGTGAGCAACTTCTGCAATCTCCTGCAAGAGACCGACCAAACTGGTAATGTCAAGGGTGTAAGCAGGACCCATGAAGGCAAGAGTTTAATTATGACAATTGCATGGAGTGGTAAAAGCAAGACGTCTCATACCATGTGGGTATTTTAATTTTATACTGCATTCATAGAGAAATGTGTCATGCCTGTATTATGTTGTTATGATCTTAGTAGCCCAAGGAAAGTAAGTACTAATGGTCTTGATTATAGTAATGCATCCTATATGAAGTAGTCATGGTTAGGCCATGCATGGTATGTTTGAATGCATAGTATTCCTGAATCAATGCAAGGTACCATTGAGTGGGCATGCATTAAAAGGTTTTATATATCTTGTAGTTACGCATTGAATGGTTGTTGGTTGTGGAGCCTAATCTTCCAGATCCAGAGATATTATTCAGTTGTGATTGTAACCCAGAAGTACTTTACACTCGTTCCCCCTGCCTTGGGGTTCAGGGAAGCACACCAAAAAAGGGGGTTTGGGGGCAGAGCCCCCGAGAAATTTTTTTGGGATGTGTGTTGGCCAAAAGTATTGCGGACCCATGGTATTGGGTTAACCCTAGAATTTTTCCATTGTATTTACTCTATAAAAGAAAGCATTGTAAAATGACTGAGCATGGTATTGTATTGTATTGGAAGAGAGACTGTGAGAGCGTGAAGAGGAAGTGCAACGGTTTTGCTGCAGGGTGTATCCCTTCATCTTTCTGGACTGTAATAAAAGGACTAGGAATTTCTTTGTGGACGTATCCCATCATTTGGGTGAACCACGTTATATATGTGTCTCTCTGTAATGTTTTAATGTGTTTTGCATCTTGTTTATTGATTTAACTATATATCTATTATTGCACTGTGGTCCTGTTTTCTAACAATTGGTATCAGAGCCAAAAGGTCTATTTGGTTGGTAAACTCGCAGGTCTATTTGGTTGGTGAGCAACTTCTGCGATCTCCTGCAAGAGACCGACCAAACTAGTAATGTCAAGGGTGTAAGTAGGACCCATGAAGGTAAGAGTTTAATTATGACAATTGCATGGAGTGGTAAAAGCAAGAGGTCTCATACCATGTGGGTATTTGAATTTTATACTGCATTCATAGAGAAATGTGTCATGCCTATATTATGTTTTTATGATCTTAGTAGCCCAAGGAAAGTAAGCACTAATGGTATTGATTATAGTAATGCATCCTATATGAAGTAGTCATGGTTAGGCCATGCATGGTATGTTTGAATGCATAGTATTTCTGAATCAATGCAAGGTAGCATTGAGTGGGTATGGATTAAAATGTTTTATAAATCTTGTAGTTACGCATTGAATGGATGTTGGTTGTGGAGCCTAATCTTCCAGATCCAAAGATATTATTCAGTTATGATTGTAACCCAAAAGTACTGTACACTCGTTCCCCCTGCCTTGGGGTTCGGGGAAGCACCCCGAAAAAGGGGGTTTGGGGGTAGAGCCCACGAGAAATTTTTTTGGGATGTGTGTTGGCCAATAGTGGGCAGACCCATGGTATTGGGTTAACCCTAGAATTTTCCCATTGTATTTCCCCTATAAAAGAGAGCATTGTAAACCGACTGGGTATGGTATTGTATTGTATTGGAAGAGAGACTGTGAGAGAGTGAAGAGGAAGTGCAGCGGTTTTGCTGCAGGGTGTATCCCTTCATCTTTCTGGACTGTAATAAAAGGACTGGCAAATTTGTTTGTGGACGTAACCCATCGTTTGGGTGAACCACGTTATATATGTGTCTCTCTGTAATGTTTTAATGTGTTTTGCATCTTGTTTATTGATTTAACTGTATATCTGTTATTGCTCTGCGGTCCTGTTTTCTAACAAATGGATGCATATGAAGGGTGTGAGTAACTGATTACATAAGTATGGGTGCAAATGTTGTGATGCATTGCATGAGTGCATTGAGATAGTGCATGTGATATTATGAATAACTAATGGCTGAAATGATGAATTAATGACAATTCTAGAACCATTTCAAGAGCTGTTATGAATGCAGGATAGTAAGTGCATGAAGAGGGTAGTCAGGATAGTAAGTGCATGAAGAGGATAGTAAGTGCATGTGATATTATGAATAACTAATGGCTGAAATGATGAATTAATGACAATTCTAGAACCATTTCAAGAGCTGTTATGAATGCAGGATAGTAAGTGCATGAAGAGGGTAGTCAGGATCAATTGGCTGCCAGAAATGCTCTATGGAAGGGAAAGGTGGTACAAATGATACGCTTGTGAAGTAAGAAGTATATGAACATTTCATTTTGGCATAAAATATGTGACCTTGCAAATTTTATTATGATAATGATTGCGTGAAGTAAACGAGTTTTGGTAATATTGATGTGATTAACAGCTAGAGTATTTGAATTTTATAAATTCTGAAAATGCTTCAGTGACGCTTGCAGCAATGAAAAGGTTATATGCATTCAGACTTACCAAGTTTTTGGCTAATTGAAGTTCAGGTTTCAGGTAGATTGTTTAGAGCATGGCAATGAGAGTAAGACCGTGACAAATGTCGGAATCTACCATGTGAAAGAGCCAAACCTTATGGGAAGAGTCTCATGGTTGTGAAAATAGTTTGTATGCATAATGGGTTGTTAAATTTGAATTTGTGAATTTCGGGTTTGAGAAATTGCTGACAACTACTAATCACTATTGGCTTGCCTAAGATTGTGTCAGGAGGACGCATTATAAGTGGGTGTTCATGTTATGCTAGTAAGCATAAAATTATAATGGGCATAGTGGTGCTGCTTACAAGAGACCCACAATTTAGGATCACCTCATTGCCAAGAAAATCAATTTTTGTAGTAAACAGAGTTGCAAATCCTCATTGAGTTTAATTACTAATGTCATTGCTTGGTTATGGAACAATCAAATTGGGATTGTATTATCCCATAATGATTGACTGTTTGGCTATTTGATGAATGTAATAGGGGTACACACTGCAGGAAGATCATGTGTGATGGCCTGCAGGAGCCAAACTTCATGGGAAGGTTTTCCCTTATCTTGGAAATGGGTTTTGGGTGAAATTCCATTGGACATTTTGGAAATGTCTCATCTGCACTACATGTTTGGTAAGCAACATGAGTGAGATGGTATGGATTATGTCGGTAAGACATCTATGAATATGAGATGTAAAAAGGATTTGGGATGGAAAACCGAGGGACTGTCAACTCAGAGAAGGGAGCCCCCATTCCTCCTTAACAAAGGAATATTGCATCAGCAAATGGATAAGTGTTCTGTGACCCTAGCTAAGAATATGCATGTCAAGTTATTAAAATTCCATATGTAGAACATGTTTTGATTTTATTCCATGATGACCGATTGCTTAAGTATGAATAGGGCCTACATGGAAAACACCGAAAAAGGGTGCACACTTTTTCGATGTCGAATCATGGAAGGGTTTTCAATATTGATTACACCCTAGGGAGTAGACGCAATCCTGGTGTCTCAATACTTGATAGTGAATGATGTGAAGTGTGATTACAGTTTTGGAGCAATAATGCTGATGAGTTTGCTTATATTGCTTATGCTGTCAGGCTAAACAAATGTAGTCTGGTGTTGTACACTAAATGGAATTAGAGCTCACGGCTGGAAATGAAACCTGGAAATGGTCGTTTATTGTTGATATAAGTGCATGTGTTGTTGTTGATGGCTTGATAAACCCAACTGTGTTGGCTTGGCTGATGATTGGTTGTTGATATAAGTGCAGGCGATTTGTTGACGATCTGATAAACCCAACTGAAGGTTGGCTTGACTGTGCCTGATATATATATAAAAGGATGTTGTGAAGCAACCTACGTGCTGACCTAACATCCAAGTCCATAGGCGATCCCAAGGCTTGCAAAGCGAAGCAGGATCCTGTGGACCAACGAGGAAACGCATAATACAGATAAGTACTGGATTATTTTGCAATTCTTGCTTATGAATATGCATGTGTATATGATTTGGTTATGATGTTTTAAGCTCTTGTTTAAGAGGTAAAAATCGATGGGAATAAACTAAACATGTGAATCTATTCAATGTTTGAATATAGGTATCACTGGGAGCGAGGAATATGAGAGCATCCTAGGGGTGCATGTGGACATGTGACTGTCTTGAAGAGCTCAGAATGAGTAGTAATGAAAAAGGTGCTAGTGAGACTGTGAAGTTCCTAGCAGCCGAGGCAAACCATGTGGGGAGGCTCCATGGTTGAGAGGTCTGAAATAGACCGGAGACATTAAGTGTCATGACCAAGAGGGATTGGTCCAGCATTCATGGTGAAGTGAAAGAGGGTGAGAGCATGAAAAGCCACAGCGGTGGTGTGGGTTCCAGGATGGAACAAAACAAAGAGGGGAAAAACTCTTGCTGCTCTCTCTTGCCCCTTTTTATTATATATATATATGCATTGTGAAAACAAAAGATTGTTTAATGTATGTATGACTGAAAATGGAATGTGTGTATTTGCTTAAAGTAAATTGTGAATGCTAGAATAGTTAATTCCCTGCCCAAGAATGGACATGAATGAGCTCGTGTGCTTGTTGGGAAGGCATGAAAAATATGAAAGTCTCCTTGATGAGACTTGGATTGTCATGCCAATTGGGCAATTAACTGACTGATTTTAATGTCTATATTATGCTTGGTCTGACAGACTTTCAATGGTGCATTTCATAGGTGAGAAAAGTGAAATCCAGTGGTGCACATTGATCATGGCAGCAGACCAAAAGCTGCTGGACTTGGCTGGAAGTCTCCTTCAAACGATTTCCAGGACCCAAGAAAATCTTGGAGAGATGCTCAAGATACAGAAAAGGCACAATGAGATGAACCACCAGATTTTGTAAGACTCTATTGGTTTGCAAAAGGAGGTAAAAATCCTTCTGGGGGAAATCCGTAAAGGCAAGGAAAGTGGATCAATGATGGGACATTCATCCAAGCAATCCGCTAAGAAACGTTCCAGGCATGAAGACTCAAAGGAAATTGAGCAGGTAAAGATGAAGCAACCGACGTAATGTTGGAAATGTGGAGGACATCATTTACGTCGGGACTTCCCAACGAGGGAACATAAATAGGATCGCAGCCACAAATTTCCTCGACTTGGGGATGAGACGAAAGCTGAGAACCAGCAAGAGAAGCTCGTGGAAGACGAGGGGCTTGGTATTGAAATTTTAAGTAAATAATTGAATGTGGGACAGATCTGCAAAATTTTGAAATTTTGGATGCGCAAATTGTATATGTATTCTTATGTATTGGAACACCAAGGACGGTGTTACTCCAAGGGGGAGGGGATTGTAATGTCCCAATTTTTATCTTGTTTGCATCAAAATATACATGATGTATATATTGTAATTAATCATGGTGTTGAGCTAAAGGCAAAAGCCCCACCATCGATTTGGTTATGTATGTTTCGGCAATAGGGATCATTGCCGATGGTATATTGTGCTATCTGGCACATTATATTTTTGGGTATCATGTAAATATGCACATCAATTAAAATAAACCTACAACCAGCTACAACAGTGCAATGTTGAATGAAAAGGGCATGATTCCTAAGGTTAAGGGGGGGGTTGTCCAGCCCATGGGGGTCATTGGGAGTTTCCATATGTCGGACACCCATTTAAACTTCTGTTGTCTATTAGTTGGGAGAAGTTATTGCTGAGTAGTGGTGGGTGTGGTAGGACTGTTAGTCCTTGCCCACGTGCCCACTCCACCAGCAGACTCTTCCTCTTCATGTCGCTGGGGACAGAGAGCCAACATTCCATTCTCTCCACTCTTCCACTCATGGTTTTGTCTTGACCATCTCTCGCAAGCAAGGGTCTACTCTGTTCACCTTCTCACGCGCAGGAAGTTTGAATGGTCTTCCTCACGCAGGGGGGAGATAAAAGGGATCCACAATTCTGTGTGGGGGGGTTCGTTCTCCCTTCTCTCGCTGATTGTTGGTCTATGGATCTGTTCCTCCTCCCGTTCACGCAGGGGATCGTTTTCCCTCTTCCCATTATCGGACTGTGTAAGCCATTCACATCCAAGGGCTGTGTGTATGTGTGTTACTCTCACAAATTTGTGTTCTGCGTACCTATTTTTCCCTTGTCCAAGATTGAGAATTGGATCTCTCTCCCATTTTTAGGCTGTGTAATGTTTCCGTGGCTTAGTCGTGAGATCGGCAGCTACTCTTCCCCTGAAACTGTGGCTTGTTGTGGTTTTTCCCCCACGTTGTTGTTGCTATGAATGCAATCATCTTTTGGGTGCTGTTGAGTTGTTTTGGCCACACTAGGGCCAAGAACAACTCTGAATTGTCCTGTCTAACCTGAGCTGTGTTCACCCTTTCGTTTGGGTTGTCACCCTCTTTACCTTCTTCACAGAGCTGTGAACTATTGGTTTTACTACAGTATGCAGTGGTTAGTCTTCAGACGGTTAGAGTGGGATTAGAGGCTTGGTATGCTTGAGAAACCTGGTGTTTGGGAGCCACTCAGACAGAGGTAGACTACTGGCTTTCTTCTCCACAACCCTTGAAGAGTATTGGAAAGGGAAGTTAGGGCCTAAGGGACTATGAATCAGAGAAAGGACTGATTCTTGGTGTTGGGTGTGTGGATTTCTTAGAAGTCAGGTTAACTCTGGAGTAGGCGTCCTTAGCTCTCCATTGAGGCCACCAGCTTAGAATTTAGCCTTTCCTAGCTCCTTGATGGCCTGATAAACCCTACTGTGTGGGCTTGGATGATTTCTGTAACTTGGCTATGTGTAAGCCTGCTTTGACCCTTATTCCTTGAGGAATCATGCCCAGCTCGGGGGTGGCAATGTTGCTAAGAGATTGATGAGCACGCTGGCCTATGGTTGGGTGGAACGTGGCAGTGACGTAGCTGGTTGTGGGACAAGATATTTATAAGATAAGCATTATTGTCCATTTTGCTTCTACATTTACATTACTGTCTAATGTCTAATGAACCATAATGATGAACATGTTGATGTTGGAATGTATATGTTTGCTTCCGCTGTATGTTGAGTAACTATGCATCCTTGTATGTTTTACGCATCTTAGTATGTTTTATGTTCTAAGCATTTTATATCAGCATGTATTCATGTTTTTGTTCATGGGGCTAGTTGCCCGGAGTTTCTTGGTTGTTTGGTAGCATCCTCTTCGCCAGTCGGAGGGTTGAGGACGTTACAAGAGAGAAACCAAAATCAATTCAGAAGACCTCTTATTCCCATATTTTTACCAAGAGAGAGAAGAAACAATGATATTAAGAGGGAAAGAAGAGAAAATGAAGATCAAAGAATTCAACCTCCATTTCAAAATAATCATGTGAGATATGATGAGTCATATGAGATAGATGAGGGAGAGTTAGAGGATTTGGAAGAACAAGAACATAAAATTAGTCAATTTGATGATGATACTTCTTTTCATTTTTTGACTAAAGTTGATTATCATTATGCTACAATGCTTGATCATTATGAAGAAAATAATTTTGAACAAGAGATGTTTATGCCTGAAAATTGTCAGGAGGTTCCACAAAAATCATATGGTCTCAGATCAGGGGTAAAACATGTAGCACAGGAAAAGAAAGTTGTAAAAAATGTCACTGCTAAACAAAGGTAACCTCTAGAACATAAACAAGTTGTGCAAGAGAACAAAGATAAAGTGGTAGTTCTTGAAGAAGTTAATAAAGGTACAAGTGGTTTTAATTTGGAGCATGAAATTAATAAGGTCAAGATCCCTGTTACTTTGACAGAATTGATAAAAAACAAATCCTACAGGGAAGCAGCTTTTAAAACTTTTAAATCTGCAGTGAATTATATCCCTTCTGATGAAATTAATTTGCAAGATGAAAATCCTACCATCGTTGTGGGTTCTAAAACCTTTGATCAGCCTGATGACAATTCAGAATATCCTCCTCCTTTTTATGTGACTCTTACAGTTCATGAGCAGTTATTACATAATTGTCTTCTTGATTCAGGAGCTTCAGAAAACCTCATGCCAAAAGCAGTCGTGGAAGCTTTAGGGTTGACATTTACCAAACCATATCATGATTTGTATGTGTTTTATTCTAGGTAAGTGAAGTGTATTGGGGTTATTAAAGATCTTGTGGTGAATTTGACACAGATACCTGTGAAGAGTGTACTAAAGGATGTGGTTGTAGCAGAAATTTCTCCTAAATTTGGCATGTTGCTATCCAGATCTTGGGAAAAAAGAGTGGGAGGAACTCTTCAAATGGACCTTTCTTATGCCACAATTCCAGTGTTTGGAGGAGAGTACAAGAGACTCTACAGAGAAGTACAGTTGGCATACTTGGTAAGTGACAGTAAACATCCCAATAATCATCTAATTTATTCAATAGAGGAGAACTTTGGTTCTTATATGCTGCAATTAGTGATGATTTTGAAGGAGTTTTACAAGTGCACAAAGATATTCCAGTTTAGGTAAAAAAAACAAAAAACAAGATGGTTTATGGCAAATGCATTTTGATGGTTCATCAAGTAAGGAAGGAGCAGGAGCAGGTGTTGTACTTATTTCGGCTGGAGGTGAAATTATTTCTCTCATGTACAAACTAGAATTCAAAACAACCAATAATATTGTTGAGTATAAAGCATTGATTCTGGGATTGAGAGTAGCAAAATATTTGGATATTTAGGAGCTTGTTGTATTTGGCGACTCCGAATTAGTAATTCAACAAGTCAAGAATATTTACCAGGTAAAGAAGCATTTGTTGAAAGTGTATAAAAATGAGGTGCGGGATTTAATAAATTATTTCTTCTTAGCTTTCAACATAACTTTTGTCCCAAGAGAGTATAATGAAACAACAAATTCTTTAGCTTTATCAGCAGCCTGCTTCAAGGTTCAAAAATTAACACATTTGAAATATCCAATAGATGTAAGATACAGGCCATCTATCCCAGATGACATCAAACACTGGAAGGTATTTCATGACGATCAGGAGATAAAAGAGTTTTTGAAATTAACAGGTGAATTTGCTAATGATTTAGTTGATCATGACCAAGATGTTGAGTTGGTTGAAAATCTACCTTATACAAAAGACTCAATTGCTGACCATAAGATTGTTGAATTAAAGGGAAATTCCATTCCTGAGGGACTTGTTCCACTTGAGAGGTTGTTATCAAAAGATGATACTTTGTTGAAACCCACATTGCAGAGCATTGAATAAATTGTTGTAAATTATAATATTGGTTTTGAAGTTGAACCCGAAATTATCAGAATGTTGAAGGCATTGTCAGAGGGGGAAAAGAAAAAATATATCAGTTTGTTGAAAGAATTTGTGGACATCTTTGCTTGGTCATATGAAGATTTAAGAACTTATGACACTAGCATAATTCAGCATAAAATTCCATTGAAACCAAATACTAAGCCTTTTAAACAAAAACTTAGAAGGCTTAATCCAACGTTGCTGCCAATAATTGAAAAAGAGGTAAAAAATTTGTTGGATGCAAAAATTATTGTACCTCTTAGATATTCATCCTGGATTGCCAATCTTATGCCAGTATGTAAGAAAAATGGAGAAATAAGGCTTTGTGTAGATTTCCACAACTTGAACAGATCCTGCCTAAAAGACAATTATTCATTGCCTAAAATTGATCAGATTTTGCAGAGACTGGTAGGTTCTCAGAGAATTTCAATGATTGATGGTTTTTCTGGTTATAATCAGATTGCAGTACAGCCTGAGGACAGAGAAAAAACATCATTCAAAACCCCCTAGGGAACATTTATGTACGATAAAATTCCTTTTGGGCTTATGAACACAGGTGCTACATTCCAGAGGGCTATGGACATAGCATTCATGGGGGAAAATGAAAAATTTGTAGTAATACACCAAGATGATATCACAGTGTTTTCCAAGTCTGATGATGAACATCTGAAGCATCTATGACAAGTTTTTGTTAAGTGCAGAAAATTTGGTTTATCATTAAACCCAAAGAAATCTCATTTTGCTATGAAAGAGGGTAAGTTGTTGGGTCACATTGTTTCTATTGAAGGAATCAAAATAGATCCAGAACGACTAAAAGCCATTTTAAAAATCACCATCCCCAGAAATAAAAAGGAAATTCAATCTTTCATTTGGAAAATCAATTTTTTAAGATGGTTCATTCCTAATTTTGCAAAGATTATTAAACATATCACTGAGATGCTTAAGAAGGACAAGGAAGTTAAATGGTCAGATCAAGCTAGACAGTTATTTGAAAGGATAAAGCATGCATTGATAGAAGTACTAGTTTTGATAGCTCCAGATTATACTAAAGATTTTATAGTTTTTTCATTCACATCTAAAGATACCATAGCTGTTGTTTTACTGCAAAAGATTTCAAATGGCTTGGAAAAACCGATTTCTTTCTTTAGTAAAACATTAAGAGATTCATAGCTTAAACATACAATGGAAAAGAAAGCATATGCACTAGTTAAAGCTCTCAAGTTCTTTAGAATTTATGTTTTACATTCCAAAATCCTGGCATATGTTCCAAGTTCAGCAGTTAAGGAAATCCTGGTACAGCTTGACAGTGAAGGAAAAAGAGGCAGATGGATAGCAAAGGTTATGGAATATGATGTGGATATTAAACCTACTAAGTTGGTGAAAGGCCAATGTTTAGCCAAGATTCTAGAAGAATCAAATTGTTAGGTATTAGATCTCCATTTGATGGCAGAAAGTTCATAGTAAGATGTGGCAACAGAGCATAATAGGGAGTAGACCTATAGCAGGTATTGTGATTCTCCTTGGTATGAAAAGATTGTATATTTCCTCCTGCATTTACAATGCCCTCCAGATCTAAATAAAAATGAGTGTATATCATTACAACTTAGAGCACTTCAATATGTTTTAATTGATCAAGTTTTATACTGGAAAGACCTTGGAGGTATATTGCTAAAGTGTTTGGATAAATTAGAGGTTGATGCTGTTACTACTGAGTTACATAGTGGGGTATGTGGGGGACATAAATACTGGAAAGAAATTGCATTCAAAATATTAATAGCAAGATATTATTGGCCTACCCTTTTTACAGATGTATATCATCAGGTCAGAGCTTGTGTGGATTGTCAAAAGTTTGCAGGTAAGCATAAATTACAGTCTTTACCCTTGAAACCTATAGCAGTAAATGCTTCATTCTAGCAGTGGGTTTAGATTTTATAGGAGAAATTCATCCTCCTTCTAGTGGTCAGCACAAATGGATTTTAACTGCTACTGATTTGTTCACTAAGTGGGTGGAGGCAATCCCCACAATAAGAGAAATTGATCAGGTTATAATTAATTTCCTTCAAGATAATATTCTCAGCAGATTTGGATGTCCTAGGAAATTAATTACTGATAATGCCCCAGCCTTCAAATCTAAAAAGATGGTGAATTTTTGTGAAGAAAATAAAATTAGCTTGAAACAATCCACACCTTATTACCCACAGGGTAATGGATTAGTAGAATCCAATAATAAAAGTATTGTGAACAGTATTAAGAAAATGTTATTTGAAAATAAAAAGAGTTGGGATACCAAACTAAAATTTTCTCTTTGGGATGATAGAGTAACTATAAAGAAATCAATTGGGACATCCCCTTTTCAGTTTGTATATGGAGTTGATGCTTTGTTTCCTGTTCAATTAGCTTCCCCAGTAATTAATTTTTTGCAAGAAATGAGAGAGGAACATGATGATATAAGAAGAAGAATGTTTCAAATAATCCAGTTGCAGCAAGAAAGGGAAGCCATTATGGATACAGCTGAGATGCATAAAAAAAAGGTAAAAGAAATATTTGATAAAAAAATTAAAAAGGATGTCTTTGCAGTTGGTGACTTAGCTCTCAGGTGGGATGCACGAAATGAAGATAAAGGTAAGCATGGAAAATTTGACAATCTATGGCTAGGACCTTTTACAGTGGTTAATATATTGGGAAATAATACTTTTGTCTTACAGAACTTGAATGGTGAAGAAATTGCAAGTCCAGTAAATGGACATTTTTTATAATGTTTCCACACATATTGAGTTGGAGAGGGTTAGTGTACATATTCAATGTATATATCATCTCAGTTTCATGAATAAGACTCCATCCCAATAAGACAGAAAATGTAATTCTAGCAGGTTTCAAAAGGCAAAGGTCAAAATGTTCTTAAAGCCTCACAAGGAGAGCTTTATCACCAGTCGAAGACAAGATGTTATCTCTAGGATTGTTTTTGTATTTACTTTAGGATTTTTTATTTTTTAGTATTTCCATTTAGTCATTATCCTAGTTTTACCTTAGTCTTTACTATGGAAATTTATGTTATTTTTACCCTAGTTTTTTATGTTTTTTATTTTTCATTTGTTAAATCAAAATAAGGCTCATATTATTAATCTTTCAAAGTATTTTAATTCGTATTAGAGAAAGTGACATGGTCAATCAAATGTTATATATGACTTTGATTATAAACTGGCAACACATAGGAAAATATGAATTATGGTTTTGCTTCCAGGTTTGACATTTGCAATGATGAAATGGAGACACTTGAAAGGGGTGGTACAAAGGTGTCAAGTTCAGTGTATGGTTTCATTAAACACTGACAACAAACCTTATGGTGTATCATAATGATAGTTTATGCCACAATACATTGTCATCATACATTGGGTTTTTACTGTCAATGTTGTAAAATTGCGTTTTGGGATAATGGTTATGTTACACACATGCCCAGAGTATTCCAGATTCACAAAGTATGACCAAGAAAAAGAAGCCCGGTGGATTTTTATATAGGCTAGAGCCCGATAACTTGCAGTGGGTTCCTGAATTTCCTAGGTCTGCAAAGATGATGTGTGATGCTGGATGGTTTCCCTTCTGCTAAAGATTGCAAGGTCATAGTGTATAGGTAACTAGGGAATTTGTTAAAAATTATAAGGATTCAGTTGTCTGGTTTGAATATTTGCAGATAAGGGTGGATGAAGATGTTATAATAGAGGCTATCGGTGTACCATCTGATGGTGAAAAATGGTTTAAGAAACAATCATCTGAAACCGATAATAGTAAATTCCTTTTGCCAGGGTTTGAGAAGTTGGATTGGAAAAATGGCATACATATTAGTAAGCTTAATCCCATGTGGAAAACACCATTAGAAATTATACATAACTATATAACTTGTGAAGGTCATTATGACAGGGTTTTAATATGTCATCTTCGTTTTCTAATGCATCTTAGTGGAGACCAAAAGTTAAATTTGACTTATTATTTGTTGAAGAGTCTACAAAAAATGATTGCTAGGATTTATAATCACCAGGAACATACAGTTCATTCTCTCTTTCATCAGGGGTTAATTAAGCTATTAATAGTGTTTTATTTAAGGAAAAAAGGGCAGACCTGGGAAAATTTCCTTTTTGTATCAGGATTCGATGCAGAAAAATAGAAAGAAGAGGTGAAAGAAAACAAATGTGAAACATCGGGTAAGCAAACAGAGCAAGATTTGGAACCAACAAATGAAACAGGCAAAGAATTAGCAGAGAAATTGATTGTGGTGAATGATGAGTTATCAGAAGTGTGTGATACCAAGAACGTTGACAAAGAACTATGCTCAAAAGAAATTGCAGAGGAGAAATCAGTTGAAAACCTAAGAGCACAGGGCATGGATTTGAGTTCAAAACCCAGAACACGATTGAGAAGTAAATTAGAAGATGAAATAAGCCCAAAACCTGTACTTGATCCTTTCGAAGACAGTGAATTGGTGGTCACATCAGAATCTGTTAGAAGAGAAAAAATTCAGTTAATAAATGAAGAACATATTTCAAAGGGTGAGAAGTTTATAGAACTTCAGGGAATGGAAGAACATATCCTGAGAATCATTTTGTACAAACAAACAAAATGATGTTGAAAATGATGTTGGCTCAAGTCTAAAGTTTATACAAGAGGATGAAACCATTGTGGATACAGAGGAAGCAGATATTATTCCAGAATTGGCTCGAACAAAGAATTTTATGTTATCTTACAAGGAGAAAAATAAATATCTGCAGGATTTAAATGAAAACCCGATGATTGCAAACAAAAGACTGTGAGAGGACTTAGAGGAAAAAGAAGTCGACTATCAGAATATTGTCAGCATTTCTAAAGATATATTGAAGAAGAAAAGAACAGTACAGGAACAGTACAAGCAGGTATTGAACCAGAACAAGGAATTGCAGAATAAGGAGCTTAACAAAGATGTTGAGTATTCCAGATTACAAAAGAGATCTCAAGTTTTGCATGATATGACTATTTTAGCCAAGGTGTCTAAGAGTCTTTGATGAGGTGTCTAAGAGTCTTTGATGAAATATCTAGGTTATTTTTGAAGTTAATGGATTAGATAAGGTTGTTGTTATCTCTGTTCCACTTGTCAGTTTTAGACTTTAATTTGACTTCAAGTTAGTTCCACATAAAAACAAATTTGCTATTTTGAGTCATTTGAGATCCATGAGATAAGGATCTTGAAATGGTATTGAATTTTGGAAAATGGTTGTATATATTAGACAGTAAGGCCAGATAGAAAGGTTGGAATCAAATATGGAGATCAGACTTGAATAATGGATTGCAGGCATGTATTTACTTTGTATCGTTAATACAGAATTACTGCTTTGAAATGATCATAATCTGTGAGCCACGTTTTATTTAATAATTGATTGCATGTTGTTTATAATTTTATTCTAGGTATAGTCTAATATATCTATACCAGAATTCTTATAATTCCCATGTTTTATTTAAATATCTACTACAAAACTTTACTTGTCGTTTTTATGAATTCATCCTTGTGGTATTCTCTGTTATTGGATTTTACATTTACTTATATGTTTTGCAGTTTAATTATTTATATTTTCATTGATTTCCATGCTATTTGATTACCTACCTTCACTACATTATAAACATTATTCTCAATCATATTTTATTTATCATTAAGATTTCTCTAGGCTTGAACCTTAGTAGTCTAGGTCCAACTCTAGTGATAACACTACCACACCCTGATTGTATTTTCAGGAACCAACTGGAAGGAGGATATGACCCCCTACTCCTTTCCTCATCTAACCTATCCTAATATGAAGTATGATTTGTATAGAAAAAATGAAAATAGAGAAATACCTTTTATTCAAATTCTACAACGGTTGTAACCTTTCTATCTATGTCTACATATATGCATATGAACACGTAGTTTCCCAAAATACAATGTGCAAAAAACAACTATGATATGCGTCTTCTCTGTCGATATGCGTTCTTCATGTGAATAGATTTTTTGGCTCATTCACACTTTCTTTTCTACGATATTCATATTCATTGAGCAATAAATTTGCACATATTAACTTTGGGTATCCTTTCTTCTAGTGCACTTACTCATTGTCCATTACTAATTGTTTTGTGCACTGCGACTCCACTACATAAAGATATTCTCTGCGATCAATGAGCCATTGATATCGCCAAATAAATTCTTAATCTTATCAAATTGTTATCTTACATATCCTTTTTCACAAGATTAATTCACTTCATCCATCTCTTGCTTATTTATAATCTTATTGACTCGAGAGATGCATCCACTAGGGGAATTCCCTTAACTTCGGATGCTGCCCCCACTGGATTGTGTCTTTAGAAAGTTATAATTTGTGTCATCATACCTATTTTTGCAAATCATATTTGTGTAGTTTATGACACACACATATACCAACACCCTTGTGGGAATTTTGCATACATCGGTTTGTTTCTTATGTTGCTTTAAAAATATTTGTACCACTTACCAACTTCTTTGCAAAACTTTTACACCAATTTTATTTCTCTTTATTCATAAATGTCACAAATATTATGTGTGTATCTATGTTACTTTCAATATTATTCTATGTATATGAATGTGTGCACATTTACCACCAATGTCATGGTGGTATAATTGCTTTATGTGACTTCCATATTCTCTAATATGTATTTCTTCAAGATAGATATGAGAGGAAATGTTTTAGCAATTTCATCTTATTCTTTTGACTTCTGGTCCATATGATATTTGATCCTTTGACATATTTGACTTCTGATATCTGATTGATCTTTGATCCTTTGATCCCTTCACATCAATGCCAACATAAATTCATCAATATACGCCTTTGTCATTGATGTCAACACTTCCTTGAATGACAATACTCGTATCAACATCCCCTTAAAGATGTACATATGTAAACACTTCCTTGTATGTATCCTAAATATGTGCATCAAATACGTTTTCTGTGATCGTGTTCACACCTCTATCTTCTGGTTTCTTTACTTTGTCATTTCTCCACTTGTCATTGGGATCTTCCTCTTTCGTCTTCATCTTCTTTCTTGATCTCCTTCTTTCAACTTCTCTCCCCCTTTGACATCAATGGAAAAGGGACCTTCTACTTTTCCATATCCTCCTGGATTTTTTCTCACTGCTTCAAGAATGTTAGGTTGCATAAAACTGTGTCTCTACGTCAGAAATAGTGGATAAACTTTTAATTCCGTATTCATGTTTTCTGCATCTAATTTAATGTATCCTGCAAGCGGTCCTGTCTTGAAATGCAGATACGAGGTGTTTTATTTCCTTCAATAAATTCACAAATATTCCCAACCTTTATCGTGCATGGGATAATTTGATGTGCCCAAAATGTTTTCCACATGGTGTGTTCATACTATATGGTTTATTCTTACATCATTATTCCAAATCACCTTTTTTCCTACATTTAATTTTATCTCAATGTGCTCTTCCTTGAATTGTACAATGCATGAATTCCCCATCTTTGACGTCCCTTCAATTTATGTTCAAACACATGATGAGATTCTTCCCAACTCTATGAGTTGCTAGTATTTTCATTCTGTTTACCACCCTGGTTTATACTATGTCAATCTTATCCTATCATTTGTGTCTTGATTCTCCATTCTTCAGTCATATTTCACCATCATGTCTTATTTCCAGTGCTTAAATAATTTCCTTCACACCCTTTGCATAGTGGTTTAATCTCAGTAGTCGGACATTAAACAGTTGTGGATGGGCATAGGTATCTAGCAGAACCAGGTAACTGATTCTAATTTCTTGTCATGGTATAAATAGTCATGCTTTAACGAGACTACTTTCAAACATTATCCAATTTGAGTAGGTGAGTGGATGTTCTAAAAAAGAAACAGCAACAACAACATATATTCAATCTTCTAAGTCATATTGGGGTTGATCCCAATTCATCAAATTCGACACTAGATCTGCTTCCTCTATTGCAGTCACCTGAACCTATAGAACTAGATCCAATGGACTTGGACTTTCATCTTTAACCTCTTTCTTCCAATCATGCTAAAGATGTTCACCTCGAGTTGCATCTATGATCCATATTTTATCATCTTTAGTTTTGTTGTGCTTCAATTTTGTCCTTAATTCCCAATTGCGGCTTGATGTAATGTGATCTTTGAATCTCCACAATTTTGTAATCATATTTTGAATATAATACAAAAACTTCCCTCTTTTCACAATCATGGTGTAAAACTTGTACATTTTCTTTTTTACTATTTTATGCATGGATAATTTCTTTTACAATAACAACAACACATTTCAAGATATAAAGTAACAATTCTTCAAATAAATTCAATGAAGTCCCATTTAATTT
This sequence comes from Pseudotsuga menziesii, assembly GCA_001517045.1. NCBI lineage: Eukaryota > Viridiplantae > Streptophyta > Pinopsida > Pinales > Pinaceae > Pseudotsuga > Pseudotsuga menziesii. The sequence goes on from LPNX010398592.1 coordinate 85,358, forward strand.
ATAAATTCATGAGCGTTTGATTATACCTATTTTTTACTCAATGACCCTTTATTAACCATTCTAGATTAATGTGAGCAACAATCACTTGTCATCAATATTGCGTGATTGTTGTCTTCATCTTTTGCACACTTTTCGAATATGCTTCTTATCCATATCTTTTTGATAGATTGAGTGACATTTTCATTGTAGGCACCTTTGACATGCTTCTGAGATGCATTTCCTTCCAAAACCCTCTGGTGCACACTTGAGATTTTCTCCTAAGATGGACAATTTTCAATAGTCTTGTTCTTACCAGATTCCCTTTGCTAATCGATTTTTAGGAAACATTGCAAGGACTTGTGACCATATTTCTTACACACGTAGAACTTTATAGTGTGACAATAGATCGCTAAATGTCTGAAAAAAAATACATCTCGAACATCTAATTGCATTTTTGTTTCTGGAAGCCTTCACATACCTGGGTTTCTCATTCCTTGCAAGCGGGTCATGTTTTTTGTGAAAAATACCCCATTGGTTGAGTTCGGGTTCTCCTTTATCACATATGCCACTTCCATCTTTCACAAACTCGATATTGCTCTTATCGTATGGAGATCATTGAAAACTTAGAATTTCATCTAGGATAATTGAGATGTTGTTGAACTTATTTTGAGTTTCTACGTCAATACTTACTTCAGCCTTTTAATGAATTACACTAATTGCTTTCGAGAGTGAAGCATATGATTCTTTCATTGCAATTTTTTTATGCAATATCTCATTTACCAGTTCTGACTCCCTCTAGTACTTCTCAAGTGCACACTGGTTTCATTCTAATTCCTTGATTTTTCCTTTTACGTAGAGTAATTCCTCTTCTTTGATTCTCAATTTTTTCTTGAAGTATTCATGCATATCACCACTCTGCTTGATCAGTTATACTATTGTTTCAAGTTGTTTCTTTAACACTTTATTTTATTTCTTTGACTTCTTCAAATCATCTAGAGCGCTAATTAATTCACCTTCCTAGTCGACACCAAGATTTTCCTCATATTCATACTTTGTACTTCCTTCATAGTAACTAGAATTCCAGACCTGGACATAGTTTGTGTCACTTCACCACTCGAGTGTTTGTTGTCAATGATTTTCTCCAACTTGAATAGTTATTTTGAGCTTCTTGATTTCTTCTTTTCCTTGTATTTCGTAGAAGGCAAGTAAATTTCGTTATACGTATATTCCTTCGTAGCTTTAGATATACTAGCAGGAGATCCTATAGTTGAATATTTTTCTTTCGACGCATTCTCATCTTGAATTAGGGCCATGAATAATACATCTCTTGGACTATCGCTCTCTTCTTCATCTGAAGTGTTATTCTCTTAAGCGTACAGGCTCTTCTTCTGTCTCTAGAATTTCTTCGTGTTCACATCTTTGTTTTGTTGATGCTTGCCTCTTCATTCTCAATATTCTGACTCTTCCTCACTTTTTCTTTCCTAATTTTCTTCATATGTGCATTTAGAAGAAAAATGTCCAATTATTCCACATTTAAAAGGTAGTTTTCCCTTGTACTTACCTTGTTCTCTCTTCAGCCTCCTCACGAAGTTAGCCTCTTCTTCATATGATAGCTCAATTGTATTTATGCATTCACTTATGTTGGATTTGGGATTCCCTATTTCTTTGAACACAACTTCTTTGTTGGATACATTCTCAAGTTTTGTTCTCATTTCACATGATGTGAGTATTCCATATAGTTCATCCTTGGTCAAGTCATCCAAATCACTTATGTCTTCTAGAACTGACACGTTTGGATTGAACCATGTGGGAATAGTTCTCATGATATTTTGTACAACGAACTTCTCTTTAATGGTTCCTCTGAGTCCTTTTATGGAGTTCACTATCTCATCCACTCTCGGGAAGTATGAGGAACCATCTTCTTCCTCCTTCATTTTCAAGATTTCAAACTACACAGATAGTGTTTGCAGTTTTGCCTTCCTGAATTTGTCGTTTCCTTCATAGATACTTCGTAGTTTATCCCATACTTCTTTTGATGTGGTGCACTACATTACTTTGGTGAACTCAACATCTCCTAACTCACATAAAATGACATTCTTCACTCACACGTTCCATTCATATTGTTTTCTATTTTTTGAATCAACACTCATCATTTTAGAGGTTATAATATCATCGTTCTCTTATGACTCATCTGCATATTTCGGGAATTCATACCCGTCCTCTATTGATTTCCAAACGTCCATTCCAAGTGATTGTAGATATCCTTCCATTCTAATTTTCCAGAAGGTATAGTTTCAACCATCAAACATACCATTTAAATGAATTTAATATGATTACTAGTCAAATAAGTTCTATAAAAGTGAACTTTGATGATGAGGTTAGGACTCTTCTAATCTTTTTCTCATTTCCAGAAAGATGGAATGGCTTGGTCATGGATGTAAGTAACTATGTCATTGGTTCAAAAACTCTTAAATTTGATGGTGTTATTGGTGTTATTCTTAGCGAGTAAATGCGAAGAAAAATCATAGGTGAGACATCAGGTAATGCATTGACCATGGAGAGCAGAGGAAGACAAAGGGAGAGAGGAAGGATCCAAGGTAATCATAGCAAGTATAGAAAGGGCATATTCAAATCCTAACTAGGAAATATAGAGTGTTGGAACTTTGGTAAGAAAGGACATCAGAAGAAAGACTACAGAGTTCCAAAGAAGAAAGGAGACAGGCAATAGGAGACTACTAAGGAAGAAACTGTAGCAGGTGATGTGTTACAAGATGATTTGATTCTTTAATTAAATAATACTAGTGATTACTGGGTAGTAGATTCAGGGGCTTCATGTCATACAACACCCCATAGGAAATTCTTTCATGATTATGTTTCTTGTGATTTTGGACATGTTTTGTTGGGGGATGATGAACCATGTAAAGTTGTTGGAATGGGTAAGGTAAGGATTAAGTTAAATAATGGAAATGAATGGATGCTAAAATATGTAAGGCATATTCATGCTATGAAAAGAAATATGATCTCAACAAGGTAGTTGGGAAATAGTGGTTGTTTGTCTACGTTTGGAAATGTTAGAATAGTAGATTCAAGCTAAACTATTTAACTTATCTAAGCAACCAACAACATATCATAAAAGATAAGAACATGAAAAGAAAAGGACAAGAGAACACCGATATATGTAGTTCACCCTAATGGGTTACATCCATGGGAAGGTAGTCTTCTATTATATCCAGAATGTCTCTCCAATCTTACAAGAGAGCAAAGCACAAATACCCCAAAGAATATAGATGATGTAAAATAGTGTCACAATAGTACCACTACTACATCAAGAATACATGATATGTAGATACTCACTTGACCCTATTATATACTAAGAGATGAGTAGGAATTACTCTCACATATTGCATGTGGCATAATATAATTCTCCAAAATAACATCTCTCAATACAATACCATGGACAAATACTCTACACAAGTAAATACAACACCATATAACTATGGGTTAAATGTATTACTATTTTACATAAGATTGTAGACAACTTCCAGCATAATACAAAGACATTATTACCTTCCAAGGAATATAATATATTCCAACACTGCCCCTTAATAATGGTTGGGAGAAGGGCCCATACTAACACTAAGGAAGGAAGGAGTCATTACTGCTCCCCCTTGATGACAACTTCTTGCATTCCAAGCAAGGAACAAAGATGCACAAAATTCGCCTCGGTGAAGGATTTGGTGAAGATATTTGCTGCCTACTACTTGACAGGACAATACTGAAGAGAAAGAATACCATCTGCCACAAGTCCGTGAATGTAATGAGCGTCAAGTTCGATATGCTTTGTCTTGGAGTGATATATCGGATTATAAGCGAACTGGATTGCACCCCGATTGTCACATTTCAACACAGTGGACGATTTCGGAGCCAGACCAAGCTCTGTAAGAACATGCCGTAACCAAACTGCTTCTTTAGCTACTTCTTTGGATGCTCTATATTCTGCTTCACATGAAGATAAAGAAAGAGTCTTCACCTTATTACTCGACCAAGAAATCGAACCTGAACCAAGTTGAAATACATAACCTGTAGTGGACCGTCAATCAGAACGGTCACCTACCCAATCAGAATTTGTGTAACCGAAGAGTGAAACTGTAGTACTGCTCGAATAAAAAACACCATAGTGTAATGTCCCCTGTAAATATCTCAGAATCCTCTTGGCTTCCTGATAATGACTTTCATGAGGTTGCTGCATGAACCAAGAAACCAAACTGACGGTAAAAGAGAGATCTAGTCAGCTGTGAGTTAAATATATCAAACTGCCTACAAGCTGACGATAAAGAGTAGCATCAACAAGCGGTGTGGTACACTCAATAGTTAACTTTACACCAGACTGAAATGGAGTAGGAGTAGATTGACAATCACTCATATGGAAATGAGCCAACAGGTTTGTAGCATACTTTGGATGAGAGAGAAACATACCATCTGCCATATGCCAGATTTGAAGACCCAAGAAATAATGCAATAAACCAAGGTTAGTCATTTCAAACTGCTTTTGGAGTTCACTTTTTAGATTTTGAATTAATGTAAGCTAGTTGCTTGTGATGATTAGATCATCTAAATATAAAACAACAATGAGAATATTAGTACCAAAGTTCTGAACTTACATATTTGGATCAGATATACAACACTTAAAACCATTCTTCAAAAAATATGCATCAATTTTATCATACCAAGCCCTAGGTGCTTGTTTGAGACCATATAAAGAATTGTGTAATTTACATACTAAATTTGATGATTCAGCATTAATAAAACCAAGAGGTTGTTTCATATAAATATTCCTCATTAAGATCACCATTTAAAAAAGCACTTTTAACATCCATTTGGTGTATTTCCCATTTATAAGATGAAGCAATAGATAAAATGGTTCTTATTGTATTCATTTTAGCAACAGGAGAAAAATTTTCATTATAATCTATACCTTCAAGTTGATTAAAACCTTTTGCAACTAAACTAGCTTTTTACTTTTCAATCTGTCCTTCTACAGTAAACTTAGTTTTATAAACCCATTTACAACCAATTAAATTCTTACCAACAGGAAGAGGAACAAGAGACAAAGTCTTGTTCTTCATAAGACAATCATACTCAGCAGTCATAGCTTGTTCCCATTGAGGTTTACCTTGAGCTTGATCATAAGAGGCAGGATCATTTGTGGCCAAAACTTTGGTCATAAGGGCACAATTAGATCTAGTTCTACGAGGGTCGGGAGGGTTACTGACCTCACTACCTGTAGATTCAAGAGTTTTTCGAGCCCAAATAGGAAGGTTAGAGGAAACAGAAGTTTCTTCAGCTTCAGTACATTCAGGTGGAATACTTGAAGAAGAGGGTGAACTAGGATCAACAATAGGAACAAAACTGGAAGAAGAAACCAAGATAGGAGTAACAGGAGACAATGGGATATTCAGTGTAACATGAGGTTCGAAAGACTTAGGTGGTGAAGATACTTCAACAAAGTGAACATCCCTTCAGATGATAACACTCTGAGTAGAGGTATCAAATAACCTATAAGCCTTAGAATCCTCAGAATAACCAATGAATATACATTTGTGAGACTTGGGATCTAACTTTTTTCGTTTATCGTCAGGAATATGAGCCCAACATTCATAATCAAACACCTTAAAGTTACTAATATCAGGTTTCTGACCATTCCATTTTTCCTCGAGGGTAACATGCTTAATGCCTTTTGTAGGAACTCGATTTAAAATAAATTTTGCACAACTTATAGCTTCAGCCCAAATTTTTTTATGTAATCATTTAGAATAAAGCATGCATCTAGCCATTTCAACTAAAGTTCTGTTTTTCCTTTTAGCAACACCATTTTGTTGAGGCCTGTAAGGTACATTCTTTTTGTGCTGAACACCATGTTTAGATAAAAATGATTCAAATTCATTCTTAACAAAATCCCACCCATTATCTGATCTTAAAGTCTTAATCTTCTTACTAGACTCATTCTCAACCAAAGATTTAAAAATTTGAAATATTGAAAAAACTTCACTTTTATTTTTCAAGAAATAAACCCATGATTTTCTACTAAAGTCATCAATAAAAGTAAGAAAATTGACTGTACGAGATAAAGAGGGAACTTCAAGAGGACCACAAATGTCACTATGAATTAATTACAAAGGTTCTTTAGCACACCAAGCTTTACCTTTCTCAAACATTTATCTATGATGTTTACCAAGAACACAACCTTCACAAACACCGTTAGTAGAAGAAATATGAGGCAAGCCATGTACCATTTTAGTTAACAATTGCATTTTACCATAATTCAAATGACCTAATATTTCATGCCATAATTTACTTTTTTCATTAGTGTGGGCAACCTAGGAATAAAAATGTTGTCTTTTAGTTGAGTTAAAACCAACAAATTTATATAGACCAGCAGTATGATCAATAGGACCAGAAGAAACTACTTTGAAATTTTGATTGATATCTTTAAGAACATATTTGTCAGGCCATGCTTCAAATTTAAACCCTTTTTGACAAGAACGATAAATAGAAAGTAAGTTAATCGGCATGTGTTCAACATGAAAAACATCTTCTAATTGACCATTAGTAACAATAACATTACCAGAACCAATTACGGAAAGTTGTTTACCATCACCTATAGAAACTTTCTGAGAAAATTAGCTTGGTTGCTTAGAGAACACCGATATACGTGGTTCACCCTAATGGGTTACATCCACGGGAAGGTAGTCTTCTATTATCTCCAGAATGTATTCCCCAATCTTACAAGAGAGCAAAGCACAAATACCCCAAAGAATAGAGATGATGTACAATAGTGTCACAATAGTACCACTACTACATCAAGAATGCATGATATGTAGATACTCACTTGACCCTATTATATACTAAGAGATGAGGAGGAATTACTCTCACATATTACATGTGGGATAATATAATTCTCCAAAATAACATCTCTTAATACAACACCATGGACAAATACTCTACACAAGTAAATACAACACCATATAACTATGGGTTAAATGTATTACTCTTTTACATAAGGTTGTAGAAAAATTCTAAAATAATACAAAGACATTATTACCTTCCAATCAATATAATATATTCCAACACTCCCCCTTAATAATGGGTGGGAGAAGGGCCCACACTAACACTAAGGAAGGAATAAGTCATTACTGCTCCCCTTTGATGACAACTTCCGGAAGAACTAAAGTTGCAAATAAGAAGAACACTTCGGCTGATGGAATTTGACGATGAACAACCGCTTCTCACTGAATCATGAAAGTGCACATGAACCAGGTTGTACAATGAAAGACCCAACAATAAAATGCCAAGAACATTTGACGGAATCCAATCGCAAGATGCCCAAATCACCACAAGAATCATCACAACCATACATGATAGCTGAAGAAGTCTGATATAACATCCACACTAGTGTACAGATACCTTTTGACGGCCGATACAACATAACATGTGGATAAGAACACCACAACAGTGTACAAAAAAAACCTAGATGGTCAATACACATGCGGATAGGAGACATTCTTCCAATCAAGGTGCAATATAAATATCTGTAGAAGACCTCAAACATCGAAGAAACAAGATCCCAATGGTCTATACATCGAAAATGATATCATACAGATGAACATCATGACTTTAATAGTAGAAGATGGTGCTTCATTATTCCTAGAATAAGGTGAAAGCCTAAACAGAGAACTTATCTGCACAACAAATTTCAAGATTAAAGCATATAAAGATCATAAAACAAAATTTCTCTTACAGAAATGAAAATGCGTATATACCAAAGGTTAGCAAACATCATATAAAGGAATGGAAACATAATATGATCAAATAAAAGATTAACTTTCTCATTAAGGAAAATGAAGTTACTTTTACGCATTAAGTGTCAGCCACAACATATAAATAGTGAGCCAAAGATTTCACTTAAATATATGAAAATTTAGTCATCAAGCAACTAATCTGAAGCATAGGTGCATTTCTTATTAGTATGATGTTAATATGAAAGAGATGAATGCCCTAAAAAATGGCAATGCTTCCATATAGGAACATTAGAGACAAGTAGGGACAAGATAATCTCTGCAATCATAAGAAGTAAATAAAGAATCATCACCAGTAATATGTTTAGATGCATTAGAATCCATTATCCATTCCACATTAGAAGAAGAATTATTAGGCAAAATAATAGATGCACATAAAGCTACTTGAGAGTCATGAGAAGTTTTCTTTTTAGCTTTAGCCATTAAACGTTTTACTTTAAAACAATTCTTTTCAGGATGGTTAGTTTTACCACGATGTTTACAAGGATCATATACTTTCTTCTGTTTACCATTTCCATTAGAAGCATGTCCAGAATTAGTATTAGAAGGATTAGAACCTTTAGCATTGTTAAAACTTTTCTTATGATGCTTATTAAGTGCAGTTAGAGAATTATTAGGTGTGAGTTGTCCTAAAACAATTAACATTTCTTGCTCATTGATCAATCCTTTACAAAAATCATCAAAATTTTTCTTCGTAGTACTTTGAGACAATTCTAGAGCTCTATTCCTAGTTTGGATGAACATATCAAAACAATATGGCATTTTACGTTCTACAAGAATAATAAGAGCAGTGCCAGTTTTCTTGTAATCTTTACCACAACTATTTAATTTCTCATTTAAAGTTTTCAAGTCAGCAAGATATAACTCAACTCTTTCAAAGTCAGCAGGTTCAAGGTCAAAGATCTTATTTTCAAGATAATATGCAGAAACATCATCAGATTTATCAAATAAAGAGGAAAGAATTTGCCATACCTAAACCGGGCTGTCTTCTGCCTCAATACTTACCTGAAGACTATCTGCAACAGTTTGACCAATGAGCCCCCTTGCTTGATCACTTTTAGCTTCCCATATAGCCAAATCATCAACAGCAGTAGGTGTCTTGTGGTCACCATTAACTAGCCTCCAAAGATTCTTACTCCTAAGAACATCAATCATCTTTCTCTTCCAGGAAAGATAGTTAGACCCAACTAATTCAGGAACATAAGCTACTTCGAAAGTCATAATGAGTGAAATTTTGTCAAGAAATAAGAAACCTTAATACTGAAAAATGACAGAAAATTAGTGAAGAACTTGAAAATAGTTACACTTTACTAATCTGAATCTGCAAAATCACAGTTAGAAACATAGTAAAGAAAAGAGGAGAAACTTTCACTTACAACCCTGTGAAAAAATGTGCCCAGAAAAGTACAGTCTTATGTTCTGGCCACAACGGTTGATCCAGAATGGCTTTTCCAATTCCAAAAACGGGTTATAATAACAAATCCAGTAAGAAATGACCAAGTTACAACCCTTTTTTATAACTGTCATCTTTATTACCAAAAGGAAGCCCATAAATGCCCAGTTTTCTATTCTGGTGATGAGGGTGGATCCAGAATGGTTGTTCCAATTCCAAAAACTGGTTATAATAAAAAAAAACTGGTAAAAAATGACCAAGTTACGGCCCTTTTGTATAACTGTCGTTTTTATTACCGAAAGCAAGCCCAAAAATACCCACTTTTATGTTCTGGTCACGTGAGTGGATCCAGAATGGCATTTCCAATTCCAAAAATAGGTTAGAATAAAAATTCCGGTAAAAACTGACCAAGTTATGACCCTTGTTTATAACTGTCATTTTTATAATCAGAAGAAAGATCTCCTTGAGGAGAGCCTCGAAATCATGTAGATCTATAGAAAAGATGTCAAGAAACCCTTGAAAAAATTCTGCAAAAATCTTACACAACAAGTTAGGGTTAGGGTAAGAAAAAAAATGCAGAAATATGCCCAGATCTAAAGAGAAGCCTAATGGCTGCCAGATAGAAAGCAAGTCTACAACAAAATGATAACGCCCAAATGATAATCGTTATTGATTGAAAGCTATAGAAGGTACTAGATCACAGCAACCCTCTCCGATACCATGTTAGAATAGTAGAGTCAATCTAAACTAGTTAACCTATCTAAGCAAACAACAACATATCATAAAAGATAAGAACAGGAAAAGAAAAGGACAAGAGAACACCGATATACATGGTTCACCCTAATGGGTTACATCCACGGGAAGGTAGTCTTCTATTATGTCTAGAATGTCTTCTCCAATCTTACAAGAGAACAAAGTACAAATACCCCAAAGAATCTAGATGGTGTACAATAGTGTCACAATAGTACCACTACTACATCAAGAATACATGATATGTAGAGACTCACTTAACCCTATTATATACTAAGAGATGGGGAAGGAATTATTCTCACATATTGCATGTGGGATAATATAATTCTCCAAAATAACATCTCTTAATACAATACCATGGACAAATACTCCACACAAGTAAATACAACACCATATAACTATGGGTTAAATGTATTACTCTTTTACATAAGATTGTAGACAACTTCTGACATAATACAAAGACATTATTACCTTCCAAGGAATATAATATATTTTAACGGAAAAAACATGGTGGAAGATCACTGAAGGAGCACTTGTAATAGAAAAAGGAGATATAATACTCCTCATAATACTGATTATTTTATATCTGTAGCTTCCACATAAAAAGGTGTTGCATTGTGGCATCATAGGCTTGGCCACACGAGTGAGAAGGGGATGCAAATTCTTCACTCAATTAAATTGCTTCCAAATGTGAAGCAGGTAAGTTTGGAATTACGTGATAACTGTGTTTATGGAAAACAAAAGAGAGTTAGATTTCTTAGGGTTGGGAAACATAAGAAGAGTGAAAAGTTAGAGCTTGTGCATACAGATGTATGGAGACCAGATCAGGTACAATATCTTGGTGGCTCTCGTTATTATGTTACTTTTATTGATTATGCAAGTAGAAAAACTTGGGTTTATTGCATTAGACATAAATCTAATGTGTTTTCTACTTTTAAGAAGTGGAAATATTTGGTTGAGAATGAGACAAGGAAAAGGTTGAAATGTCTCAAATCTGATAATGGAGATGAATATTGCAGCAAGGACTTTGATAGTTACTATTCATACTATGGGATCCCTAGAGAGAAGACAATCATAGGAACACCACAAGAAAATGGTGTGTCCGAAAGGATGAACATAGCATGGAACGTGCAATCTCTATGAGATTGCATGTAGAGTTTCCCTTACAGTTTTGGGTTGATGTTGTAGATATTGTTATTTACTTAATAATCAAAGGGCTTTCAGGTGCTTTGGATGGTGGGATTTCAGAGGAGGAATGGACAGGTAAAAAGGTAAACTACTCATTTCTAAGAACTTTTGGTTCTGAATCATTTGTCCATATTGAAAAAGAAAATAGAACAAAGCTTGATGATAAATCCAAGAAATGTATCTTTATTAGATACGGGATTGATGATTTTGGTTATCGTTTATGGGATTATGAAAATCACAAAATCATTAGGAGTGGAGATGTAGTATTCAATGAAAAGTTTATGTACAAAGATCAGTTGTAGGGAAAGAAAGAGGAAAAGGAAAACATAGAGTACATAGTGCTTGATGAAATCAAAGAGAATGAATTTCCAAAGGCACCAGAAAATCAAGAGCAGTAGCAGGTACATCAAACTCCTGCAAATATAAGAAGATATACCAGGTCAAATAGACCCCTAAATGATTCTCTCCTTCACTATATTATTTATTAATGATTGATTCTGGTGAATCAGAATTTTATTAAGAGGCAATGCATGTAGAAACTAGAAAGAAGTGTGAGCAAGGCATGAATGAGGAGATGGACTCATTGGTAAGAAACCAGACTTGGGATTTGGTTGAGCTTCCTATAGGAAAAAGATCATTACAAAATAAATGGGTTTACAAGTTGAAGGAAGAAGATGGAGGAAAGAAGCGGTACAAGGATAAACTTGTTGTAAAGGGGTTTGCACAAAAGAAAGGTATAGTCTATGATGAAATATTTTCTCTTAATGTTAAAATGACTTCAATTAGGACTATTTTAAATCTAGTGGCAGTTGAATATTTTCATCTTGAACAGTTAGATGTAAAAACGTCCTTTCTCCATAGGGATTTTGACAAAGATATTTATGTGCAGCAACCACGAGGGTATGAGGTCAAAGGGAAGGATAATTTGGTTTGCAGGTTGAAGAAGAGCTTGTATTGACTGAAGCAAACTCCAAGGCAGTGGTATTTAAAATTTGATAATTTTATGACAGAACAGGGTTATAGTAGATTCCATTCTAACCACTATGTTTATTTCAAGAGGCTAGATAATGGAAGATATATTATCTTTTTATTGTATGTGGATGTCATGCTTGTTGCAGGATCTAACATGCAGGATATAAATGTGCTCAAAAGGAAACTAGACAAATCATTTGCGATGAAGGATTTGGGTGTTGCAAAGCAAATCCTTGGTATTAGAATAAGAAGAGACAGGAAAAAATGCAAATTGACATTGTCTCAAGGTGAGTACATAGAAAAGGTGTTGGAGAGGTTTAGAATGAAGAATGCAAAACCAGTTAGTACGCCTTTGGTCATCCATTTCAAACTAAGTAAGGATATGTGTCCCACGACATAAGAGGATATCGAATACAAGTCCAAGGTTCCATATTCATTAGCAGTTGGTAGCTTTATGTATGCCATGGTGTGCACAAGACCAGATATTGCACATGCAATGGTATCGCACATCCAGGTAAAGAGAATTGGATGGTTGTACAATGGATTCTCAGGTATTTGAAAGGTACCACTTCTCATGCATTATGTTTTAGAGGTTCGGAAATTGTTCTATGGGGATATGTTGATGCATATATGGTTGGTGATAAAAGATAGCAAAAGGATCACAACAGGGTATATTTTTACTGTAGGTGGAACAACAATAAGTTGCATTTCAAAACTGCAAAAGGTTGTTGCACTTTCAACAATGGAAGTAGAGTATGTTGTTGCTACAAACGCTATTAAAGAGATGATTTGGATGTAGAGGTTTATGGAGGAATTGGGTAAGAAGTAGGAAAATAGTAAGTTGTACACTGACAACCATAGTTCCATTTATCTTGCAAAGAACTCATCCTTCCATTATAAGACTAAACATATACAAATCAAGTACCCTTTCATAAGATCTATTTTGGAAGATGAAATGTTGAAGTCACGGAAAAGACACATACTAGCCAGAATCATGTAGACATGTTGACAAAGGTAATAACTACAGAGAATCTAAGTTCCTCCTCGATTTCTACTAGCCTTCAAGTGTGAAGCTGAAGATGAGAAATTTTTCAAGTCCAAGGTTCAAAGCATAGTCCAGCAAGTGCAGTTGCACTAGAGTTGTTGTGATCAGTCTCCAAGTGGGATATCATTGGTTGTGGAGCTTGATCTTCTTGATTCTGAGATGTTATTGTTTAGCCATGTTTACACCCGAGTTTTATTGTACAATCATCCCAGAAGGGGGATGCATGGGAACATCATCCCCCCACAAGGGTCTGGGGAGGACCATACCCCCCTTGACTAGGGAGTATGGGGGTCAGTGAACCCCCGAAATAAATTTTTGGCATGTTTGTTGGCCAACAATTTATGGGCCCATGGTATTGAGTGACTCATGGCATTTTCCCATGGTAATTCCCCTATAAAATGAAAGCATTTTAATGCGGATTTGTATTGTATTGTAGGATTGTAAAAACAATCTTTGTGATTATGTGAGAGAGGTTGTGAGAGAGTGAAGAGGAAGTGAAATAGGGTTGTTGCAGGTTGTATCCCTTCATTTTGTTGGATGGTATAATAATAAAGGACTGAAAACTTATGTGTGGATGTAGCCCATCTTGGGTGAACCATGTTATATTTGTGTCTCTCTTGTAATGTGTTTTAATATTTGCATCTTGTTTATTATTTATTGTTTATTATTATTGCTCCAGGGTCATGTTTTTCTAATAGAAAGTACCAAGAGGAAGGTCCAAGAAGCAGAAAGAAAGTGTCCTTTGGAAATTAATGGTATGAATAACTTTGCAGACATGAAAAACATACCTTTACGTTCATATGATGTATTAATTCGAATGGATTGGTTGGATGTGCATCATGCCATACTAGATTGTCACAACAAAACTTATACTTGTCTAGATGAAGAAGGAAATAAAGTGACAATGAGAGGTATAGCTGGACCCATATCTATGATACAAATCACAACTCTACAATTGAGAAAATGTTTCAGAAAATGTTATCAGTTGTATGAATGCATCATGTGGAGGAGCTTGAAAAGAAGGAAAATAACCAGAGTTACAAGAGTACCCAGTGTTAACAAGATTTACAAATGTATTTCAAGAATTGTCAGGAATGCCACTTGAGAGATATCGATTTCATTATTGATTTGGTTCTAGGTGCAGTTCCCTCATCCAAAGCACCTTACAGAATGTGCACTGCAAAATTGAAACAGGTGTAGATACAATTAGAAGAGTTATTAAAGAAAGGTTACGTAAGGCCCAGTCTGTCACCTTGGGGAGATCCTATGTTGTTTCTAAAGAATAAATCTGGAAATATAATACTTTGTATATATTATAGACAATTGAACATGGAAATGATAGTAAACAACTATCCCTTACCAAGGATTGATGACTTATTTGATTACCTAAGAGGAGTCAGACTATTCTCAAAGATATATATGAGAAAGATAGATATGAGATTAGGATATCACCAAGTTAGAATCAAGAATGAATACATCATTAAGACAACATTTAGGACCAAGTATGGTCATTATGAGTTTACAGTGGTACCTTTTGGATTGAAAAATGCACCAGCAACATTCATGTGTCTAATTAATGGAGTTTTCAGAAAATATTTGGACAAGATTGTAATTGTATTATTGGATGACATCCTTATCTATTCCAAGTCAAAATAAGAACATGAATAGCATCAAATATTGGTGATGCAAGTACTTAGATAACATCAGATGTATTCCAAGATAACTAAGTGTCCATTCTATCAGAGTAGAGTCCACTACTTGGGGCACATCATATCAGAAGGAATCTTAATGGATCCTGAAAATATGAGAGCTATAAAGGAATGGAAGACGCCAAAGGATGTATTAGAAGTAATATCTTTCAATGGGGTTGGAAAGGTACTATTGAATATTCATTGAACATTTTTCTAAATTAGCAAATCCCATTACATCTTTGCAGAAGAAGGATTTGAAGTTTGAAAGGAATTCCAAGACAATTTTCAGAGACTCAAGGAAATGCTTACCAATGCATTAGTTCTAAAGATTGTGGATCCTCATGAAAGATTTGTAGTATGAATCGATGCATGTAAGCAAGGAATTGGTGGATTATGTACTCAAAAGGGAAATGTAATCAGTTATGAACCCATAAAGTTGAAAGAATGTGAATAGAACTACTCC
The DNA here is from genome assembly GCA_001517045.1 of Pseudotsuga menziesii. Lineage (NCBI taxonomy): Eukaryota > Viridiplantae > Streptophyta > Pinopsida > Pinales > Pinaceae > Pseudotsuga > Pseudotsuga menziesii. The sequence goes on from LPNX010398592.1 coordinate 100,695, forward strand.
ACTCATGATCTGGAGCCTGTAGTTGTCATTCATGCCTTGAAAATGTGGAGACACTACTTGATGGGTAAGAAATTTGAATTGAGGACTTATCATGATGTTTTGAAGTATTGGTTTGAGCAAACTACCTTGAATGCAATACAAAGAAGGTGGATGGAATTTCTATGTGTGTATGACTTTGATATCAAACACATCAAGGAAAGAAGAATAAATTAGTTGATTCCCTCAGTAGGAATATACATGTGATGTATGTAGGAGATATCAGTATTGGTACATCATATTTGAAAGTTAATATCATCAAATCCAATGCTACATATAAAAATTACTGGCAAGTAAGATATGGATTACAACAATAGAAAGTACCACCAAATTTTGATAATTATAGTTTGGAATAGAAAGGAATCCATATGCTTAAGGAAAATGTTTATGTGCCAAAATATGGAGATATAAGGAAGATAGTTCTAAAATAGATGCATACTGTTCCTTATGGTGGGAAGTTAAGTTATTAGAATATAGTAGCAGCAGTGACGAAGCAGTACTATTGGCCAGGAATGAAGAGTGATGTTGCAAAATACATGTCTAGATGCATGGAATGTCAAAAGGTTAAAGTGGAGCATCTACATCCAACTCGTTTGTTGCAGCCATTACCAATACATAATGGAAGTGGGATGAACTGATGATAGATTTCATCACAAAGTTGCATAATAAAATACTCTAGAATGATTCCATCATGGTGGTAGTGGATAAGTTGACTAAAGATACACACTTTATTCCAGTAAAGAGAACTGATCATAAAGAAACTAGCATTGCATACATCTATATGAAAGAAGTTGTCAGATTGCAAGAAATTTCAAAAGCTTTATTGTCAGATAGAAATACAAAATTTAATTCTAACATTTGGAAAGGATTATTCAAAGGATTTGGCACAAATTTGAACATGAGTACAACATACCATCCTCATACAGATGGTTAGATATAGAGATTCAATTAGGTGATTGGGGATATGTTGAGAATGTATGTGATGGATTAGCCATCCAAGTGGGAGGATTATTTTCATTTGGTAGAGTTTTCCTATAATAATGGATATCATACATATCTGAAGATGAGTCCTTTTGAGGAATTATATTGGAAAAAATCCAATAATCCTATTAGTTGGCATAATCCAATAGACAAAATCATCATTGAAACTAGACTTTTGAAGGACATGGAAGATCAAATGATTGACATCAAGAAGAATCTGAGCTTGCATATGATTTTACATTGCGTGCTTGCATAAAAGGTCATAATGTATTTCATGTATATTTGTTGAAAAACAATATACATGATGTTAATCATGTGATTGATTAGGATGCGATTCAAGTGGAACCGAAAGGGGATTTTTCGGTACAACCAGTTTCCATATTGGGGAAAAAAGTCAAGTTGCTAAAGAATCGAGAGATTTGACTGGTAAAGGTCCAATGGACCCATTACAATCCTAAAAATGTTACTTGGGAGCTGGAATATCCTATGAGGGAGGCACACTCTCATCATTAGATTTTGGGTTGTGGCATGTATGTAATAAGTATGCAGTGAGGATAACACATTGTTTTAAGGGGGAGTGGGATGTAATACCCCAAATATTATTCCATGGGACTATGGAATTGGATATTATTATTAGTATTATTTAATCAATTACTATCTCAACATGGACAACTGATGAGAATGGGGGGCCAGGGATTCCACACATGAGGGGGTTGGGAACTAGGAGTTGTTGCTCTCCCTAACATTATGTGTAATCCATATCTTGAAAAGTCTACAATTCTTGAAAAGGTGTAATCCATATCTTTTTTTAACTTTTTCTATTCTAGTAAAGGGAATATCTAATCGTAACCTCTCTCTCAAGAATTCAATAACCCCAAGTAAATTTGAGTTACCTCTTTTGGAATTCAAGTCACTCTCTTGGGAACTTGAATGGAAATAGAAGGAATTGGCTCTCTTTCACTCTTCTCCTTTGCTCTCTTTGAGATCTCCAGTGTAGGGGAATGCTCTATTGTATTTTAAATACATGCTCTCGAGTAGGAGATGCATTGTATTGCAGGAATAATAAAGGATTTGTAATGAGGTTTGAAGACCCTATAATGGGGATTGAATATTGATCTATGCTTGCACAACATGAGTCCTTCTCCCATTGTTTGTCACTGTCCAATCTAGCTTGTAAATATTGGGTGAGGGTGGTGTTAACAATAAAATTAACACCCTTGAGAGTGATGGTCTGAAAACATATTTTTTTCTCCCGCAACATGAAGATCATAATTTTGGAACAATTGAGAGCTTTAATCTCTCATCTGACCACTGCTTCTATAGAGGAAGAAATGTTTGAAGACAAAGGTTTCTCTAGAGAGTCCAAGTCCATGACCACTTAAAGGGCAAAACCAAGTTTCTATAACTCATACAGTGGAAAGAATACCTAACATGTGTATTAATTATCCTGAAAATTCTGAAAAATCAAGTTTAATTCCTGGAAAAAAACCTATGAAAAGTGGGTTTTTTATGAAAATAACAAAAAATTATGAGAAAGTTTAGTCCCAAATTCATGTTTAGTAATTGGGTGCACAATCCCAATGCTATACAATAAATTCATAAGAGGTGAATTACGAGACAAAAAGTGAGTGTAAAGACATGCTGGAGGAACTAAAGGCTAGAAATGGCTTTTATACTACAAAGGTTTTTGGGAATCAAAGGCATAGATGGTAGAGGAGTAAGTATAGGAAATGGAGAAGGAATACACCTTAAAGGATTGTAAGTATTTCTTAATTTGTATCTATTATGAATCAATTCATTTTTCCTCCCAATTCATGTTCAATCTTTTCTCTTCAAGTTTTATTTTGAGTTTGAATTGGTAGGAAACTATATCTAGCTTCAATTTCTTAAAAATTGTTTGGTAGGATAGTAGGAAGGAATTTTGTGGTAATATTTGTAGGTGTGAAGGAGATTCAAAGGGTTGTAAGATAAACTATCAAGAAACTCCATAAAACTTCAAGGATACAACATGTATTCTCCTCCCTTCCTCCCCTTCTCAAGCTCCATGAAAGAAATATTAAGATAGTAGGTTAATTGTGATAATTGGTTTGTATTATATCAATTGGAATTCACCCACTCCATAAAAATAAGAGATTAATACATAGATTCAGTTGTAAAAACTCCACTAACATATTGGTGACCATACTGGGGAGTCTTGGGGTTTAATTCTTGATTTCTTGAATTTTCCTCATTTTTGCGTGTTTCTTTCCTTTAGATACTTCTATTCATGCTTAATATATTTCATTAGACACCTTAATTCGTATTAGGATTCTAAAACCGGTCTAGATCTACCTTTGAATCATCAAGTTTAAGATAATTTGGGTTAGGATATTCAAGATTATTGGGTTTAGAATGACAACGCACCTTTCTATTTTACACGGAACATCAACACACCTTTTATCTTGTCCAAGTGCATTAGGGATGCTTTGTCTCTTCATCCTACATGGCATCAGTTCCATCACTTTGAAGTCACAGGTTCTTGATATTTTGGGCATAAAATCCTCATTTCTTGATTGTTTTGAGTGAATTTTTTGTTGTGGTTAGCTTAGGAATCCCTCTAATTTATTTTAGAGACTAATTTCATATAATTTGAGTGATATTTGATGATTTTTTAAAGATTTTAAATATTTGTGTCCTTACTAGCTTGAAAATTGTCAAAAAATGTCAAAAATCTAAGCGTTGCAAATCATTGTTTTAGGCTTATATTTAGGGATGATTTTGAACTTTGAAAAGTTATAGATGATGGTAGAGACCTTTTAGGACCTATTAGAAGAATATTTTAATAATTTAATATCAATTTCACTTGAATTAGGAAGTCTTAGAAACCTCCTTAAAAAGCTAGGAAAATCACTTTAATTAGTAATTTTTTGAGTTTTGTTCAAGTTTTTCTTTAAAAGATTACTCAGATCTGAATGTTTAGTACATATTTACCATTCATATCATTTATTTCACTATTAATGGATGAAATTTTTTCTAATTTGGTCCCTTTAATCACTTGTTTTCATAAGATAATTGTCAAAAAATTGAAGAACATGACACGTTGTTTCAATTTATGAACCTTTAGGCCATGGAATTTTGAGTTGCATGAAATTTATGACCTGACACACAACATGAAATCATAAATAAGACACATTTAGAACCATCAATTAAATCAAATTCACAAAAAAATTAAAAAATTTGGACCTCTCACTTAAGATAAATTCAAAAAATATTCCCTCCAAAACATAAGAAAATGGCTTAAACAAGTAAATGTTTCTTTTGGATAGATTAATTTGAATTTCTTGAAGCACAATTAGAGGAGTTTGTTTGTCATTCTCAAATTTCTTGTGATACATTTTGATTCGATCCCTACGTATGCTCTTCACTCGCACTTTCGAGCGATCTTGTGAACGAGAAATAGGGATCTCAAGTGTAATAGGGATCTTTTGAAGTTTTGAGGTATATTGTCCATCCCTGCATATCCTCTTCACTCACAATTCCAGGCGATCTTGTGAATGAGAAATAGGGATCTCAAGTGTAATAAGCATCTTTTGAATGTTTGAAGCATGTTGCCAAGCCACAAGTATCCTCTTCACTTGTGCTTTTGGGCGGTCCTGTGAATGAGAAAGTGGATCTCAAGTGTAAATGCTTGTCAATTTTAGAATTTCAAAAGATATAATTTTACATTGATTTTCAAACCATCGATTTGGAACATTAAATTCAAAATTTATAAAGAAAACATTATGCAATTGTAAAATCAAAATTGAATCATTATCTTACATTTAAACATCAATTTGGGAGACTTATTAGAAATAGGGAAAACATTGACCATTCAAACATTTTCTATTTCCAATTAGTGATAGTTGAAGAAAAATGAACACATCTTATGTTTGAATCCAACCTCTTGAACCCTTTCTAAAAAATTGGAAACTTATTTGAAAAGAAGAAGTTAAATAATTTGTGACAATAAAACATCACTGCTTTAGAAAAATTCTTTTCAAATTCGTAAAAGTGGTTCTATTATACAATTTGCATGTTTGAAGAATATAAAGAACCTCTTACTCTTCCATAGTATAGAAGTTCATTGAAATAAAGGAAAGAGTAGTGAGCATTGTGCATTTGATTGGTTCAGCATTTTGAGTCACAAACACCACCAAATTCACCATCACTCCTAGAAACTAAGCAAACTACCCTAAAATAGATTAGCCTAGGGCCTTGGAAGAATATTGGAGAGTTAACACTTCCTCAGCCACATAGTTTTGAAACTAGTATTGATTAAAGAGAGATCAAATCCATTATTATCAAAGAGTCCATGTTGAAAAATCACTTCTAATACATCTGTTAAGCACGAGTTCAATATGAATTACTGAGGGTAGTATCCCCCCTCTTGATTATTTGGTGGGATATGATCCCATTACAGTATTTCAATTAAGTGACAAGTCCCTAGGGTGACATCACTTTTATGAGATATCTACTCTATATGAATTATTTTAGGTTGACAATTGTCCCTCCTGAACACCGATTGTGAAGTGGTAACCATAGTTTCTTTTCCTAGGGCATCACACGGGTTGTTGTAAGTGGGGAATTCTTGTGGTACTATTGAGACCTAGAAATTCGCAGGAAACAACAGCAAGGGATTCTCCCCAGTCAACATTCCCAACTAGCCCGTGACTATTCGGTGTAGGAAATCCGTCTGGTTTGCGGTCCGGCTACCGTAAGTCAAGTAACAAAAAATAAATATTTTACCGGTTGCGGCCCGGTCCATTGTGTATATTTTTGTATTTTTTGACTTAATGATGATATGCACGTGCCTAATTAACAATGCAGGGTGATAAAGGATGCAAGGAGTAGTCACAAAGTAATGCGCAGGTTCTTACCCCTCGTCTTAGAACTCACAAGCATCTAAATCACATACACAGTAACAAAGTAAAACTAACTATCTACCTATCTATCCCCGGGGAGCTGAAATGTAACTTATCAATGAGTAATGTATATTGTACATGCATTATAAAGAGGAGTTACATATAGCTAATATTCCTTCACACAACACATGAACTATTAAAGATATTTAGACAATCAGATAACCAATTGCTTATGAACAACATTCATTACTCATGGTGGCAATTTCACAGAATAAACCAGAAATCATTCAAACAAGAACATAGGCCCTAAGAGTTAGAACGATCTCACAGTTAATGGAAAAAGCTGAAAAATGAAATAGTTCATCTTCCACCAATCCATAGCATAACATTTGAATGTCCCACCAAAATTTCTCTGATAGGCAAACAACAATTCTTTATTGCAAAAAAAAGTAGTTCTTCTTACAATATCCATTTTCTTGTCTTACTGGGAAAATGCCTCTTGTTCTTCTAAGTCATCTATATTTATACAAAAAGAAGAAGACTATTGGGCTACCCACGAATAACCTTTGGGCTTCCCCAACTCTTCACCTCCCAAAATTTCATTTTCATAAAGTGTTTACAAAATCATTACATATTACAAAAGTGGACAAACATTCACGAGGAGGACCCCACTTGAGCATTTGAAAACTTATTCCAAGCTAAAGCCTCTGAGGCAATGCCTTCAAACTTAGAAGGTTCCAAAAAATGAATGTTTATCTCAAACTTCACAGCCTGGTTCTTGATGGCTTCAATTCTGGATGCACTCAAACGAAGTTGATCTTCTAATAGTTGCACACTGACTGCGGAATTATCTACTTCATTCCTTAAGATCTGGTCATTGAGAGCTTTAATGTGCTGTATTTTTTCTTCCTCCTCTTGATATCTCTTCTGCAAAATCTCCACAAACAAGTTGTGGTCTGGAAAAGCCTCTATTCTCTGTTCAGCTACTACTTGGCATTGATTATAGGTAATTAGGAGCCTTCGAAAGAATTTCGTACATGCCCCTTTCGTCTTTCTAACAGCCTTTTTGAATTCCTCGGCTGTGTTAATAGCAAACTCCAATAAGTCGTAATCCTGCTTAAGGGCCTGTTGGTCTTTCGAGGGCAGCTCTGCAGGAGTTTCTTCATTGTTCTCTAGCCTTGCTATTCTTGTAGTCAGGACTTCCAAGATGTCCTTAGATCTATCAACAAAATAGGAGGAGGTCTCCAGAATCTCCTCCAATCGACCATCTACTTGCACAACCTTGCACCTTTCCTCTTCTATGGTAGTCTGCAGCTGAAGCATCTTGGCCTTTTGTGCCAACACATGTTCCTTGAACGGTTGGAGACTAACCTACTGCTCTTTTGCTTCCTCTAAGTTGTTGTCGCAAGAAGTAACCTGCTCTTGAAGTCTTGTCTCTTGTTCTTGAGATTGCTTCTCATTTGCCTCCAAGGTGGTCTTTTGCAGCTCTAAGTCTTCTATCTTTCCTAGCAGTTGTTCCTTCTCCGCCCTTAACTCTTGATACTCTTGCTGCATTTTCTCCATACACTCTTGTGCAGTCTCCATAGATCTTCTCTCGGCTTGGAGAACCTGCAGTTCAGCCTTTGAAGACTTCATCTCCTTTTGCATGTCTTCAAATTTTCTCTTCAACTTGCTGCTTTCTTCTCTCTCTTTTCTTAATGTGTCTTTCAGTTGAGAAGAATACTTCTTAGTTTGCTCCAGATATATCATTATCTTGTCCACATTGTCCTCCGAAGTATGGATCAATGCAGCTCCTGCTCGAATAGTGAGTCTGGGATCTCGGTCTGTTCCGTAATACAACGGTCATATCAGTTATCATCTTCCCGGACAGACCTCCTATTTCAACCTTATTTTCAGTTCTTTTCACTATTATCTTTCTAACCCTGTCATAGAATATAGTATTGAAATCAGGGACTTCTTCCCCTATCTTATATTCAAAGGGGACCAGTTTAAGTGTGGGGGCCATAGACTGCCCGGGTGTGCTAACAGTCGGTACTTCTGGGTCCTGAACCTCGGGCTTCTCCATGTCCTGAGTCTGGATGTCATCTGTGTCAGAGGCTGACTGTTCTATTGTTGTCAGGGTCAGCCTCATCCTCTCTGCCTCCTATTTCTGAAGCTCCTCATCAAGCTTCCTTTTCCTCTCTTCTTCTTCAATTGTTGAATCTTCCTCTGCTTTTTTGGCTGCCTCTTGTGCAGCTCTTCTTTTCTCTTCCTCTTCTCCCTTCAGCCACCCTTCAGCTTCTTGGGCTAACCTTTGGGCTTCTTTGTTTCTTTTCCTAGTTTCTTCATCGGCTTTTGCTTGTTCATCCTGCCCCTTCCCACCTTTGGTGGTGATCTTATTTTTGAACCTTTTTCTCAAGGTTGTCATGTTCAATGCACTGTGGAAGACAGACTCTTCTCTGTCCCAATGGTGAGTGTATTCGAAATGGACGTTGTTCTCTTTGCAGTGTTCAGCCACTTTGTGGTGGGAATCATTCCTATGAAAGGGCATTTCACCAAAATGAAACCTATCCAACTCTTCCACAAACTCATCTGCTTTCTTTACTCTGGAAAACTTATAACTCCCTAACTTGAAAGGAAAAGGGGGATAGGCAGCCTTCTTATGTTCAAATAAAAAGCTTCCTATGCCATCCAGGAAAACTTGCCTAACTACCTCTTTATGAATAATGTAGTCTGTGGCATATTTGGGTTGTAGGGAGGGTGCTCTAGAGCCTCCAAACATTCTGAAGTAGAGCCCATCCTCAGTTAGGTAATAATCCACATATTCTTCAATTACCTGCAATGCCTCTTCTGACATGCAGTCACATTCCTTCAAAAAAATGAGAGTATACAATGGCATGATAAAATGTTCACAGACCTCCCGGTAGTGACTGTGGTACTTGTGAGCCCACAGTGGCTTGTATGCAGAGTAAACAGGCATCCTCTCCCTGTCCCAGATGCACCTTAGGCCGGGGAAAGGTTGATTGCATAGTATGCAATCAATGAGTATTGAGCTCATGTAAAATTCTGATCTCTTTTGGGACACTCCTCCCAAAGCTGAGGCTAAGCAGGCTGAAAGACTAGTTGACACTATGTTGGCCCAATTGAAAATGGTCCCCTGGGTTGCAACATAAAAAATAATGGGCATCCACTCCAATTTGAATCTTTTTCCATGCGCTCTTCCAAAAATTCTGTTGAGCATTAAGGCAATCAACCTGTATGGGGTCCTTAAGCTCGCGGTGTCATACTCTCCCGTCGGCCTGGTTCTAAAGTTTCTTCCAGGAAACAAGATTCTTTTGAGGGTTTCAACAAGGTCCATTCTGATGTTTCTCAGCCAATCGTCAGTTAAGAATATTTGTGCTTCTGGAAGGTGGTAGGCAAGGGCTACATATCCTGGGCTATAGGCAGCATAGTCTTGTTTGTCAACATTCTCAAGGATCATAGTGGTTACATCTGCCCTGGGCAGAATCCACCCAATTACTTCAGAACATGGAAAGAGCTCTATTCTTGTGGCAATATTCATCAGTAAAGATCTTTCTATATTGGTGTATATGCCTTCTTCCTCCAAGCCCATATCAGGCACCTCTCGGCGCGTGATCAACCTATAAATGTCTCCCCATTGGTACTCAGGCTCTACACCAGTTATACACTTGGTTTCCTCATAAATATACTTGGTTTTGGTGATAACTTCCATGTCGGGATCCTCTTCGACTACAGGGACCTTCTTCTTTTGTCGCTTCGACATTTTGAGTTCGGAATCTTCCTGTCATATATGAAATTATAATCATTAGGCCATTTCCGGATAAATTGCAAACAGCGTACAGTGTCCCACCTCATCTGTGTTCAACATGGCGGAAATTAATTAAATGAAGCAAATATATGCAGGCTAATACTTCTATCTAATACTAAAAACACTTTTTCCAACAAAACTCGAGTGGGAAACAAATCTACATTAACATGAAGAAAACTCGGGCTCTCTGTGGGTGCCATGATCATCACGCTGCATGGAATAATAGGGGAACTTATTTGAGTTTTTTAATGGTGTGCTTCCAGGAGAAACATTGTCTGTGCGTTGTCTATGGTCCGTCTACGGTTATGCAGTGTTATACAACCCCCAACCGACTCGAGTTCGAAACTGATCGCGAACCGGGTTGCTTCGAAGCAGCGGGGTAAGCGCAGCATGGTTTGAGGATGTGACAACATGGGAGGGAGCAACTAGTCTAAAATTCACACAGGAGGCCATAAAAAAAAACTTCTCCTACAGACCTATCATAATACAGGACAGACTGGTGCAGACAGCGTAACGGTTGTCTGCACCAATCTCCCCAACCGCCAAGCGCGGGGTCGAAACACATAACGATCGTGGAGGGAAACTGCCCTGTGGGCCAAAAAACTCCCCCACTTACAACTATGCTACAAGCCCCCACTATATATGCATGTAAACGACAGGGCCAAGGGAAAACGGCCGTAAAAAAACCTAACCGTGGAACAATCATCAAAACGCTTGAACGAAACGGGATAATGCATATAGAGCCTACCTAGCACTGCTGCGCAACCGACGGGATGAGGATTGTTAGGCTTCCATGATTGAGCCACCTAGAAATGAGGGTACACCAACAACAGGGGTTCCGGTGAGCTCGAGCGAATGACAGCACACAAAAACGACAGTGCACGACAGTCAAAATTAGCAATAGAATAATCAAACTCGACCCCGTATATATATAGTCAACCACCAGCGGCGGGAGAAAAAATCAGACGACGGAAACAAAAGGATCGTAGGTCACAAGGACATCTCTTCCCACAACTTCGAGTGGCAGATCAACTAAGATAAATGTCGAGACATCCGAGCGAATTCAATAATGTGTCGGAGCTCGCAAGACTAAACGTCGGAGAGATAGCGGAATAAGGAGCCGCAACGGCGGAATCATAAAGGACACAACCTCCCACAATAGGAAAAAAACTAAGTCGGATGAAAAATCGACTTAAAGACTAGAAAGATAGTGACTTTCGTAGCCGCAACGGCGAAAGCTCACAGCTTAAGGATCGACGAAACAACCAAGTGGGGTCTGAAAAATCAATGTGATAATCAGGGGGCTTCGTAGTCTAACCTCTGCAACTACAAAGAATATAGTAACAAGATGTTCCGACGCGAAACCAAAAGTCAACCGACTGAGACAAAACATCAGAGAAAATTATCGAGACTAAAGCTTATTATTTCTTCGCAACAGCGGGAGTGCAAGAAAATAAACTTCCGACTCAAACACTTGAAAATGCATCCAAAGGAAATGGTAAGCTTAAACAAATCGTGGATAATTTCTGGCATGAGGAAAAGTATTTCTAAAGAATCATTAATCAAATCAAACCAATATAAGCAAAAGGAGGGTCCCGAAATTTTTTGAATTTTGGGAAAATGTTGCAGCTGCAACAATTGGCGACTGTCTGGTGAACCCCATATTTCTGACTCAACTTTTCCCAGTAAAATATTGTCTATCTTGAAAGTTGAATTCTTCTAGATGCTTGTATTCCTAAATTGGCTAACCCATGCATTTAAATCATTGAGAAGCAACCCATTCTTCGGGTAGTGAGATACTCAAAATATTTGCAAGTCTGGACAACTCTTTTGAGGCCTAATAAGTGAGATATATTTAACCCCTGTCCTTAGGTAGTTTCTAGTTCGGACACCATAGGATTGTAACATATGGTAAACAGCACTATCCCTTTGTTCCTCATTCCCATGCCAATTGCACTTTTGTACCATTTGAACTTTAGTTCTTTTGAGTCCTCCATCTGCCTTTCCTTCTGAATTGTATTCAGGCTCCTCTATCCATAGTGTCCTTTTGTGTGAGAGAAGAATTTACTTTTCATTCTCACAGACGAAGAGGAACTTTTGGCAACTTGAAATTCATGCTCTTGATACTTTGCTTTGATATGCATTGTTTCTTTAAGGAGTTTTGACTCTTGATAGCCTTTAGGCTTTTCTGAAATCATGGCATGGGATCATTTATATATGATACATTGTTTACCTTGCTTCCTTTCCATGGGTCCTTCGCTATCACTCCCTTGGACATTTTAGATGTGAAATGGATGGAGCCTCGAAATAGTATTCCAGACTTCTTAATTCTGAGTTATTTACAAGGGGTTAAGTAGGACTTCAACGAATGCACGGTCAATTAGGAACACTTCCTACTAGAATACATTCTATTGGTTAAACGCATAGTCTCTTGCCCAAGAGTTTAGTTAATTAAGAACCCTGATGTTTCCATTGCAACCAAAAGTTTGCCTCTTTATTCAAAACCAAAATAACTAGCAAAAAGCATTAAACCAAAAGAAAACAGCATCAAAGCATTAAACTAAAAGAAAATAGCATCAATTTATTTATGTACAAATGAAAAAAGAAAATTGTGTGCCCACCCTTAAAAATTCTTTCATCTAACAAATTAAAGGGCTAGGCTGTAGTGTAGACCAAAACCTATCCATGATCTAATTGTGCTATTTTTGAAATCGAAACCATGTCTACTAGTCTACAGTCATCTTTATTAGCTTGAGGAAGTTGAAGGAGCTCAGGCTGAGTGTCAATCATGGGACTAGCTCTTCCTATGTCATGATATTTTAGTTCAAGCTCTATTAGATAATTTCCCAGGACGGAATCAGCAGATTCATTATCTTCTCCCAGCTTAGTGACAGTATGCTTCAAGTAAGGTTCTCTCAAAATTTTAATCTGATTTGGGGTACCCTTAAGAGGTAACCATAAATGAGACCAGTCTGAAGCAAAATATCCTTTTAACTTGGTATACCAATCTCGGTTAAGAATAAGCCCATATCCATCTGGTATGTCAGCCACCATAATGTCAATAAATTGACATATCTTGTTATTTGCAGATAAGCGTATGAGAACATTTTTCATTTCTCCCACTACTTTGACACTCGTTCTATCTAGTTGCACTACTTCCCAAGCTGTGGGCTTTGGCTTCCCATTAATCTTTTTGCAAATTTCAAGTGGCATAACATTCACCAATGATCCAGAATCTACCAAGAAATTATGCACGTTATGATTCAGCATTTCTAGAGTCAACAGAAAAGGTGGGCTTTAGCTTTTTCTTCCCAACTTGGTTCAATGTCTTCTTCCCCCGGTTGGTTTTTAGTGGGTACGTCCTTTTTAGGCTCCTCAATTTTTTTAGTGTTTCATTCATTAACATCCATCGGTCTTTCCAAAAGTTTAACAGGCTCGTTGATTGGCTCTGTTTCCTGGTTGACAGTAGTTACTTCAGGTGTTTTGTCTTCAACACTGGCATTTATCTATCTCTTGACCTTCGTTTGCAACCTCTTAATCTTTGAAATTGTTGCATTATCTTTAATTATCAAATCCATGTCTTTTGTTGTTGTAGGTGTGTATTCAGATTTAAGAGCGCTCTCTTCTGTGTCAAAAAGTGAGACACCGTCCCATAAGAACATGGTATCATACTCTTGTTTCCTTATGGTTTTTTTATTCTTTTCTTCTTTACCATTGTCCTTGGTCAATTTAGAGTCTAGCAGCTGATTCATTACCAATGTCATCGAATTTAACCATTGAGGATAATTCTTTTCAGAATGAGGTTGTTGGTGAAAAGTGCAGAAATTGTCCACCCCTACCTCTGTTATATTCATTGATGTTGAATTTGTTGAGGGATTTTCAATTGGTTGTTATCCTCCCTTTTTTGGTAGTAGGGTTTATAAGTTTTCTGAACTTCCCTTTCTTTTTCCAGATCTATTATTCGGTTGGAGAGTTTTTTAATCATTTTTAGCATTCCCTCAAAATCATGCGATTTCTCCTCTTTGGGTTTAGACAGTAATAAGGCTCTCCTCCCAGCAGCTTTTTCTTCATGTGGCTCGAGATAATCTTCTATACTTTCCTTTTAAGCCTCTACCCTTTCTGCTTCTTCATAAGTCTCGCCAATGTAGGTTTGGCCTTCATTTTGGCAAACATGGCCAGCTCAGGTCCTAGAGTTGAGGTATAATATTCAATTAAGACCTTGTCTAAGGGTCTGTCGGTTTCAAAAAATTTCTTGAGGTATGTTGAAAACCTTTGAGTGAAATGATGTACCTTCTCATTCTTTTCTTTCTTTAACAAACCAAGACCTTTCATTAGTGATGCATGCATTTTTTGGGCTACATATTTACTTCTGAAAATACTTTCAAAGGTGTCCCAATCGGGAATAGAATTTGCAGGAAAACCAAAGTACCAGGATGCTGCTGCTCCTTTAAGGGTATGTGGGAACAATCTACAGACAACATCCTCATATTCTCCAGCCCTTAACCCCTCTATTTCTAAATAGAAGCTTTGCAAATGTTCATCTACAGAAATCTTTTCATTGGGGTTAAACTTAGGCAGTAACTTCTCAAAAGCTTGAGGTAGGTTATGTAATGGAGGGGTTAAGTTCAAAGGTGATCTGGCTTTCCAAGACGGCGGTGGGTTGGGCTGATTCACATTTACACCAGCCATGAGCTAATGTGATAGAACAGGAGTCTGAGCAAGGAGCAACGTAAGTTAAAACCGTGCTTACCTGCTTCAAAGGTAGAGACCAAACCTATAAGTCTACTTCTACGAGTTCTTCGAGATTCTAAGTACTTGGGCCAGGTCAAAAGCTTCCAAAAATTTTTGCTGATGGGGTAATCTTGGGAAAACAAAAATAGGTTTCCTTGGCCAGCCATGCACTAGCGGGCCTCCTTCTAGCGCCAGAAACTGTTGAGGCCTAGAAATTCGCAGGCAACAACAGCAAGGGATTCTCCCCAGTCAACGTTCCCAACTAGCCCGTGACTGTTTGGTGTAGGAAATCCATCCGGTTTGCGGTCCGGCTACCGTAAGTCAAGTAACAAAAAATAAAGGTTTTACCGGTTGCGACCCGATCCACCGTGTATATTTTTGTATTTTTTGACTTAATGATGATATGCGCATGCCTACTTAACAATGCAGGGTGATAAAGGATGCAAGGAGTAGTCACAAAGTGATGTGCAGGTTCTTACCTCTCGTCTTAGAACTCACAAGCATCTAAATCACATACACAGTAACAAAGTAAAACTAACTATCTACCTATCTATCCCCGGGGAGCTGAAATGTAATTTATCAATGAGTAATGTATATTGTACATGCATTATAAAGAGGAGTTACAGATAGTTGATATTCCTTCACACAACACATGAATTATTAAAGATATTTAGACAATCAGATAGCCAATTGCTTATGAACAACATTCATTACTCATGGTGGCAATTTCACAGAATAAACCAGAAATCATTCAAACATGAACATAGGCCCTAAGAGTTAGAACGATCTCATAGTTAATGGAAAAAGCTGAAAAACGAAATAGTTCATCTTCCACCAATCCATAGCATAACATTTGAATGTCCCACCAAACTTTCTCCGACAGGAAAAACAACAATTCTTTATTGTAAAAAAAATTATTTCTTATTACAATATCCCTTTTCTTGTCTTACTGGGAAAAAGCCTCTTGTTATTCTAAGTTACAATATCCCTTTTCTTGTCTTACTGGGAAAAAGCCTCTTGTTCTTCTAAGTCCTCTATATTTATACAAAAAGAAGAAGATGGTTGGGCTGCCCACGAATAACCTTTGGGCTTCCCCAACTCTTCACCTCCCAAAATTTCATTTTCATAAAGTGTTTAAAAAATCGTTACATATTACAAAAGTGGACAAAAATTCACGAGGAGGACCCCACTTGAGCATTTAAAAACTTATTCCAAGCTAAAGCCTCTGAGGTGATGCCTTCAAACTCAGAAGGTTCCAAAAAATGAATGTTTATCTCGAACTTCGTAGCCTGGTTCTTGATGGCTTCAATTATGGCTGCACTCAAACAAAGTTGATCTTCTAATAGTTGCACACTGACTGTGGAATGATCTACTTCATTCCATAAGATCTGGTCGTCGAGAGCTTTAATGTGCTGTATTTTTTCTTCCTCCTCTTGATATCTCTTCTGCAAATTCTCCACAAACAAGTTGTGGTATGGAAAAGCCTCCATTCTCTATTCAGCTGCTACTTGGAATCAATTATAGGTAATTAGGAGCCTTTGGAATAATTCTATACATGCCCCTTTCATCTTTCTAACAGCCTTTTTGAATTCCTCGGCTGTGTGAATAGCAAACTCCAATAAGTTGTAATCCTACTTAAGGGCCTGTCGGTCTTTCGAGGGCAGCTCTGCAGGAGTTTCTTCATTGTTCTCTAGCCTTGCTATTCTTGTAGTCAGGACTTCCAAGATTTCCTTAGATCTATCAACAAAATAGGAGGTCTCAAGAATCTCCTCCAATCGACCATCTACTTGCACAACCTTGCACCTTTCCTCTTCTATGGCAGTCTGCAGCTGAAGCATCTTGGCCTTTTGTGCCAGCACATGTTCCTTGAACGGTTGGAGACTAACCTACTGCTCTTTTGCTTCCTCTAAGGCTGCTATTAGAGAACTAATCTGCTCTTGAAGTCTTGTCTCTTGTTCTTGAGATTGCTTCTCATTTGCCTCCAAGGTGGTCTTTTGCAGCTCTAAGTCTTCTATCTTTCCTAGCAGCTGTTCCTTCTCCACCCATAACTCTTGATACACTTGCTACATTTTCTCCAAACACTCTTCTGCAGTCTCCATAGATCTTCTCTCGGCTTGGAGAACCTGCAGTTCAGCCTTCGAAGACTTCATCTCCTTTTGCATGTCCTCAAATTTTCTCTTCAACTTGTTTCTTTCTTCTCTCTCTTTTCTTAGTGTGTCTTTCATTTGAGAAGAAGACTTCTTAGTTTGCTCCAGATCTGTCATTATCTTGTCCACATTGTCCTCTGAAGCGTGGATCAATGCAGCTCCTGCTCAAATAGTGAGTCTGGGATCTCGGTCTATTCCGTATACAATGGTCGTATCAGTTATCATCTTCCCGGACAGACCTCCTGTTTCAACCTTCTTTTCAATTCTTTTCACTATTCTCTTTCTTACCCTGTCATAGAATATAGTATTGAAATTAGGGACTTCTTCCCCTATCATCTGTTCAAAGGGGACGAGTTTAAGTGTGGGGGCCATAGACTTCCCGGGTGTGCTGACAGCCGGTACTTCTGGGTCCTGAACCTCGGGGTTCTCCACGTCCTGAGTCTGGATGTCAGCTGTGTCAGAGGCTGACTGTTCTGTCATTGTCAGGGTCAGCCTCATCCTCTCTGCCTCTTGTTTATGAAGCTCCTCATCAAGCTTCCTTTTCCTTTCTTCTTCTTCAATTCTTACATCTTCCTTTGCTTTTCTGGCTGCCTCTTGTGCAGCTATTCTTTTCTCTTCCTCTTCTCCCTTAAGCCACCCTTCAGCTTCTTGGGATAACCTTTGGGCTTCTTCGTTTCTTTTCCTAGTTTCTTCATCGGCTTTTGCTTTTTCATCTTGCCCCTTCCCACCTTTGGTGGTGATCTTCTTTTTGAACCTTTTTCTCAAGGCTGTCATGTTCAATGCACTGCAGAAGACAGACTCTTCTCTGTCCCAATGGTGAGTGTATTCAAAATGGACGTTATTCTCTTTGTAGTGTTCAGCCACTTTGTGGTGGGAGTCATTCCTGTGAAAGGGAATTTCACCAAAATGAAACCTATCCAACTCTTCCACAAACTCATCTGCTTTCTTTACTCTGGAAAACTTATAACTCCCTAACTTGAAAGGAAAAGGGGGATAGGCAGCCTTCTTATGTTCAAATAAAAAGCTTCCTATGCCATCCAAGAAAACTTGCCTAACTGCCTCTTTATGAATGATGTAGTCTGTGGCATATTTGGGTAGTAGGGAGGGTGCTCTGGAGCCTCCAAACATTCTGAAGTAGAGCCCATCCTCAGTCAAGTAATAATCTGCATATTCTTCAATTACCTACAATGCCTCTTCTGACATGCAGCCACATTCCTTCAAAAAAATGAGAGTATACAATGGCATGATAAAATGTTCACAGACCTCCCAGTAGTGACTGTGGTACTTGTGATCCCAGAGTGGCTTGTATGCAGAGTAAACAGGCATCCTCTCCCTGTCCCAGATGCACCTTAGGCCAAGGAAAGGTTGATTGCATGGTATGCAATCAATGAGTATTGAGCTCATGTAAAATTCTGATCTCTTTTGGGACACTCCTCCCAAAGCTGAGGCTAAGCAGGCTGAAAGACTATTTGACACTATGCTGGCCCAGTTGAAAATGGTCCCCTGGGTCGCAACATAAAAAATAATGGGCATCCACTCCAATTTGAAGCTTTTGCCATGCGCTCTTCCAAAAATTCTGTTGAGCATTAAGGCAATGAACCTGTATGGGGTCCTTAAGCTCGCAGTGTCATTCTCCCCCGTCTGCCTGGTTCTAAAGTTTCTTCCAAGAAACATCATTCTTTTGAGGGTTTCAACAAGGTCCATTCTGATGTTTCTCAACCAATCGTCAGTTAAGAATATTTGTGCTTTTGGCAGGTGGTAGGCCAGGGCTACATATCCTGGGCTATAGGCAGCATAGCCTTGTTTGTTAGCATTCTCAAGGATCATAGTTGTTACATCTGCCCTGGGCAGAATCAACCCAATTACTTCAGAGCATGAAAAGAGCTCTGGTCTTATGGCAATCTTCATCAGCGAAGATCTTTCTATATTGGCGTATATGCCTTCTTCCTCCAATCCCATATTAGGCACCTCTCGGCGCATGATCAACCTATAAATGTCTCCCCATTGGTACTCAGGCTCTACACCAGTTATACACTTGGTGTCCTCATAAATATAATCGGTTTTGGTGATAACTTCCATGTTGGGATCCTCTCCGACTACAGGGACCTTCTTCTTTTGTCGCTTCGGCATTTTGAGTTCGGAATCTTCCTGTCATATATGAAATTATAATCATTAGGCCATTTACGGATAAATTGCAAACAGCGTACAGTGTCCCACCTCATCAGTGTTCAACATGGCGGAAATTAATTAAATGAAGCAAATATATGCATGTTAATACTTCTATCTAATACTAAAAACACTTCTGCCAACAAAACTCGAGTGGGAAACAAATCTACATTAACATGAAGAAAACTCGGGCTCTCTGTGGGTGCCATGATCGTCGTGCTGCGTGGAATAACAGGGGAACTTATTCGAGTTTTTTAACGGTGTGCTTCCAGGAGAAAAATCGTCTGTGCGTCGTCTATGGTCCGTCTACGGTTATGCGGTGTTATAAAACCCCCAATCAGCTCGGGTTCGAAACCAACCGCAAACTGGGTTGCTTCGAAGCAGTGGGGTAAACATGGCATGGTTTTAGGATGCAGCTACATGGGAGGGAGAAACCAGTCCAAAATTCACACGGGAGGCCATAAAAAAAAACTTCTCCTGTAGACCTATCATAATACGGGGCAGACTGGTGCAGACAGCGTAATGGCCGTCTGCACCAATCTCCCCAACCACCAAGCGCAAGGTCGAAACACATAACGACCATGAAGGGAAACTGCCATTTGGGCCAAAAAACTCCTCCACTGACAACTATGCTACAAGCCCCCACTATATATGCATGTAAACGACGGGGCCAAGGGAAAACGACCATGAAAAAACCTAACCATGGAACAATCATCAAAATGCTTGAACGGAACAGGATAATGCATATAGAGCCTACCTGGCACTACTGCACAACCGATGGGATGAGGACTGTTAGGCTTCCACGGTTGAGCCACCTTGAAACGAGGGTACACCGACAATGGGGGGTCCGGCAAGCTCGAGCGAACGACAGCACACGAAAACGACAATGCACGACAGTCAAAATTAGCAATAGAATAATCAAACTTGACCACGTATATATATAGTCAACCACCAACGACGGGAGAAAAAATCGGACGGCGAAAACAAAAGGATCGGAGGTCACAAGGACATCTCTTCCCGCAACGTCGGGTGGCAGATCAACTAAGAGAAACTCCGAGACATCTGAGCGAAGTCAATAACACGTCGGAGCTCGCAAGACTAAACGTCAGAGAGATAGCGGAATAAGGAGCCGCAACGGCGGAATCATAAAGGACACAACCTCCCGCAATAGGAAAAGAACTAAGTCGGATGAAAAATCGACTTAAAGACCGAAAAGATAGTGCCTTCCGCAGCTGCAACGGCGGAAGCTCACAGCTTAAGGATCGACGAAACAACCAATTGGGGTCTGAAAAATCAATGTGATAATCGGGGGGCTTCGTAGTCTAACCTCCGCAACTACGGAGAATATAGTAACAAGATGTTCCGACGCGAAACCAAAAGTCAGCCGACTGAGACAAAACATCGGAGAAAATTATCGAGACTAAAGATTATTATTTCTCCGCAATGGTGGGAGTGCAAGCAAATAAACTTTCGACTCAAACACTTGAAAATGCATCCAAAGGCAATGGTAAGATTAAACAAATCGTGGATCATTTCTGGCATGAGGAAAAGTCTTTCTGAAGAGTCATTAATCAAATCAAAGAAGAAAATCAAACCAATATAAGCAAAAGGAGGGTCCCGAAATTTTTTAAATTTTGGGAAAATGTTGCAGCTGCAACAGGAACCTAAGACATACACAAGATTGTTTCAGCTCCTTGGGAGGGTGAGAAGCTAAGAGCTAATACTTACACCTTTGGTGATTGAAGAACAGTGTAATTGTTTCTCACACC
Organism: Pseudotsuga menziesii; assembly: GCA_001517045.1. Lineage (NCBI taxonomy): Eukaryota > Viridiplantae > Streptophyta > Pinopsida > Pinales > Pinaceae > Pseudotsuga > Pseudotsuga menziesii. The sequence continues at coordinate 121,213 of LPNX010398592.1, forward strand.
TTTACTATTTAGTAATTGTTGAAGCCTGATTTCCCTACGGAGATACTAATTTTGGAATTCCCCCTAATCGAACTTTTCACTGAACTCTGATTCTTTGGAAAGAAGTTTTCTTGTTAATTTTCTTAGGACTTTTTTAGATGTGTGGACACCTTGATTTTTGTTGAGTCTAGTTTCCTTTAGGATAGTTTGACTGTATTTTGATATATACTCTATTAAATAAATCCTTTTATTAAACTTCAGAGTGATTGATATCCTGATCCACCCATCAAGGTGGTAGCAAGGCAAGTTACCCAAGTTTGAAGGCCCTGCTACATTATGGAGGCAGATTCATGAACCACATCTTTGTGACTTGAAAACTGAAGTAATTGAAAACCCAATAAAATGTTACTAGAGAAGAACAACGTCAAATCAATTCTCATAATTTGTCACATCATGGACAAAATATATATAGAGTTGATGATCTTACTCTAATTGAAATTGAAACAATATAATATCACACAGCTACTCACGTAAATCCACCCTTAGCACATCCTTTAAACCCAATCATACTTACAGAAAGTGAGTCACTGGTTAAATCTTTTTTGAAAGCTGGAATAATATGCAAAAAATTACACTTGACCCTTTGGCTTTGTCAGGATCTGAAGGGACCACATCAATGTAGCATCAAATAGTTGCAAGAGGTTATCAACATCCTATTGGAACACCCAATATTTTTCTAGGTTCTACTTCTAGGGGAAACCCTTTAACATGGAATATTAATATTCCTGGTGGAATAATGCATCTTGGAACATAAATGCCAATTGGAATTATCCTTCACCAATGGAAGGAAAAGCCGCAGAGGGTCATCCTCTTATTTATCCTATCACGATTCCTAGGGGAAATCCACCTATAAACCCCATTTCGCAAAGGAGTGGTTAGGTTTCAAGACTTAATCAATATTTCTATATCCAATCTCCGTAAGGAGGAAACATAGCTTGGAATTCCAATCAAAACAAAGGACATAATCATGGTCAGGTTCTAGTAAGTAACCAATATTCTTGGGACCCAACTCCATCAAGAGGAAATCCACCCAATGGTCAGGTTCTATGAAGTAACCAATATTCTTGGGACCTAACTCCATCAAGAGGCAATCCACCCATTGGTCATGTTCTGAGAAGTACCCAATATTCCTGGGGGAATCCTTCACAAGGGGGAAACCCACCTTGGAATGCTAATCAAATCCAAGGACCACATCATTGGAGTGGTCAGATTATAGGAAATAAACAATCGTGTTGGAGTCCAACCCTGCAAGGGGGAAATCCACCCATTCATCAATGGTGTGGTCATATTCCAGGAAAAATCCAATCTTCTTGAAGTCTAACCCCGCAAGGGGTAAATCCACCCATGAACCCCATTCCACAATGGAGTGGTGAGGTTCTGGAAAGTAACCAATCTTTTTGGAACTATCATGCAATACATACATTTTTGATACAGCTAGGCCACCACATGGACCTCATTCCAATGGTATGATAGGCTCTGTCAAAAACCTTGATCAGATTACCCAGCAAATGGAACAAATGTATGTTCAGACTTCGCAACCTATAGTTGTCCAGTATATGCAGCAACATGCTAATCCTTCCATGACTTATAAAATTCCTATAGTTTAATCCTTGGACCTTGGGGGAAAGAAGAAGAATTACAAGGGTAAGCACATCGTTAATCCTTCACAAAATCCTAAAATTATGATAGTTCAATCCATGGAACTTAGAGGAAAGAAGAATAAATACAAGAGTAAGCTAGATGCTAACCCTAGGGTAGGAGATACACCAATATCTGTTGTAGAAGTTTCATACCAATCTATTCAAATGGATTCAACATATTTGGATCAAAATCTTCCTTTGATGGAGGAATATGATCCAGTTACTTTGACCATTTTAGTTGTGAGTTATCCTAGGTCACTTGATTTCTTGGATGGAATTTTATCATCATATGAAACTATTCTAGAAGTCATAAACATTTGGTTGCACCCAACTTAGGACATCCTTCGTTGAGCCACTGGGAGCATACTTCGTTTAAATTTACCCAAGTATAGGAGCATCCTTTCTATGTTCCTTGATCTTATCGGGTATATTTGGAAGCATGCATATAGGTTTACGTTATCCCTCTGTTAATATGCATTTGAACCTTTTGCAACCCAAACTTTCCATAAGGTCGAACCTGTTGGAAATTGGTGGGTAATCCCATCATATCTGTATTTTCCACCATTTCGACAGAAGAGCCTATAGAACATGGGACACCCTAGTCAGCACCCCATTACCATTTTGGTTCCCATGTTGAGTTATTGTCATGGGCCTAGGATCCCAGTTAGTCCCATCGTGACCTGAAGTTTGAGACCACATGCTTCTCTTCCATATAGTTTTGAACATTTCTTGATGGGATCCCTATTTCGTGTTCGTTTACATAAGCATGTGTTAAAATATCTGCATAAACATTTGTGCTTACTACTTCAACGCTATTTATTATGTTGCGTATATGCATTTGCAGACACCTTTTTCTCAAGACGCCAATGAACCATTGCTTCTGTTTAAGTTGACCTATACATATGAGAACTATTTGATTCAGGTAGTTGAAGATAGACCATGATTCAAGGCGATTTATGATTTTTGTGTTGTCACATGAATTGGCATGAAGTAAACCAGATTGCCCCTTTCCTACTTGGCCATTGCACCAGATTGGATAACCAGATTTACTCATTTATATTTAGTAGTACGTCGACATATAATCCTAGAAATAGACAACCCATGGAGGGAACATCCGTAAGAGTGTGCACAACTATCTCAATCCTTGTTTGCAATATGTATCTTTACCTTGGCCAAAACCGTGCTATTGAAAAATAAAGTACGCCCATAAAACACTCGTTCCCTTCCATGTACCATAGCATTCTTTATTCTTTTTTTCGAGCTAGTAAATGAAAAAATTACCAAAAATTTAAAAAACACAAAAATCCAAGAAAGAAAGATTACTGAATCTAGTCATAATTCATCATGGCTAAAATGGCAATAGTCAGTCCTTGTCACCCTTGAACATGGTACATATCCCTGCATTAGTTATAAGTACACCATTTACATTTTCCTTGGGAAGATGTAGCAGTAATTTGAACAAATCTCCATCGATAGGTGATCCTTCCAGTCATTTATGGAGCTTTCATTAATTCATCTGGAATTGGCTAATTTCACAATGGTTGGTTGCTCAAGTCTTATGTTTCCAAGCACCACTATATGTTGTGTTATGTGTTCAAGGGAAGTCAATCCAGTTTCAGTCATTCCTCAATTATTCTGGACCAGTCATGTTGGCCTTCCTTGTGTCAGTATACAGTGTTGGATCTCAAATCTCTACAAAATTATATCGTCCTATTGATCTCAGTTTCATGCCAGTTAATGTGGGATGCATTTATTCACTCCTTTTGATGGATATATTCCTATCGATGCCAAATCATCATATAGGAAATGGATCTAAGAACCGAAAGAGTACCTTGGATCTTACAGTCATTAGTGGCAAGTTTTCGGGTGAATCCACGGACCTGGGTAACACTTTTTGGCAAGCGCATCTTGCCAAAAACAAAAAAACGTACCTCGGTCGAGGGCTTTATAAACCCTCGACCGAGGTTTTATAAAGCCCTTGACCGAGGTATTTTTCAGCCCTCGGTCGAGGTATTTCTTAACCCTCGGTCGAGGTATTAAAAGCCCGACCGAGGGTTAATAAATAGCTCGACCGAGGTACATAGCTCGACCGAGGTCCATACCTTGGTCGAGGTATCTTTTTCTAAAAAAATTATAAAATGGGGCCGCGGAGGCCCCATTTGTCATTTTCAATCGCTCGACCGAGGGACAGAGCTCGACCGAGGTACAGCGACCATCGCTCCAAAGCAACCCATCCTCATCACAATGTCAGAGCAAAGAGGTAACCATTTTTCAATTTAAATGGAATTTAAATTTTTTTTTTATAAATTTATAAAATTTGATAAATGTATATTTTTATAATTTTGTTTTCAAATTTAATAAATGTATGT